>OX104118.1:88364440-88563097 GCA_944474755.1 Limnoperna fortunei
ACAAGAATATGTATATGTGAAGTCAATAACAACAACAACAACGTTACAATACAATGACGTCATAAACGGGTAAAGTAAAGTAAAAGTGAAATTTGGCAGTAATATAAAGAGTAGAAATGAGGTGGGGGGTGGGGGGGGGGGATACAAATGAACGTTACAATACAATGGCTTCTTAAAGGGTACTCAGAATATAATTTGTAGGTATTAGTGAACTTTGGATATTAGTAGAAGCGGTCTGTAAACTATTGATATCGGTAGAAACAGTCTGTAAAATTTGGATATCAGTAGAAACATTCGGTAAACTTCGGATATCTGTAGAGACATTCGGTAAACATCGTATATCAGTAGCAACATTCGGTAATTTATGGAAATCAGAAGAAACATACAGTTTATTGGTTGAAACATTCGGTAAACTCAATACATGAGTAGTTGTAAAATTCACAACATTTATTATATTAGTTGTTTATTTTACGACTAAAGGATTTATATGGAAAAGAAGTCAGATATGGAAGTCATAAGTACTTTTTAGAATTTTGTTTAGAAAATAATATTATTCCTAGAGGATTTTTATTGAAATGGAAACCATGTATGGACGTAAATAAAGAAGACATGGACATTTTTAAAGCACATCTTAAAGCTTTTTCAATGGAACTAATTAGAAATACTCATAGTGTTTGTATAAAACGTCTACGATATATTTCGGAATATATTGTTGATAAGAGACAAGAGTTACGAAAGGTATCTAAAGATTTTGATAAGATAGAGAATGAATTAAAAAATTTTAAATCAAAACAGACACAGCGATACGAGTCAGCTAAATCACGGAAAATACAAGCACTTCTACAAAATTTACCAGAAACGACAACTAATACAATAAATGTTGTGAATTTTACAACTACTCATGTATTGAGTTTACCGAATGTTTCAACCAATAAACTGTATGTTTCTTCTGATTTCCATAAATTACCGAATGTTGCTACTGATATACGATGTTTACCGAATGTCTCTACAGATATCCGAAGTTTACCGAATGTTTCTACTGATATCCAAATTTTACAGACTGTTTCTACCGATATCAATAGTTTACAGACCGCTTCTACTAATATCCAAAGTTCACTAATACCTACAAATTATATTCTGAGTACCCTTTAAGAAGCCATTGTATTGTAACGTTCATTTGTATCCCCCCCCCCCCCCCCACCTCATTTCTACTCTTTATATTACTGCCAAATTTCACTTTTACTTTACTTTACCCGTTTATGACGTCATTGTATTGTAACGTTGTTGTTGTTGTTATTGACTTCACATATACATATTCTTGTCATTTGTATATATGCCTTGAATAAAGACGGCAGTGGTCGTCGAAACGTCGGCAAAATATGGAGATTTTATTTATTATTGTATAGTTTTTAATTATAATATAAATACATATACATTTTGACAATACATACAACTTGGTTTTGATTGTACAGTTGGCAAGCCTAGATTTACCCTTACAACAATGTCAAAAATGGAAACAATTGAACTAACGATCACAAATTTTCGTTAGACATTACCACCAAAATATCGGATTCAATCCTCCAGTACTTGTTGAACTCTAAATTACACAAGTATAAGCTGCAGTATATTGGTGGGCACGCCAAGTGTCCCCCAAAACATTTAAATTGCCGACGTATATAACAGTATCTTGCTGTGAGTGGTAAAAGTCCTACGTTTTCTTGTAACGACTTTAGTTCTAGTTCAATGTATTTTTCTTCTTAAATTGATATTTTCAAAATGATGTACTGTATGTTTAGATTTATAAATTAACTTGTGTTTGTTAGCGGTTTTTGTCAACTTTGCAGTGTAAATATTATGGTGTTATTCCACGACAACTTATTCTTATATTCTAATGAGCGGAATTCTGACAATTAATACTCAAGAGAGAAAGAAAATATTTGCAATCCTTACTTTCTGCCTGCTTGACAAATAGCTACCAAACCTTAATTTATTCACAATTAAGAGATCTTGATTTTATTGGTCGTATCTATCCACTACAGCATCTGCAGACACGGTGACTTTATCTGGAAATTCACAGTTATCATTATCGGTCGACAAATGATACAATATCAACATTCCAACTGCAGAATGCCTTGTTATTTGCAGCAACAACGTAGCACCGCTTACATTATGATGTACATTTGGCAGTAAATGCAAAATTCCTGGCCTTTGCATCTTATCTGCATTTCCGGTGTAGATGATTGCTGTCTAAGTTGAAAAGGTGTCATTCAGAAGTCTTATCCTCAGAAGCTCTAACCCTCATCACCATGAATTTGCATACTTGTATTTTTTACTCGGTTATCGTTTTCCGTATATTTTAAACTCGTCTCTTTAGGTTGTGGACATTGACAAATCCCATTCGTAACATGATGTACTCCATGTAGTAGAGGAACCGCTTAGCGTCCAGTAGAACACCCCTAGTTTTAGTGGAATATGAGTTCTCTATGTGATGTTTTAGCGACCATCAATAGATATTGTTTCAGTATTCTTTTTACAAAAAACTATTAAACAAATGAATTTCCTTTCGAGATCTAGATGATGTTTTGTCTCGAGATAAAAGAATCTAACAGATTCCTTTACGTCGGCCTCTCTCATAAACTCATAAACCTTCTTCTCTTTTGTGTCCAATTTTAAGATATCTTAACATAATCATTGTTTATATAAATTGCCCTGATATTATGACAAATTGTCCCTTTACATTAACAAGTTGCAGAGGAACTTGTCGGATTTAGTGACGTAGCCAATAGTCCTTATCCAGAGATTTTTCCTTGTGGTATATGTTAAGGTATCCGAACCACGTAATAATATTTGGTTTCCCGGATGTCCATTGTGGCATATATTAAAGGGATCTCAGAAAAAATACAATAGAAAATTCTTTATAACATTCCATATACAATGCATACATAATATATATATATATATATATATATATATATATCCAGCGGATTTCTGAAACATCAGAAATACAGGGTTAATATCAAATATTTATATATACGTCTACAAATTAAGCCCAACACTGTTTGAATTAGATTTTTAACACTGTCAAATTTTTGCTTTCCCTCAGCGGGATTCGAACTCACACCGTTGTGACACTGTGGCACCAATTCGCCTGCACTATGTCCAGCGGTCTAGACCCCTCGGCCAAATCCGCTATATAAAAATATAGCTTCATTAACCGGGGTGAATCTTAGCCCTGTATTTCTGATGTTTCAGAAATCCGCTGGATAGATATATTATATGGTTGTCACAATACTTAGACGTTTGTATATAATTTACTTACTGTGACTGCATGACAAGTAACTTTGTCATCCTATATAATATATACAAAAATGCTGAATTAGATTACTGTCAGATTAATACATATTGGTTACGAAAATTCCATCGTCACACGCTAGTACACATGTACTATGTCTATGTCTAAGATTCACCCCGGTTAATGAAGCTATATTTTTATATAGCGGATTTGGCCGAGGGGTCTAGACCGCTGGACATAGTGCAGGCGAATATACCCTTTTCACAACATGTTTATTCCAATTTGGTCAGGATTATAGAATATACCGGAAGTTGAGCGAGATCGAGGCTAAGGGTGTATCAGTCCGATCAGTCGTAGAGAAACAGATGTATAAATTTGTTTTTTTTTTAAATGTATCATAAATAAATTGCTTTACTTTCTAAGTTTCTGTTATTATTTCATATTCGCTTTACGACGTTAATTTGGTTTAAACATCTGTAATATATTTTGAGTGTAATCATTTGAAAAAAAACATGATAAATGCCACGATAAATGCAATATATTTTAAAAGTAGTTTCGCCTTGAATTTGTTGTTTACAATGCTGAATAAAGGAAAATCGTTGAAATTCGAGTGGGTGGCCATATATGAGAGTCGGAAGAACATTTTCGGGACGCCAGGGTCGGGCATTTGTTTTAACGGGAATTCGGTATTTGGTTAAAATTTGACCGGGGATTTGGGATTAAAGCGTAAGCGAGATCAGGGAAAGAACACTTTTTTTTCCGCCGGGAATTCGGGATATAAAGTTACCGGGATTAATTTTTATGGTTTAATAAATGTCAAACATTACATTGGTACGCAGGGATTTCGAAGACCAGGGAATATCATATTATCACAGTTTACAAGTGTCATTCTAGCTTATCCCATTACAATTCTGAACTTGTTGTTCATTGCTAATAATAAAATAGTATGAAAATTATGTCAAATTAGTATAGCAACTTCAGGTTGATCTACTTTCCAATATTGGCCAAATTGACAACATCTGGACAATTTTTTTATTGATTAACATTCTGAATTTTTCGGGAATTCTGGAAAATGTCAATTGTTTGACCGGGAATTCTAGATTTTCTAATATTGTGATAGGAAATTCGGGATGATGACCCCTCCTCCTCTCTCATATATTTCAAAGTCATATTTTCTTTGGTATTTTTAACCATTTGGCTAGAGAACTTTTGATGAAATTTTCATGTTATTGTTTTTCAAACTGTTCACTTTTTTCATAACTAAGTCACCGTATTTTTTAGTCCTATTAATTTACTAGGTACATGTGTAAATAACCGTAATGAAAATTGCACGGCGAAAACTGTCTAAGGTCCGTATGTCATAGTCGCTCTTTGGCTGTTAAATTAGGTTCTTTAAGTCCTATTTCCTTGATGGAATCTAAACTAAGAAGAGGACTGAAATCGTCCACAATGTCCGAGTCCCCGTTTGACCCGTCATCAGAAGTTGCATTCTTTCGATCGTCTACAGCTGATTAAATGATAACACCTGGCAACTAAAATCTGCCTTGTGACAAACACGCTTAAATTGCCATTTTCTCTTAAAATTTCTTTTAACATTCTCATGATCCATAATTGATCTAGAACGTAGTTTTGTGTAATGTTTACATTCGATGCCATGGTAAGTTACAGAAGCTATAGAGATCTATACACCCTTAGCCTCATTATGAACTGATAAGAGCGATCTATTTTTAGAAACAAAGATATTGTGAAACTCGTATATTGGTGCCACAGTGTCACAACGGTGTGAGTTCGAATCCCGCTGAGGGAAAGCAAAAATTTGACAGTGTTAAAAATCTAATTCAAACAGTGTTGGGCTTAATTTGTAGACGTATATATATATATAAAGAATCGAACTATTAACGAGATAAAAATAACTATATATTTATATAAAGATTCGAACTATTAACGAGATAAAAATAACTATATCTACTGACAACTATTCAAGGAGACCTTTCCTTAAAAAAAAAGAACAGCCCATGGAGATGTATTGTTGATGTAAATAACATCCGACCGACGTCGAAAGTGACAAAAGCCGAAATATTAGAAAAAATATAATCAACAGTCACAAAACTCAAACTTCAAAATAAACGTTAATATATGGGTTGTAACTGTTAATAATAATCAGTTTATAAAGGACTTTACACAAGCATTTGATAAATCATCAATATTATTGGTAGTCTGAGTTCTACTATGCTTTGTACAGATGAGTCATAACCATCGAAAACTATGTCTTATATATTTGATGTTGAACTTTAAAAATCAGAATTCTCGAAAATATTCATTCATTTGTTCATACAAGTAGCAAAAAGATATTCCTGACTAATAAGTTGTTATTGACAAATAATAAGTTATATAAGCATATTGTAGGCTTACTTTATAACAGTTGGACAAAATTTTGTTATATATCAAACATACAACAAAGTTTCCGGCAATACATTTTGCTACGCCTGACGCGCGTTTCGTCTATTCAAGACTCATCAGAGGCGCTCTACCCAAAATATTGAAAATGGAAAACACTATATGAATATGAACAACATATAACAATAAAACTAAAATATGCCGAACTGAAACCCAAATTATGACTAAGATTAACAGATAAATGTACAAAATGTTATAGGCTGACAGTGCATGACCAAATCTGCAATTTATTATAATTTATTATAGCGTAAGCCCTTTATAAATTGTTAGTTTGAATGATGTTTAACGCCATTTTCAGCAATTTTTTGGCTATATCATGGCGTCCACTTTTTACTGGAGGAGGAAGCAGGCGAACTCGGAGAAAAGTGCTTGAGAGTTTTCCAATTTTCATTCTTATTGTGTGTCAATTTACCGTTTAAAATTATTGAATATTAGAAGAATACTGGAACGTTTAAGCAACTGTTATGAATTTGTCCAAGGCTAACTTGATGATAATACATACGTTTAAGCAACTGTTATGAATTTGTCCAAGGCGTTTGGCTGTTTACCACACAATTTGAGAGTTCTGAAATAGTAGCATATAGTACCGGGGAAATTAGCCTTTACAAGGGGTGCTACCTTGAAGACAGAAACCTTAGCACTAGAAACTTTTCAGATTTTACACAAGGAAATTCCTGCATACTAACATGATTGTAGTAATTTAAAGAAACATGCTTATTGTTTGAGAAATGATAATACTGTAAAAAACACTACCATGTATGGAAAAATCGTTTAAATTTTGTGCATAAAAATTATGCAATGAGTTACCAAATGCTTTATACAGGAAATAATAAGTAATTCGCAAAATTAATAAGTGCTTGTATTGGTCACTGAGCAATGTTTGCTCTATTTGTAGTGGTTTTTGCTCTGTACTTCTTTCACACCAGTTCTGCTTCTTTAAAGTCTAGGTTAAAGTTTTAAGCTGTTTTAGTAATTAGTTATGTCTTACTGCAATATGTAAACAGCTGTTTTCTTTGTATACTTGGTATCTTAAATAACTTTTATAACCTTTTAGTTTGTTATTATATTGATTTAATTTGTATTACATATGATTAATTAAACATCCAAACTACAATATATCCCCACTCGTGCCCCCCCCCCCCCCCCTAAAAAAATAAAAACAATACCAAATACACATTTACCGTTTTAACAATAAATAAAAGATACATGTTGATCGTAGTGGAATATTAAATTTTATTATAGTTTATTTCCTGCATTTAGATTTGACAATTAAAAGAATCAAGTAAAACTAGATACGTTTTTTATCTAATCAAAGTACATTTAAAGGTCACCTCACATAAAAAGTCAAGGTCAAATAGTGTAAACAGGACTCTATACACTTACAAACTTTAACATTCTTAGTACACACATTTACTTTGCTTTGCATGTTAAGTCAGAACATTTTTTTGTAAATCATTTCATTAAATTCCAAAGAATTCTTGTTTACTCCGGACCTGGTTATAATAATTATTTGCTGTGTATTATATATACTACACCCATTTCTACATTAACCTTTTATCGGTAAAATATATTTGCATATTTATTTAAAGGGGGGCAATTCTTTTGATTAGATTAACATTTTGATTAGATATCTTCTGATTTACTAAAATTATATATGAATTATGACTATTTGTTTACATGCTTACACACACATACACAACTATATATGTTTTAGTGACATAATTGATTTGTATATTTATGTTCTTGAGAAGAATGATTTGTGTAAAAGTGTTGTTATTAAAGGACATTTAACAGTTTAGATTTACTGTTCTTGCATTTTTACATTGCTATTTAAAAAAACAGGAAATGCAAAAACGATATTATAATGTAATAAGAAATTACACATGTATTACACAAGCGTAGTACATATTAAAACTTAAGTACCTTTGATGACATTTTATTAGTAACCATTGGGTCGATGGCTCTGTTAGTCCCCGAGGACACTACCAACAAGTAATCACACTGGATAATTATCATTGATTCTTTGAAGTGTCATTGTATAAATCTAAAGCGTAAACATTTGTATTTGCTAAAACATTTTGGAATTTTCATGGTAAAAGCCTCTCACAATCTTTTTTTTTATTTTTTGAGTTTAAAATATTTTTGGGGTTTGAAACTAACTGACGAGTCTTGTAAAGATAAAACGCTTGTCTGGCGTAGTAAATATGACCGAATATATTTGTTAACTTAGTACAAAGTGAAGACACTTTTTCCACATTCCAATCCAGTTTTATCCAAGCGAAGTACACAAATTTTTGAAAACCTGCTATAACTGTTTTTCTTCTTAGCATTATTGTAGCAAACAATCATGATTTCATGAACTTAACACTTTATAAAATCTTTCTAGTTTACAACTTTACCTAAAACTGATTATTGTAGTTTTGCTATCGAGATAAGTTTTGAATGGTCGAAAGAAAACATACCGTACTAAATTCAGACACGGCATACAGATATCATTGATTATTTTTCAATTGTATTTCTGGATAAATTAAAAAATGTTGTCTTCCAGAGAACAGCGAGAACTTGGCAAATGATAGCGACATAAAGTTATTATTTGTATATTTAGGAGTTGTATGCTGTAAACATAGTGCTGGTAAGTCACTGTTCACAAAACAGTAATTCACATTAAACAGTGATCAGCATGGTTACATCACATAGTGCTGGCAAGTCACTGTTCACAAAACAGTAATTCACATTAAACAGTGATCAGCATGGTTACATCACATAGTGCTGGCAAGTCACTGTTCACAAACAGTAATTCACATTAAACAGTGATCAGCATGGTTACATCACATAGTGCTGGCAAGTCACTGTTCACAAAACAGTAATTCACATTAAACAATGATCAGCATGGTTACATCACATAGTGCTGGTAAGTCACTGTTCACAAAACAGTAATTCACATTAAACAGTGATCAGCATGGTTACATCACATAGTGCTGGCAAGTCACTGTTCACAAAACAGTAATTCACATTAAACAATGATCAGCATGGTTACATCACATAGTGCTGGCAAGTCGCTGTTCACAAAACAGTAATTCACATTAAACAGTGATCAGCATGGTTACATCACATAGTGCTGGCAAGTCACTGTTCACAAAACAGTAATTCACATTAAACAGTGATCAGCATGGTTACATCAAACGAAAACGTGATTATGCATACCAAGAGTGAGTCAAATACTATGCCATAGGCGTGTCTACTCATCAATGGCGCGTCTACTCATCAGATGCGCTAAATGCCACAGGTGCGTCTATTCATTAGTAGCGGTAAAACTAATACAGAAGATACAAAAGAGTGTTTATTGCTTAAACTCCAACAATTTAATCTTGTTTTATCGCGCAAAATTAAATTCAATCTAGTGTACAACACTATCAATATTTTAAATTTTGTATGTAAACACTTTAATAAATACCGTATTACGATAATATTCATGTTGGAACACTATGCAAAAATTATTGACGACAGCAAATATTTAACATAAAATGCCGAAAATTATAAACAGTTGATCCTGATTTAAATTAGAAAAAATATATCATAATATCCCTATACCTTTCCATTTTGAATACAGATTTTTAAATGCCACTTGACATGCGGATCATGTTAGTCGGTCTGTTTCCTTCCAGCACATATTACAAAATATATTTATTACAACGTTACAGCCATGATGTATCCAGGAATACTTGTTTCTATGTATATGCTTGCTCACATTAATATTAGGTTTTGTTTCCCAATTTAAAATAAGTAATGTTTGAACGGTGTTACAATCAAGGTCAAGTGAAAACAAGTCATTATACACTGTTATTATAATGTTTATTTTTTACGTAATAATGATAGATCTTTAACATGATGAAGCACCAATAAATAAAAAAGAGCATAAATATTACATCATTAACAGAGAAATGCTTTCAAAAACTAGTAAAACTGCATTCTGACATAAGCATTTTGTTAAATCTGAGATGTACGAATGTACGATGGTTTATATTTCAAACATTATATTTACTTCAATTAGAGTTTTGCAAATGCTTAATATATATCTAATATAACACCACATTTTACTGAAAAAAGAAACAACCAATTTCAATATAGTCAAAAATCATTATTTAACCCAAAGACATATGAAACATATATGTCGCAGCTTAACCCCAAAAATATTTGAGGGAATCACAAAATGAGCACTGTTTGTTAAATGAAGCCAAGAGACGTATCGGACATATGCATCAGAAAACATTTATGGATATGTCATTCAGAAAATGTAGTTAAATTATCAGCCCTAAATAGCATGTTTGTGTAAAGTGGGAAGTAGTCGATTTTGTCGGGTATCCACAATTTAGAGGGTATTTGTTGAATGTCATCACTAAAGTTCCACAGGTAATATTATTGCTATACTAAAAAGTCGCGCTATTTTGAATTTATACTTTTATATCCGAACCAAAAATGTGACCAAAGGACTTCGAATGGGACAAGCATAAAATGTCATTGAAACAAAGTAATGCATTGTTTTAAATAATAGAACAGAACCTCAGCTGTAAAAAATACATATATGAATAATAATTACACATGTTTCAAAATAATATATTTGTTGGTTTTATTGGATATTCTTGTCAATACATTTTTATTTATGGAAGAACTTTTCTTCAGTATTTATTATTGAAAATTTAGTTTGAGAACGCATTCTTTTTTCTATGTGGAATGAACAAAATCATTTAGTAGAAATATTTATCTTATATCAAGTAAAGTTGACACAGTATTTTTATACAATTAAAATATGAAGTTTTACATAAAAATTTGTAGGATACCAAATACTCATAGTTCATGTTAAAATCTAAGCATGGAAGATTTATCATTGTTGAAGTCTTTTCCTAGTGACTCTTATATATTTTATCATTTCGAAAGAACTGCTGTAAATTCATATTGAAATGCCTCTTGTGTATATTCAAAAAAATTTATAGAATCTAAAAGCAGACCTTTAAATTTATAAGCATTTTGAGACTGTTTGATAGAATGTTGGTATAACAATCAATATGAACTGAAAGTCATTCTACTTAAATTATTCTCACAAAGTATTTCCATAGATTTACACATCTACTTTACAGGATAGATGATAGATGCGTTACAAAGGAGTTTTTTTTTATTGTTATCGAATTGTAGCATGTGTCAGTCATAAACCTTGGCGAGTTTAGCAACAAAAAAAATTGAATTACAACAGAAAACAATTAATGAGTGTGTTTTGAACACACAGGTTGTCCATATGGCAATATATACTATTTACATGATGGCAGTCATATGTACAGACATTAACAACAACAGATATTTTACATTTGTAACATGGACCAAGAAAACATGAGAAAAGTGGCATATGATCGGTTAACGTAGTATGTTATAGTTAAATTACAATTAGAAGGTCTTCAACCAAAAAAGTAAAATAACTAGAATATCAGAACATATTTTTCTTTAATAATTTTTTATGCGTGAATCAATGGCCATTTTACTGATTATAAAGATATTGGTGTGGCATGTTTTAAAGATATCTGTGTGGCATGATGATACACAACTGTGTATTATAAAGATATCTATGTGGCATTATGATACAGAACTGTGTATTATAAACGATATCTGTGTGGCATGATGATACACAACTGTGTGTATTTTCAAGATATCTGTTTGGCGTCAAGATACACAACTGTGTGTATTATCAAGATATCTGTGTGGCATCATGATACACAAACTTTGTGTATTATATACAGTGAGGACTACATGTAATAACTAACAGCACTTGTGTAGTACGGGACTTTTAGTTTGGCAAATAAATCAATCATTTTGAGTATTTTACTATTGTTTATCAGGTATCACATTCTATTTTGACTTCATTGAATCGTCACTTTTGAGATATGTGCCATAGTGTCTGATATTAATCCCCTTGATTTCTGATGACAGGAATAGAGGTCGCTATGCATTGTCCAGTCTTTTGGATCTCCGTATGATGAGTGTGTTGTGGGATATTGTACCCATGGAGATGTCTTGACAACAGGAACAGGGATACCACCTCCAACTAAAGGCTGTTTCTCACACGATCTACAAATATTTGAGAGAACATTGTGTTAATTTTTAAAGGCACTATATTTACTTGTATTTTTTTAGTGTAGCAGCGTTCCCACTATGACGTTACACCCAAGGCCATCATATGATTACCCCATTAGAGAGAATGAGCACCCAGGATGACCTTATAGCAATGAACCAGATATACTTACTTGTTAAGGAGTAACAATTACCCAATACGAATTAATACAAAGACAATAATTGCTATCAGAAGGTAACAAGCACAAATAATGACTTAAAACCAAAGACCAACATATGCTTACCTATTAGGAGGTGATCGGTCCATCAGGTGTATGGGTGTGTGTATCACTGAGGCAGGTGTTGCCCCAGTGACTGGACTACTTGTTGTCAACATTCCGCCATCAGATTTTCCCAGATTTTGTTTAGGACTACAACTACGATCTGAGCGAGGTGTCGAGTTTGGACTGGAATTTTTTAAACACGGATTCCAAGATGAGCCCGGACTACTTATCACATTTCCACGACCGGAATTATTATAATGTCCATTCACTTGGTCTGAATTCCGAGAATTTTGTATTGATCTTGGACTAGTATTATTTTTAATCACTGAATTATGTTGTAAAGGAATTGTCAGTCCTTGATTGTTTGGAGTCAGGTCTGACGTAGAACATATCACTTTAGTCTCTTTGGCCATGCCCTGTCCATGAACAATTTCTGGTTTAATCAGTGATGACGAGGAATACCCCGTTCCATGACCAATGTCTACACCATTTACATAACCTGCACTACTATACATGGATGAAGACCGTAAATCTACGGGTTCCAAGTTGCCGTTTATTCTTGGCTGAAGTCTATCACTGCCATACTCATATGCATATTTTCTGAAATCGTTGTCAAGTCTAGAAAAGTCATCTGTGTAATGTACTTTTTTGGCAAGTTCTAGTCCATAGCTGTCAAAACCGTATCCATATTTACCGGCAGAAGTCATCAAATCAGGGTACCCATTACCATGGTAACCTAACGTATGTTGATATTGTCTTCTGTCCAAATAATAACCATTAGCATAACTATGTTTCTCTGCTTCGGTCAAACCGTACGTATCTGTGGCAGGGTACACTGGCCCAGGAAAGCCAGGATAGCCATGTGGACGGTAAACATCTGGTTCTATTCCAAAATTATTTGGTGGATATGGATACAAAATTTCTGGTTTAAAGTCACTGCCTTCAAAGTTTCCGTACTGAGGATAATTACCATTAAATCCGTTTATTCCAATATCTCGACAACCCGGTTTACGCTTCCGTCCTGGAGACTGCAAATAGTCCCTTGTGGCATTTTTCTGTTTCTTTTGTTTACCGTTCTTTATTTTTGATATCATTTCATCGTTGGGAAAATCAAAACCAGAACAGACGTCCAAGTCCAACAATGGATATGGAAGCTTGAACTCATTGCCTCTCTTATGGAACAAGTCTTGTCCTTCGTCTTCCCTACATAACACATAGAACGGTAGAATTAGTTTTTATTGATAGTTTTACTTACTATAAACAGACTTCACTTAACTATATAACACTAAGTAAGATTTCTTGTTCTATGCTATCTGTTGAAAAATGAACAGAGGAACAAAATAATACATGTAACCACTTAATTCTAAACCAACATTTTGTCAGCTAAAAAAACCAATGGAAACCGGTCGAACAACAAGAGCTGAAAGTCCAGAGACAATTACAAATCCGGCAAACATATGCAAAAACCAAAAGCACAAAAACAGAAAGTGAGTAAGTAATCCTAACCAATAGAAACTACACAGATAGCGTTTCACAATTAGGTCATTTTACAAATCTTAATTTTACACCTTTATTTTGGCTGTTACATTAATTACAGTCATATTCACAACTGCCAGCTTGGCTCAGCTGTAAAGACAATTTGTTATCTCTGTTGACGAGTCGCGTGTAAATTCACCGATTCTCCTCAAATGTTGCAATTCACTGATGATATCTTAATTTTAAGATTTTGGAACCAATCAAAATTGGCATAAACCCGCTTATGTCTATTTTGAATAATAACATTTTTTAGCAGTGGTTAACTGAACTTTATCATTATATTACACAATACAACTGTTCAGAAATGCAATAAATGTAAATTGCAGTTCCTAGTGTAAGGACAATAAGTTCTTTATTTGCTCATACTGATTTGACCAAATTACAATCATGATATGATACAGACTTACTCCAGTTTTCCTGCCGAAGGTCGGGTGTTATTTCCGTGCACTCCGGCTTCCTCCCCCACTAAAAACTGGACGTCGTAATATAGCTAAACAAGCAAACAAACAGACTTGGATGTAACAAAATTAAGCTGTTAGTTTGCTACAATTTCTTGTGTAATCTTGGAATCGTTCTGAGCACTACTTGTTTTATACTTACGTTAGTTGTCTATGTGTACAGATGACAAAGTCAGGCTTGCTGTTTTTATAAATAACTTTACAGCTGGATTGAAGCCAGATCCATCGAAATTCTTTAGTAAGCCATCTGTAAGCTATTAGCCCAGAACTTCCTGTCTTTATTACTGAAATGATAGTGGATAGTTCAGCATATAATTAAAGACAATGAATTGTGATCATGCTATATCATTATGTCATAATGGATTCCTGTAAATCTAACTACAATCAACAGGAAACAATGATTGAATTAGGTCAGTTCCAGAATCTGCAAAAAGTCCATAATAATAATGCTATTGCACTTTTAGTGGATATCAGATATACATTTATACGACAAAGGGACGAATAAATATTTGTTATGGTCATACATGCACGGATATTTGGGTTTTATCAACTTTCTCTTATGTTATTGCGAGTTTATTTTGTTGTGTTACAGATTCTATAGGGAGGTATTTCACTGTCACCTTTGTGATTGTAAACTCACATCTCCTTACATTTTTATACTATTCAGGTCATTTTGGGACATATTTATGTTGTTTTGAAGGGAATAGGTAGTCCAATCAAACTACATTTAGTCCAGTTTGTAATTGGCGGTTTACTGTGGTCACTTACATTCTTGGTGAGCCGCTGAGAAGTAATTAAGGTCATCAGGATGAACCAAATCATAACCAGATTTTGTGGCCAACTCTCTGTCAGAAAAGCCAAACATCATTTTTCCTCTGTCAAAAGAATAATAAGTCGAAAATGATTACCTTTAATTAAATATCATAACATCATCATACTACAAAATACAATTGTTATTAGCAAAGAAAGTTGTGTTAATTGTAAAATGTTATTTAATCTTTTTTGTAACTTACCAACGCCTTGATGTGACAGGAAACAGTTTTGCTCGCTCAATTACATATCATATTGGCTCGTATGAAATCAATAAACAAATGCAGTAATTTTTTTGGGGTTACATATACTCGTAAAAATTTCATCCCTGTTCAACAAATATTATTTGCTACACATGAATAAAGCTCTGACAACTTTTTTCATTAGTGACAAATTCTGATTGATGAAATCAAACAAAAAAACCCATGAAAATAACTGCAAATGTTGTCATAGATTATAAAATTAATTTTATTTATATATTAAACTCCAAAACAGAACACGACTAACAAAGAACTTTCAACAAGACATGATACTAACCGCTGTTCAGCAATATCATGAAATAAAAACAAAGAAAAAGAATAGTATTACATTTGGCTGTTATCTGATAACAAACATTTGATTTCAATTGATGTAAAAACAGATAACTTGTAGAATTGAGGAACATGACCGCCGGATAGGAGATAACTATAAAAAAACATGGCTGCCGGATATGCCTGGAATATTTGTGGTTCAGCATGTACAGCGCTCAAGTTCCTGTGGTCATTACATAATACTCAAACTTGTCACAGTCTTTCGATCTGGTATTGTGATCAAATAAACTCGCAATACTCAACTGTCCTCTTTCTGTCATGTTCGATTTCTTTCTTTTTTTTAATTACTGAGGTAAATACAATGAAGTCAAAGATACGAACACGGTTTGATGCTGAAGAGCTTTTACGTTCCAAATTCTAAAAGTTATACCAAATCCCTCTAAGACATTTCCTTTATGTAAATTATTTCCTACCTTTTGTAGCCAATTACAATATAACATCTTTAAAGTATTAGTTTAAAATAAAACTTGTTGGAAAGAATACGTTTTTCTCCTAGTATTATTTATACAACAGACCATTTTATAATTACATGAGACTTGAAAAAAAAACCAGATGTTAATACACTAGTTAGTTTAACAGCCGTAAATGGAGAAAACCCTACTCCTCACCCACACTTTGTATTTCTGTGAAGTCATTCTTTGTCATTGTATATCTGAGAAGGTCAGAGTAGATTACAGAATACCAATAAATTATCATGCTTTATCTTAGGTTGTAATACTATACACCTATCATGACAACGTCAGGACAGTTAGGACAGTTAAGTATCCATGTCACTGTCCGTGGGAAAAATAGAGGCTTCTTGTGAATGAAGAAAAAACAATATGATATGATTTTTACGACTTAAGAAATCAATTAATTATTTCTAAAGGTAGGCAATGCTGTCGCACGGATCAAGTTTAAAAAAATATATAAGGACATAAATTTTACTAATAAGGCAACATTTTTTGTAAAACAATATTTGGATGAATACATATTTGTACAGTAAAGACAGCAATTGTTTACATGAAAGTGACAGATCTGCAACCTTGTACTTATATATTAAAATCCGTAACATATATACGACTGAAACTTTATCTGATAATAAACGTGCAATCTTATCCAAAACTTGTAGGAACATTGCGTACTTTTCAATAACAATTTGA
Source organism: Limnoperna fortunei (assembly GCA_944474755.1). Lineage (NCBI taxonomy): Eukaryota > Metazoa > Mollusca > Bivalvia > Mytilida > Modiolidae > Limnoperna > Limnoperna fortunei. Next base: position 88,381,106 of record OX104118.1, read on the forward strand.
CAGGTCTTATCTTATATTAACAGTAAATGATAAAGACTTAACTTTTATCAGGGAAACCAAATCAATTTAAGGATTACATATCAGTATTAATTTGTATACAGTTTAAAAATGTTATATAAAATCTTAAAAAAGCTTTTTGACATTTTGTTTCATGCTGCGACATGGATGTTACACGAAACACAATACAACGTCTCAAATTTAGCAATATGTCACATTTATAACAGACATCTTTATTAAAAGCATAATACAATTTTAAAAGACAGACTCAACAATCGCAACCCGAAGTCATCATTTGTGGAGCAAATAGCGTGACCGTGGACAATTTGAACTACTAATTATTACATTTATACGTTACGACAACAAGGACTGTTACACCACGAGAATGATAGCAACTCGGTAATTAAGTCAATTGGAGATTTATGATTCTGAGTAACAGGATCACTCTGGTCTGTAACACATAGGTATTTATCTATAAGTCCTTTTAACAATAGATTACCTACCCTCTTATAACAAAACGAACCTTTTAATATCTAACTGAATGAATATTATTGTTAAGTCTGCAATATATCTTAATTAAGTGAATATAGATGTAACAGAAGTTAGTGACAAACACAATACCGCGAACACAAGTCAGTATACAAACAGTAACCAACTTTAAACATTAATAAGTCTTGTATGTTTTTTCTTATCAAACTCGATTAAAGGTCCTAAAACATTTCTACATTCTAAAGAGGACATGTTTGTAGTCTAACTTCTAGAATAGCTCAGACGACTCGACAAAAGACATATTTTGTATTCCACATCAATTTAAGTCGAACAAAATAGTAAAGAAGATATCAATATTTGTATTCTAACTCCAAAAAAATCTCGGAAGACTTCTAAAGAAGACAAATGTGTGTTCTACCCAAATTTAAGTCTCCTAGAAGATGTCGGATTAGTAAAGAAGATATATTTGTATTCTACCTAAACAAGTCTCATAGAAAAGTTCCGAGACTAGTAAAGAAGACATTTTTACTCTACCTCAATTCAGAGAACAGGTTTTTGATAACTTAGTGCATATGTATTCTACTTTAACTAAAATCTCATAGAAAAGGACAGACTACAAACATTACGTTGAATTTTACCTTCACTCAAATCACTCAGCTGAATGGTACTATGGACTACACGTATATTATTTTGTCCATAAAATCTTAAATTAAAACTGATTATAATATTCCACAGAAGGCTTTTTCATTAATAAACAGATGTTATAACTTGACAATTTTTTTTCACCTTTCGACACTTATCCAAATATCAAAACACCCCGCGTCAGAACAAATATGCTGATCTTGATTTCAAAACAATTTCACTTTCATTTAAAAAAATATGTATAACTGGATTATATTTTTATATCTGATATGTATAATACATTAATTGACTCTGACTTTGTACACACACCTGCAGGACGAAAAATATCCTAAACTGGATACCTCATATTCAAACACCATTTTCAACAACAGATATATCATATTTGGTGGTAAAATAGTTTGATATTTGCTTTCAGAGTAATCTGATAATGAAAATGAAACAAAAAATTTACAAGTGAATAAATATGAAATATTTAAATAAATATTATATTATTATTTATGTGAGTTTTATTGACCTGGTTGGTTGATTCTATGACAGCCGGTAACACGATGAGTGTGTGTGTTATTCCATTACCATCATCAGATAGTACATTGAATATCTGACCATCATGAGATGGTACATTGAATATCTGACCAGCATTAGATGGTACATTGAATATCTGACCATCATTAGATAGTACATTGAATATCTGACCATCATTAGATAGTACATTGAATATCTGACCATCATGAGATGGTAAATTGAATATCTGACCATCATGAGATGGTAAATTGAATATCTGACCATCATGAGATGGTACATTGAATATCTGACCGTCATGAGATGGTACATTAAATATCTGACCATCGTGAGATGGTACATTGAATATCTGACCATCATGAGATGGTACCCTAAATACCTGACCATCATGAGATGGTACATTGAATACCTTTAACCATCATGAGACAGTACCCTGAATACCTGACCATCATGAGATGGTACATTGAATACCTTACCATCATGAGACAGTACCCTGAATACCTGACCATCAGGAGACAGTACCCTAAATACCTGACCATCATGAGACAGTACCCTAAATACCTGACCATCATGATATGGTACCCTGAATACCTGACCATCACGAGACAGTGCCCTAAATACCTGACCATCATGAGACAGTACCCTAAATACCTGACCATCATGAGACAGTGCACTAAATACCTGACCATCATGAGATGGTACCCTGAATACCTGACCATCATGAGACAGTACCCTAAATACCTGACCATCAGGAGACAGTACCCTAAATACCTGACCATCATGATATGGTACCCTGAATACCTGACCATCACGAGACAGTGCCCTAAATACCTGACCATCATGAGACAGTGCACTAAATACCTGACCATCATGAGATGGTACACTGAATACATGACCATCATGAGACAGTACCCTAAATATGACCATCATTAGACAGCACCCTGAATATCTAACCTTCATTAGGCGCTACACTTAATACCTGACCATCAGGAGACAGTACGCTGAATATCTAACCTTCATTAGGTGCTACACTTAATACCTGACCATCATGAGACAGCACCCTGAATATCTAACCTTCATTAGGTGCTACACTTAATACCTGACCATCAGGAGACAGTACGCTGAATATCTAACCTTCATTAGGTGCTACACTTAATACCTGACCATCATGAGACTTATAAGTTATAACCTGGGACCAGTATAAGTAACGTGATATATAGTTACATGGTACTTTGAACAATATACACAAGGAATATTTATAATATTATAGATGTTTAAAAAGTATACCTGAGGTGCATTTGTCTTAGAATTACATCTTCTTACTTATATAACTGATTAATTCCTCTTTATTACATAATTTTATTGTAGCATTGCTGTTGTTATAGTCGTAACATCTAATACATCCTTTGTCATTTGTGAATACAGACAACAGTGGTCAATGAAACCTAGGCAAAATATAGTTTATATGTTATAATAACAAATAGTTTTTAATAAAATATAACATGAATATACACCAAACATTAAACGATCATATTTGTAATTTAAGATATAATCTTACCTATTATCCATAGACATTGGAGAGAAGTCCATCTTGTGTTTGGATTTGAAAGTCAGTTCCCTGGACGGTAAATCTAATAGTGACAGAGGACCAAATGGACAACATGTAGCAAACAATCCCATCTGGGGTTCATCTGTCTGTCGTGGGGCATTACTATGCAACAGTCGGATCCAACCATTTATTTCTAATGTCTGAAGATATATAATGCATCAATTGAGCACTTGGCACCTGATCAACTACAATGATAACAGTTAGGGGTGCACCCCAGCACCTGATTAACTACAATAGGGGTGCACCCCAGCACCTGATTAACTACAATAGGGGTGCACCCCCACACCTGATTAACTACAATAGGGGTGCACCCCGGCACCTGATCAACTACAATAGGGGTGCACCCCGGCACCTGATCAACTACAATGATAACAGTTAGGGATGCACAGACTTACAATGAATCCTGATGTATTGTCTAATACACATGTAATACACAGACTTACAATGAATCCTGATGTATTGTCTAATACACATGTAATACACAGACTTACAATGAATCCTGATGTATTGTCTAATACACATGTAATACACAGACTTACAATGAATCCTAATGTATTGTCTAATACACATGTAATACACAGACTTACAATGAATCCTGATGTATTGTCTAATGAACATGTAATACACAGACTTACAATGAATCCTGATGTATTGTCTAATGAACATGTAATACACAGCCTTACAATGAATTATGATGTATTGTCTAATGAACATGTAATACACAGACTTAGGGGTCATCCATAATTGTCAACATTTTTCACGAGTTTGCAAAGAGCACTAAAGGGGGGAGGGGTTTCAATTTCAACATTTTTTCGGTACGTTCTTAACTTCTGGTAATGTGAATGTGCAGAGTTTTGGAGGGAGGGAGGGGGTTTTCAAAAAGAGTGCTCTTTGCAAACTTGTGAAAAATGTTGACAATTATGGATGACCCCTTACAATGAATCCTGATGTATTGTCTAATGAACATGTAATACACAGACTTACAATGAATCCTGATGTATTGTCTAATACACATGTAATACACAGACTTACAATGAATCCTAATGTATTGTCTAATACACATGTAATACACAGACTTACAATGAATCCTGATGTATTGTCTAATGAACATGTAATACACAGACTTACAATGAATCCTGATGTATTGTCTAATAAACATCTAAATCTGACAGTGAATGACCTGTGTAGGTAATGGTAGTTTTCTGTAAAGACAAAGAAAAGCCATCAAACTTCAGTCACATTATATATATACATATAGTTTCTGGAAAGCATGTTATATTTTTGCACTTTTAGTAAAACAATTTAACCAACATGAATTTTATGTAAACAAAGCTAAAAAATTAGAATCTCCCAGCCCTGAAAGTGTAAAAAAATCCTATTCACAGTCCTGATCGTGTAAAAAAATCCCAATTATTCTGATCCCCAGTCTTGATGGTATCAAAAATCCCAATTATTCATTACTTGGCAGTTCTGATGATGTAAAAAAATATCCCAAATACTCAGAACCTAACCATCTTGATGCTGTCAAAAAATCCCAATTATTCTGATCCCCACAGTCTTGATGGTAAAAAAAATCCCAATCATTCATTACTTGGCAGTCCTGATGATGTAAAAAAAATCCCAAATATTCAGAAACTAACTGTCCTGATGATGTAAAAAAAATCCCAAATATTCAGATCCTAACAGTCTTAATTGCATAAAAAAAATCTGAATTATTCAGAACCGATTAGTCCTGATGGTGTCAAAAATTGCAATTATTCATTATCAGGCAGTTCTGATAATGTAAAAAAATTCTCTTATATTCAAAACCCCAGTCTTGATGGTTTCAACAAATCCCAAATATTCAAAACCTCACAGTCTCTATAGAGAATTTCACATGTTCATCTACCTGAGGTATCACATGTTTATCTACCTGAGGTATCACATGTTTATCTACCTGAGGTATCCCATGTTCATCTACCTGAGGTATTACATGTTTATCTACCTGAGGTATCACATGTTTATCTACCTGAGGTATCACATGTTGATCTACCTGAGGTATCACATGTTGATCTAAATGAGGTCAAGATCATTGTAATAGATCACAATTACCATGAATAACAAAACAAGTAGTGTCACAGACATATAAAATGTCAAAATTCTACTTTGCAATGAAACAATAGTTTACCTGGCATCATTATCTCATGCAGTGTCATGGAGGCTTTTTCCTGAGGAAGTGTTGAATTCCATGTCAACTGTTTTTTAAACTCGTCTCTATCTTCAGAATGGATCAGTTCCATTACACTCTGGTGTATGATGTCTGACTGTCAACCGTAATAATAATATATTACAATAAAAAAACATTGCCAAGTTATTCAACAATATCACATAATGACCTAATCAAACAAGGTAAAAAAAAAAAAATCTTATGTAACACTGACCTGTCTGTCAATAATAATGAAGTTATCTACCTTTGATAATGACCTTCAAACCTGATGATGACCTTCAAACCTGATGATGACCTTCAAACCTGATGATCAACGTGTGATTTAAAAAAACCAATGCTTATAGACTTTTAACCAAAGCCTAGTTTTTAATATAACACATTTTTAAGATAACAGGAAAGCATGGAAATGAATTGAAAATAAAAGTCTGTACCAGTATTTCCAAAACAAATATTGATGCCTGTCATGTACAGTTATTACCAACAATTTGTAAAAGTTTGACAATTGGATTGTAAATACCAAAAGATGCCACATAATCTCAAAGAAAAGCATTTTAATTCTCAAGGAACTTTTATATTCTCAATCAAGAAGCTGAAGATTACAATAAATAACCGTTTACCAACTGAATTTGAAGTCTCATTTAATTCCGATAATACGATCAGTGATAAAATTATTCTTTAATTTAAGAATCAATGTTAAGGTTTGTCAGACTAAGGACTATCAATGTCACATAATTTCAAACTCTGATTAAAAAATCCTTAATTCGACCAGTTCATCTTTCTCCATTCAGATTGATGGCGTAATTGTATCTTACGACTTTAATCACATGGTACGTTGAAATTATGCCATCTTGAAGTTTAAACGGTCAGTCAATCAGGGAATCATAAAATACAGCAAAACAACCTCCAAAAACAGGAGATTGCACTTGGGGGAGATAATTAATGTCAGAAGCTTTACATTAATCCTAGCTTACTCAAAACAAAATCCTCCTAATACCTCTAATTAATTGTCATGCTTAACTTAAAATCAATATAGAACTTTCAGTTTCCTTAAACGATTTTACGATTTTTATGAGTTAAGAACAAAGAGGGAAGATCAACTTCTTCCCTCGTCAATCAGTTATAAATAGCATCAAAACAACAGTAATTATTGCATTAAAGTATATTAAGTTTGGCAATTAAGTTGAAATTGACTTTAAGATGTACGGCGTCTCAATCAAGTTATTCATTGGACGGAAGCACAGTGACTCGTATTCTCTCCGTTACTAGCGACAAGGGGACCATTAACAATTTTACGCTCGGAGATCACAGTGAGAAAGGACTTTAACCTAGGGATACTTTACACATCTTTAAAAAACAAATCAAGTTTATGGTCATGATGGTTATTGCATCATTGTAATTTACTGATGGTGTAGAATGGGAAAGGCTAAATTAAACACCATATTTTCTCAATTTTCTGGCTGTTACAAAGAAACATTAGGCTAAAAATGATTTGCTTGTGTTAAGGAAAATCAATTTCCTCTGCAATGATCTATGGATGCATATATACTGAAGATTCCTGAATAAAATGACAACAATGTTGTTAGGAATTTTCAAGCAACAATATTTTGTCAAATCTTAAATAACTGTTAAATAATACATGTAAAGGACCTATTTTCACTGAATACATAATGCAGTAACTAAACATGAGGATAGAGGAATAGATTTTAATCATTAGTTATCTCCCCTAGCTTATGATACAGAAACTTATAATAGGACTAATATATAAGTTATCTCCCCTTACTGATGATAAAAAATATGATTTTAAGAGTAATACATAAGTTACCTCCCCTACAGATGATAGCAGAACTGATTTTAAGACTAATACATAAGTTATCACCCTACCGCATGACAGAAAAACTGATTTTAAGACTAATACATTAGTTTTTTCCCCTACTGCATAATAGAAGAACTCGATTTTAAGACTAATAAATAAGTTATTTCCCCTACCTGATGAAAACCTAAATATTGTTCAACTGTTCTGGCTGCAAAGAAAACCTCACCGTCACATGTTACAACAAACAGGAAGCCGTACAATGCCTGAAAAAAGAGAGGTTGCCATCTATAAATAAATCTGGAAGATTCTTAGAAAGTTTATATCTCCAAACATACTGACACACTGGACAACTTACTTACTTAACATTTAAACATGACATGCCCAATATGTCCACATCAGGAGTAAAATGAGTATATATTCCTAATTATTGTGATAAACGATCAACACTCTTTACTGCTAGTGCTATGTCATAGTAAGATTTTTCAAATATTTTAAAGAAGTCACAATCAAATTTATGTCCTACATGGCCAACAATTCCTGCAACTCAAAGGTTACAGTGTTAAAAAGTCAATATATATGTCCTATTAGAATCGAAATAATTCATTGGGGCAAGAATAACCTCGGGTTTGCACTTTATGCCCACATTTACCCCTCGCTATCACTCAGCTAAAATATTGTGCATAAAAGGTCAACCAGTGGTAAAATCAGTATACCAAGGGTATGCCCTTTATGCCTACATTTTACCCCTTGCTATCGCTTGGGTAAAAAAAATAATTTGACATAAAGGGCCAACAGGTTGTAAAATCAGTATTTATTCATGCCCCAATGAATTATTTCTTAAATTTAAATATTTTCATAAAACAGCACTGCTTTGACAACAAAACAAAACCTAATACACATAAATTTTATCAATTGATTCTACTGAAATGCTTATAGTTATCTATAAATTAAATTAAAACAGGCCAATATGAAACAAATACAGGAGGGTAGAGATGTACTAACTGAATAAAATACAGGGGGGTGGGGGTGGGGATGTAATAAGTGGATAAAATACAGGGGTGGGGATGTACTAACAATAAAATACAGGAGGGTTGGGAAGTACTAACTGAATAAAATACAGGGGGTTGGGATGTAGTAAGTGGATAAAATACAAGGGTGGGGATGTACTAACTGAATAAAATACAGTGGGTTGGGAAGTACTAACTGATTAAAATATAAGGGGGTTGGGAAGTACTAACTGAATAAAATACAGGGGGTTGGGAAGTACTAACTGAATAAAATATAAGGGGGGGGGGGGGGTGTAGTAAGTGGATAAAATACAGGGGTGGGGATGTACTAACTAAATAAAATACAGGGGGTTGGGAAGTACTAACTGATTAAAATATAAGGGGGTTGGGAAGTACTAACTGAATAAAATATAAGGGGGGGATGTAGTAAGTGGATAAAATACAGGGGTTGGGAAGTACTAACTGAATAAAATATAAGGGGGTTGGGAAGTACTATCTGAATAAAATATAAGGGGTGGGATGTAGTAAGTGGATAAAATACAGGGGTGGGGATTTACTAACTGAATAAAATACAGGAGGGTTGGGAAGTACAAACTGAAAACTAGTTGAGTTTATACTTACTTGTAGTATACTGTCACCCTCTGAGAAACCATTATGTGGAAAGAAATGAGATCTACTGATAATATGGTGATGAGAATCAATGTATCGATCTGGTAGTACAGCTGTAAAAACAGATATATAACTACATGTACAAATAATATGGTGATGAGAATCAATGTATCGGTCTGGTAGTACAGCTGTAAAAACAGATATATAACTACATGTACAAATAATATGGTGACCCTGTTCATAGATTCTACAAGATAAAAAACAGAACATCATTAAAAATTAGAAATTATGTAATATTTTGAACAGCTACTCAACAAACATCTCAGTCATATTTGGTACTTTGTAACAATTCCCTGACTAATTAAGATAAACATTGGTCTTATTTACCTGATAGACAGTACTTTTGGTCTTATTTACCTGATAGACAGTACTTTTGGTCTTATTTACCTGATAGTACTTTTGGTCTTATTTACCTGATAGACAGTACTTTTGGTCTTATTTACCTGATAGACAGTACTTTTGGTCTTATTTACATGATAGTACTTTTGGTCTTATTTACCTGATAGACAGTACTTTTAGTCTTATTTACCTGATAGTACTTTTGGTCTTATTTACCTGATAGACAGTACTTTTGGTCTTATTTACCTGATAGACAGTACTTTTGGTCTTATTTACATGATAGACAGTACTTTTGGTATTGTATTTTATAAGAGCAGAACTGTTGACAAACATTGTCTATAGACATCCAACATGGGTGTACAATTATGTAATCAAGCACTGAAGCATTTCTAATCTGACTACACATATCAAAGACTTTTAAGCCATATAAACCTAATCAAGCAGTATAAATAGGGCTCTTTATTAGTTTGGAAGCTTTGAAAAAAAAACTGAGCTGAACTTATCAAAAAATCAAATGGGGTCAGACCAGGTTCACAATTAACTATTTTTCTGCTTGAATTAGTTCAAATATGTGAATAAATCTTTAGAATTTAGCTGATAAATACAGATCAATTATACCACTAAAGGGTTGATTTTCAACTGCATTTGGAGGTGCTCCTAAAGTGTTAATTTATGGTATCACATGTGTTATGGTAACAACCCAAGTGTTCCTTATGGTATCACAGATGTTATGGTAACAACAGAAGTGTTCCTTATGGTATCACAGGTGCTATGGTAATAACAGAAGTGTTCCTTAGGATTACTTTTTGTCTGACCTTCATAAAATGCATATACAAAGTCACTTTTCTACAAGGGTGGATAAAGGATTTGTAATTAGGGTGGGGGCGTAATAATAATGGCAAGGGGTCTGGGGCCACTTAAGGTGCCCAGCCTGTCCAGGGCAGTGGTAGGGGCCCAGTAGACGAAGCCCCCAAAAGCTGACCGATTAAACACCAATGAAAAGATCTGTTTTAAACTAAGATCTTGTATTGGCTGACCTTCAATAAAGAATCTGGTTTTGTGTTATATCTTTTTGTTTTTTGCTTATAGGGGCTTACACCCGGAGCGCCTGTTCTATACATTTCTCTTTGGCAAATAATTCTGGAACGGAGACTGATTTTTGATAACTGACACTCAATAAAACACAATGTAATCATCTGCTTTAATTTATTGCTAACATTTGATAATAAATTTATCAACATCTTACTTTTGATAGCTCACCATGAGAAATATAATTTTGATTTATTTTGACGTACTTTTCATTATGTGTCATTACAAAATGGAGAAAAGATGAAAAGGCAAATATTATGTTACATCCGTAATTGAAATCAATGTCTATTTAATTGTCTATCACAAAGAACTTCAGAGCTCATCTTTTCACAGCACGGAGGCTCTTTATGGTGAATATGACTTTTATTTATTGAAATAACCATTGATAGAGATACAGGATTCCAAGTCTGTGATATTCCTAATTACACTATATTATACCACAATATACAGATCACTTGTTTATATATTACCAAACATTTGCCCATATAGGTAAACACACCTCCCACCCTTATTGAGCCTCTCACTGTTTGTGGCATGAAAACTGTTAACACACCTTCCACCCTTATTGAGCCTCTCACTGTTTGTGGCATGAAAACTGCTATCACACCTTCCACCCTTATTGAGCCTCTCACTGTTTGTGGCATGAAAACTGTTAACACACCTTCCACCCTTATTGAGCATCTCACTGTTTAAGGCATGAAAACTGTTAACACACCTTCCACCCTTATTGAGCCTCCTACTGTATGTTCAATGCTGAGAAGAAGGCATTAAGACTTTGTTTAAGAAAGTATGGATGTCAACCATTTTAAAAATTGCGATGAAATTTTAGATGATGATTGATTGTTGTGTACAGCAATTAAAACTATAAATCAAAACCAAATATCCGCTCCATTTATGTCTGACAGCAGAATTATCTTCCTTTAGTGATCTTCGACGATGCAATTAAAAATTCTTTCCAGAAATGAAGACAGTTTGGACTTTATAATATGCTATTGTTTGTCAATGAGGACAACATTTAAGAATATAAAGTAACATTTATTGCGATTAATTTTTACTATGAAACATGTATGCTGATGCAGGTAAAAAAATCAAAATTATCAAATATATTAAGATTGGGGGTTTTACTCATTTACATTACCCCATACTGAATATTGTTATAAAAGGGAAGCTACTCATGTCAAATAAAATTAAAACTTAAAATCTGACATACAAAAAGATTTGTAACCCATTACAATAATTCTCTGCCAATATTTTATATAATTGTAGAATGTGAAGAGACTAATTACATTTAGACTTCAAAGCTAATTAAGATCACAGGTAAACCCTCCTCAGTCATCCATACAATGGAGATGAGAGCTAACTTATGTTGAAGTCTGATAATAATCTGCAAAATTGTCATAGAAATTTGATTGACGATATTAAACAAACAAGACCTACAATAGCGAAATACAAACAGAAATAGTACTGATCATATGCAAGCAATGTAGCGACACAGAATAATTAAGACCTTAACTCACAGAAAGGGAGCTCTAATACAGATTTTTATTGACATAGTAATTAACGATCTTTGTCACAGACATGCTTGATATCTTTGTTACCGACATGCTTGATATCTCATCTGTGAAAAAAGCCACTCAATGCTACTTTAGAACACAGTTATTTATGACAGATATTTATCAATGATACATAATGTCTTTCATTATAACTGATCCATGTTTAAATTTATTTATTTGCTATTAAACAATTAAACATTACAAAAGTAACAAGGTAATATTACTAGAATATTCTATTGCCAACTTTAGGGCTAGCATTTTATTTAATCATTTTAAACAAATTTTTTGAAAGCATTGTTGGGTTCTTCTTTTGATACAATGGTAAAATGAATGTTAAGACAAAAAATCAAGGATTAATTACATTTTCCTCATGGCCAAAACTCTGCCAAAAACATGGCCAAAACAACCCCTGACAAATAACATGGCCAAAAACCTGCCAAAAACCAAAACAACTTCTGACAAAGACATGGCCAAAACAACCCCTGACAAAAGTCATGGCCAAAACAGCCAGTGCCAAAAGACATGGCCAAAACAGCCCCTGACATGAGACATGGCCAAAACAGCCCATAACAATAGACATGGACAAAACAACCCCTGACAAAACGACATGGCCAAAACAACCCTTGACATAACATGGCCAACACAACCATTGACAAGATGTTACCAAAACAGCCCCTAACAGGAGACATGTCCAAAACAGCCTATCACAAATGACATGCCCAAACAACACTTAACAAAAGACATGACCAAATAACATCTGACAAGAGGCACGGCTAAAACAACCTCTTACAAGAGACATGTCCAAAGCAACCCCTGCCAGACATGACTAAAACAGCCTCTGACAAATTAAGACATGGAGAAACAACCTGACAAAAAGCATGGTCAAAACAAACCCTGCCAGACATGCCCAAAACAACCCTTGACAAAAAGAAATTGATAAAACATGGCCAAAACAACCCCTGACAAACAATAACAAAAAACACGGAGAACTGACAAAGATGTAACCAAAACAACCAACACATAAACTGGGAGGAAAATTTGGTGTTTGTGAATGGTAAGCGGTTCCTAACTAACAATCCCAAATAAGTCATATTAAACAAGCATCTGAATGTATACACAAATTTTACTGTAAATACAGCTGGTTCATTTAAAGTCTTTGTGTTTTCTTTATTACATTTGCCAACTTACATACTGTCAAATCTCTCTCACAAGTCATCAAATTAAGAAAGGATTTCTCCATAAATTTGTCTCCTTTTGGCCCACTTCTGTGCAGAAGGTAAAATAAAACCCTTATGAGTATTAAGAAAGCTGTAATTCAAGTGATCTATCATTCTCTCTTGGCATCCATACCAGACAACTTAAATCCCTCATGGATCATAATCCTACAACTAAGTGTTCATAATTAAAATGTTAATTGTAGATTGTGAAACATTTCACTATAATTGTGTGAAAAGAAATTTGCATGTAAATTGTATTTGTCACACTGCAACACAAATATGTCTTTGTCTATGGAGTTGTAAAAAAGTAGAAATATAAAATAAAAACTTTTAGAAAAAATTCTTCTTTATAACACTGTCATAATGGAATATTTAGTGATCAATCTTTCTGAAGCCAACAGAACAGCAGTGTTGACACACAAACCAACAGGGAGTCAATTTTTTAGTTTTGTCTAGCTATCTGCACTATAAAGGTAGCAGAATTTATTTCCACACTGTTTCATTGGTATGAAGATTGTTTTTCTTTTTGTCTGCAGTTTTACTGTTCAGCTGTTGGATTATTGAAAACAAGATAAACATCAAATTATTCGTTTTAAATCATTTTATCAACAAGAAATATTTTGTTCAACCCCTGACTTATTATAATGATATTATAATAAGGTATCGTATCCAGCGACTGACATTAGGGGTATAAGGTATCGCATCCAGCGACTGACATTAGGGGTATAAGGTATCGCATCCAGCGACTGACATTAGGGGTATAAGGTATCGTATCCAGCGACTGACATTAGGGGTATAAGGTATCGCATCCAGCGACTGACATTAGGGGTATAAGGTATCGCATCCAGCGACTGACATTAGGGGTATAAGGTATCGCATCCAGCGACTGACATTAGGGGTATAAGGTATCGTATCCAGCGACTGACATTAGGGGTATAAGGTATCGCATCCAGCGACTGACATTAGGGGTATAAGGTATCGTATCCAGCGACTGACATTAGGGGTATAAGGTATCGTATCCAGCGACTGACATTAGGGGTATAAGGTATCGCATCCAGCGACTGACATTAGGGGTATAAGGTATCGCATCCAGGGAGCTACCTTACTGACATTAGGGTATAAGGTATCGCATCCAGGGAGCTACCTTACTGACATTATGGGTTTATAAGGTATCGTATCCAGGGAGCTACCTTACTGACATTAAGGGTATAAGGTATCGCATCCAGGGAGCTACCTTACTGACATTAGGAGTATAAGGTATCGTATCCAGGGAGCTACCTTACTGACATTAAGGGTATAAGGTATCGCATCCAGGGAGCTACCTTACTGACATTAGGGTATAAGGTATCGCATCCAGGGAGCTACCTTACTGACATTAGGGTATAAGGTATCGCATCCAGGGAGCTACCTTACTGACATTAGGGGTATAAGGTATCGTATCCAGGGAGCTACCTTACTGACATTAAGGGTATAAGGTATCGCATCCAGGGAGCTACCTTACTGACATTAGTGGTATAAGGTATCGTATCCAGGGAGCTACCTTACTGACATTAGGAGTATAAGGTATCGTATCCAGGGAGCTACCTTACTGACATTAGGAGTATAAGGTATCGTATCCAGGGGGCTACCTTACTGACATTAAGGGTATAAGGTATCGCATCCAGGGAGCTACCTTACTGACATTAGGGGTATAAGGTATCGTATCCAGGGAGCTACCTTACTGACATTAGGGGTATAAGGTATCGTATCCAGGGAGCTACCTTACTGACATTAGAGTATAAGGTATCGCATCCAGGGAGCTACCTTACTGACATTATGGGTTTATAAGGTATCGTATCCAGGGAGCTACCTTACTGACATTAAGGGTATAAGGTATCGTATCCATGGAGCTACCTTACTGACATTAGGGGTATAAGGTATCGTATCCAGGGAGCTACCTTACTGACATTAAGGGTATAAGGTATCGCATCCAGGGAGCTACCTTACTGACATTAGGGGTATAAGGTATCGTATCCAGGGAGCTACCTTACTGACATTAGGGGTATAAGGTATCGTATCCAGGGAGCTACCTTACTGACATTAGGGGTATAAGGTATCGTATCCAGGGAGCTACCTTACTGACATTAGAGTATAAGGTATCGCATCCAGGGAGCTACCTTACTGACATTATGGGTTTATAAGGTATCGTATCCAGGGAGCTACCTTACTGACATTAAGGGTATAAGGTATCGCATCCAGGGAGCTACCTTACTGACATTAGGAGTATAAGGTATCGTATCCAGGGAGCTACCTTACTGACATTAAGGGTATAAGGTATCGTACCCAGGGAGCTACCTTACTGACATTAGGAGTATAAGGTATCGTATCCAGGGAGCTACCTTACTGACATTAGGGGTATAAGGTATCGTATCCAGGGAGCTACCTTACTGACATTAGGGGTATAAGGTATCGTATCCAGGGAGCTACCTTACTGACATTAGGGGTATAAGTTATCGTATCCAGGGAGCTACCTTACTGACATTAGGGGTATAAGGTATCGTATCCAGGGAGCTACCTTACTGACATTAGGGGTATGAGGTATCGTATCCAGGGAGCTACCTTACTGACATTAGGGGTATAAGGTATCGTACCCAGGGAGCTACCTTACTGACATTAGGAGTATAAGGTATCGTATCCAGGGAGCTACCTTACTGACATTAGGGGTATAAGGTATCGTATCCAGGGAGCTACCTTACTGACATTAGGGGTATAAGGTATCGTATCCAGGGAGCTACCTTACTGACATTAGGGGTATAAGGTATCGTATCCAGGGAGCTACCTTACTGACATTAGGGGTATAAGGTATCGTATCCAGGGAGCTACCTTACTGACATTAGGGGTATAAGGTATCGTATCCAGGGAGCTACCTTACTGACATTAGAGTATAAGGTATCGCATCCAGGGAGCTACCTTACTGACATTATGGGTTTATAAGGTATCGTATCCAGGGAGCTACCTTACTGACATTAAGGGTATAAGGTATCGCATCCAGGGAGCTACCTTACTGACATTAGGAGTATAAGGTATCGTATCCAGGGAGCTACCTTACTGACATTAGAGTATAAGGTATCGCATCCAGGGAGCTACCTTACTGACATTATGGGTTTATAAGGTATCGTACCCAGGGAGCTACCTTACTGACATTAGGAGTATAAGGTATCGTATCCAGGGAGCTACCTTACTGACATTAGGGGTATAAGGTATCGTATCCAGGGAGCTACCTTACTGACATTAGGGGTATAAGGTATCGTATCCAGGGAGCTACCTTACTGACATTAGGGGTATAAGTTATCGTATCCAGGGAGCTACCTTACTGACATTAGGGGTATAAGGTATCGTATCCAGGGAGCTACCTTACTGACATTAGGGGTATGAGGTATCGTATCCAGGGAGCTACCTTACTGACATTAGGGGTATAAGGTATCGTATCCAGGGAGCTACCTTACTGACATTAGGGGTATAAGGTATCGTATCCAGGGAGCTACCTTACTGACATTAGGGGTACAAGGGGTATAAGGGGTACATTTTATGTAAACAATCATGACTAATTTATGGCTTTTTTATTTCTATTACCTGGGGTCAGTAAAATCTTGACAACATGGAAATACTACTATTATTTCAGTTTAATGTATTATATTTGAAAAGAATGAATCATATTTAATTAATTTAAAAAAAATTGTAATTGTTGGTGGAGGTAAGATGTTCCTCTTTTATGAGGGTCCTTACAATGTTCTGATTTAACCAGTGTAGTTGGGATGATAGTAGTCTGATTTAACCAGCAGAGGTGGGGTGTACCTCTTTTTATTAGGGACAACATGAACTGTCATAGCCATTAATAGGTAATTACAACATGAATGTCTAGAGATTACGACCAACAAGAATACAAAATAACCCTGTTACTGAGCATGTGTCATTTCCAGAAGTCTCACATACTGTACGAGAAAGAATTGCTAAAATGGATGTGTTTGAGAAAATGGTGTTAGTAGGGATCAGCCTTGGAGAGTTAATGATTAAGAAATCATTCGATGTCACACGCCCTGCCAGTAACTGATCAATGTCGGCTATTATTCAATGTGCCCACAAGTCTACGGTGACGAATGCTATTAAGACCAAATATGTTTTTTGTGACAATGATAGGTGCATTTCTAATTCAGACTTCATTACAAGAGACCTAGATGTTACAACTGATGGAGTACATTATAGAGTCAATTGAAAAAATGTAATTACTGAAAACTACAAAAGAAAAATGCTCTTTTATAGAAATTGTTTGTTTTATTGAATTTCATCTTAATTGTAATATAATTACACAACCTTTTGATGAAGTAAAAGTTCTGTAACTGATGAAAATCATAAAATAATCTGATGGAACACAAAGTTTGATTGATACAAAATAGTTGCCTTTTGACAATTTTTCCAATAAAGTTGAAAAAAAAAAATTAATAACTTTACCTTTCCAAACACACCTGAGAAAATCTACCTGTAAATGGCATCTGAAATGGAACCTTGTTCTAAGGTAAATCATACCTGACAGGGGACTTTGATTGTAATTATCTTGTAATTAATTATAGAGCTGATTTAGAAACTGTCAATAAATTTAACCCTAGGGAGATGGCGACTGTCAGATTTAAAGCTATGACTGTTGATGTTACAGACACAGAGAATCCGGCTGGGACATTTTATAAGTTTTAATTACAGACCAAGGAAATCCAGCAAATATCTGATATTTAATTCAGTTAAAAGTATGAACAATCATTTCGCTTTAGTGTTATTTTCAATCTTTACAATAAGGCCAATGGATATCTGGTAATGTTTTTAGCATATAAACCATGCAAGCTTAGTACATTTAGGAACAAAATTAATATTTCATTAACAAGATCTTTTCCTTTTTTGAGGGTCATTTTAACAATATATATGGGTTAAAAGTATGAACAATCATTTCGCTTTAGTGTTCAATCTTTACAATAAGGCCAATGGATATCTGGTAATGTTTTTAGCATATAAACCATGCAAGCTTAGTACATTTAGGAACAAACTAAATCTTTCACTTAAAAAATCCTTTCCTATTTATAGGGTCATTTAAACAATATATATGGGTTATAAGTATGAACAATCATTTCGCTTTAGTGTTCAATCGTTACAATAAGACCAATAGATATCTGGTAATGTTTTTAGCATATAAACCATGCAAGCTTAGTAAATTTAGGAACAAACTAAATCTTTCACTTAAAAAATCCTTTCCTATTTATAAGGTCATTTAAAAAATATATATGGGCACATCATCCATTACGACTAACAACAATTATGTGGCAATAATATTAGAAAACAAATTTTGGTTCTATGAAATAATTTATAAATTCCTACTTGATGCTTATTTAACATGTTAAATACTCCCATACTCTCAAAATAATACATTCTCAGATGAATTTTAGATAATTCAAAACAGAATCATACCAAAATCAGTTTTACTGGCCTCAGATCAAAGTCACCACATTTACAGAAAACTTCAAAGTCTCCACAGTGCAAATAACCTCGAAGTCACTATACATAACTTCAAAAATGCATTTCAAAATACTTCTATATCACAAAATATAGATGTCATGAAAGAACGTCTCATTATTTATGTAAGAGTGAGTGTAATAATATTAGATGACACTAGGAACCTTAATTCTTAAATGGCCTCATGTGCCCTCAAGACAAGATCAGCTGATGCTCCACAATTAACTGCAAAGTTTTTCAGATGTGAGCCCACATCATCTTCACAGTCATTACAACATATTTATGTCATGTTTAAATCAGTGCATATCTGTATGTATACAAAACTTTAAATGCAGAATATATCTTAGAATGTTTGTTTGTTTGTTTGAATGGTGTTAAAAGCCACTTTCAGCAATTTTTCAGCTATATCATGGCATCCATTTTTTATTGGGGGAGGAAGCCGGAGTGCCCAGAGAAAACCCCTGACCTGCTGTAGGAAAACTGGCAATCCTTGTCAATTTAAATTGGAGTCGAGTACACCCTGAATGCAGTGAGAATCGAACCCGAAATCTCAGTGTTGACAGACCACGTGATCAATAGTAGACGAACTACCTTAACCACTCGGCCACCGAGGCCCCAATATATCTTATAAAGTTTAACATGAGAAACCCTAACACCACAGCTTGTTAAATCATGTCATTTTAGTACCATTTATACATGACTATGTTACCTTGGAAACAGAGGTAGTCTTCAAAAGTGTAAAAATATGGCTAAAACACAAATCCTTTCCAACATACTTGGCATGCACCAGTCAGTTGTCAGTTGTCTAGTTGGTTATATTTCAAATTTAATTACATTTGATGTCAAATTGCTGCAATCATATCATCGTAACTACACAATATGTTGCTTTTGAATCAGTATGTTTTATTTCATTTCGGTATTTGACTATTCTGTTTATTACGCAGTGATTGCCGTTATTACTATGCAACATCAAGGTCGGGTGTCCATTTCTGCTAATTATAGATCAATTATTAATTACAATCAACAAGATTGCCCTTTGATTGACAGTTCAAAGGTGGTTTTCAGACAGTCATCAGATTTTCCCAAAGGGATGATGATTCAGACTACCAAATATATTTATTAACTCTGAGTTTTATTAAAAATGATAACATTTTCACAATTCGTTTCTCAATTTACTTATAGACATTTCATAATAGTCATATTTACTCCAGGTCGTCCATTTCAATATTTACTGTTTATGCAACTGTATGTTATACATCCTTAGACAATTCTGGTAATATCTTTATATCATTTATCAAGGATTTTAATATCACTTCAGGGGTCAACTTTTAAATATTTTTTAATTTTAGATTGTTTTTATTAATATTTTACAAGTTTGACTCTTTAAGTGAACAACATGGAGAGTTCAGATTGTGAAATTCACAAACGTTGACATAGATATAAAAATATCTACCTAATGTATAATGCACATACACACTACTACAATCTACAAATTTTCACATAAGTATTTTTAATGAAAACAAATTGAACAAAATAACACTAAATATTTATTATTTTTGTATTAAGTACCAGAATTGGATGTCTATATATTTCTCCAAGAAAATTTACAAAAAATCCTTAGATAACACAATTTATTTCAAATAAAAGACCCAGGTGTCAATACTGCTGACAGTTGTTGGGGCACAAATTAATAACAAATTGTAAATAATCTCCATTGGGGTTTTAAAAGTTTAACTGACTACCACCTTGCATGTTGCATGCAATAAGTCGTAGACCATGCCATGTTCTGTTGACGGTCGCATTGTTTACGTCTGTTATGATACACAGACATATAAATAGCAACTCTTTACTGTGTTGCGTGCAAGACCAATTTGCTGGCGAGAGGAATTGTCTTTCAGTGTTTCCTGAAATAGGCGCTTAAAAAGAATTTGACTGATCATTAAATACTTCCGTGGAACCGTCACGATACATTTATTAATTTTTTTTTTGGTTGACAATCATTGCTTTTAAACAGAAAGCACACATTTATAAATATAAAAAAATTCAGAATTGATCTCTAATTAATAAAAGTTCTGTTTTGCATGCACAGAAATGTTTAATTTCAGATTATATTTGGCTAATGAAAAGAAAAAAAGAAACTCAACTGACTTTATTTGTATGTAATTACCTATGTGTTAACTATTTAGGAAGTACATACATAATTAGATATTGATTGGTCCTGTACAATATATGTATACTTCTTGTTTAGGGACCGACTATTTAACTTGCTTGTTTCTGACCAAAACAAAAAACCAAGGCCCCCCTTCAAGTTAAATGGTCCGTCCCTTATTTATTTAATAAACCAATAACAAACTTTACATGTGTACCTCTTTACTTCTAATTTGATGGTTAATAGAACAAAAAACTTAAAATAGATAAACAACAGTCATAACAAAATATTTAAACATAATCTATTGCTTGTACAAGTAGATCTACTGGTATTCTATTGTGGACACTTAAACTCCATGTTTACATCAAAGACTACCTGCTGAGATCAGAGTGAATGAAGCTGTCACCTCTGTCATAGCGAACCACTGAGGCATGACCAGCTCAACCCATCTTATTGTATAAACTACAATGTACCCATATGCAATAATTACTTCATGTATAAAATGGACATGATAGGATCAATGCAGAGCAAATAAAAGAGTGGATTTAAAATGTATAAAAGTGAACTAGATCAAGTGTTTATAGCATTCAAGTGAACTAGATCAAGTGTTTATACAGAAAAGTATTAATGATAAAATATAGCACTGTTATCAAATCTGTAGTTTTGTATTAAAATGCAATTTGTAAATATCAAATATACATGTTTGTTTAGCAAAAAAAATATTAATATTTATATATAGTACTCTAGAATGTATGCTGAAATTTTCCTTTTAATAGACGACCAAACTATATTTTTATCTTAAAACACACATAATTTTACCTCTCTGGAAAAATTAGATTTTCATAAAATGCCCATTTATTAAGTCAATTATCATATTTTCCTAAATTTTCTAGAATTATTTTGCTTAAAAAAACGTAAACAGGAATTTCTAAAACTTTATACAATCATGCATCTAAAATCCTTTCAAACTTTAAACCAACTAAAGACATCTCCTATACAAGTTAAAAGGAAATATAAGCAATATTAAAACTAAAATAGGCGAAAAAAAGTTTTATATTTAATTTGATGATACTATATATTTATTTATCTGTCTTTTATAAGTAATAAAAGAAATGTAGACTTTTTACCCATGTTATATTTAGAAATGAAACATAAATGCATCATTTTTGGCCAATTTTATATTCAGATTATTTACCCATTTTATATTTAGATTTTTACCCATTTTATATTTAGAAACATAAATGCATCATTTTTGGCCAATTTTATACTCAGATTATTTACCCATTTTATATTTAGATTTTTACCCATTTTATATTTAGAAACATAAATGCATCATTTTTGGCCAATTTTATACTCAGATTATTTACCCATTTTATATTTAGATTTTTACCCATTTTATATTTAGAAACATAAATGCATCATTTTTGGCCAATTTTATACTCAGATTATTTACCCATTTTATATTTAGATTTTTACCCATTTTATATTTAGAAACATAAATGCATCATTTTTGGCCAATTTTATATTCAGATTATTTACCCATTTTATATTTAGATTTTTACCCATTTTATATTTAGAAACATAAATGCATCATTTTTGGCCAATTTTATACTCAGATTATTTACCCATTTTATATTTAGATTTTTACCCATTTTATATTTAGAAACATAAATGCATCATTTTTGGCCAATTTTATATTCAGATTATTTACCCATTTTATATTTAGATTTTTACCCATTTTATATTTAGAAACATAAATGCATCATTTTTGCCAGTTTTATATTCAGACTTTTTATATTTATAATTTTTACTTATTTTTTATATTTAGATTTTTACCCATTTCATGTTTACAAACATATATGCAGACTTTTTTCACCCCAGATTTTAACTGTATATCAATAGAAATAAGAACCCATGATTATTGTCTGGCATATTTAATATTGCATAATATCATTCATTCAGTTAATGGAATAAAGACTACCCTTCACTGACTAAATGGTGCCGATATGATTCTACCATCATTTGATGAAAAACTAAGTGATAATTAAATCCATCATCTTTGACAGAATATGAAATAACTGCCAATGTTTAGATGTAGTGAACAATATCTTCATTTATTTCCTCCATAAATGGATCAACTGACTGGTAAATAAAGCAGCAAGGAATTCTGGGAAAGTTACATTCACTGGAAAGTACTAAATTATGGAAAACTACTCGTTCGAACATATAAATATGTAAAAGAAAACTTGTCTGAAAATATTAACATGTATAGGACAACTCTCCAAAAAAATTAACATGTATTGGACAACTCGGAAAATATGCACCTCGTCCGAAAAATATGTCCATGCATAGGACAACTCATCCATAAATAAATACATGTATCAGGACAAAACCTCTTAAAATATGTGGATTATATGAATTCAACTGATTGTGACAATTACACAGTTCTTTGGACTGTATATATATATATATATATATATATATATATATACATAGTATTAGATAAGTGGGACTATTTAATAAAAAATTTCTCATTCCATAAAACATATACATTAAGACATGCTAACAACAGAAATTATGTGTATTCTTTTCTGAAGATCAATCCAATACACAGACATATGTTTATGTCATGCTTCAATGATTTCCATGCTAATCAACCATTCCCGATTGCTAATTAATTCACAATACAAGAATACCTGTTCAGGTGAGAATTGTAATCTCATAACGGCACATGTTTGAATTCATGGTCAATCACACATTGGTTCAAAGACGTTTCTGTGATTTTTAAATAAACAATCTGATTAAGTTCATTGATATAAATTGATAAAGGATATATTCAATTTGAGTCACCAGGGATTATACTGTAGTTAACATTTTGTCTGCTGGTTAACTCTCTTAATAGAATTAGTTACATTGTGACAAAGCTATGAGTTTTAATGAAAGAAATTCAAGTAATGAACCTTATGGCAATGAAACTCATAAGCTGACTTGTTGACATAAATTTAATGCAGAAATATTCAATGTAAGGTATACAGCTCCATCTGGAGCAATCCACAAATTTGGCCAGATGTCATCATACAGAAAAAAAATCTGATTGATTGATTGATTGTTTGTTGTTTAACGTCCAGCAAGCAATACTTCAGCTATATTCAGGACGTGAAAATTATAATCTTTAAGTGATAAGTATTTTTAAATTAGTAATACTTCATGCCTCCCTTTTATAGTAAAACGTGGTCTCATACAATAAATATGAGAATATATACAGATAAAAATGGTACTTAAAACAATAAAAAGTATGAATCTTCACAATTAATAGTGAAATCAAATTTTATTAAATAAATTAATTTCTTTTAAAAACTTTAAAATTGTGTCGCCTGCGACAGTTTTATATAAATTAAAATACGTATCTGCACTATAGAAACGTTCCCGAATGTGGGCCACGTCCGCACAGTCCATCAAGACATGCTTAATGGTGTATGGACTGTTGCATGGCACACATTCGGGTCGTGGCTCATTGTTTAAAATATAACTATGTGTCGTCCTGGTATGACCAAGACGACACCGTGTTAAAACAACTTGGTCTCTACGACCTCTAAAACTTTTAAAATTACTTGTGTGCAGTAGTGGCTGGATCTCATGAAGTTTATTATGAACTTGGAGATCCCAACCACTCTGACACAAATTAGAAATATATTTAAAAATTAATGGTTTAAAATCGGTAAAAGGAATATTACAGTTAATGATAGTATCCTTTAGGGCATTTTTAGCCTCCTGATCCACGACTGTGTTTCCACGGATTCCGACATGACTGGGAATCCAGAAGAAGATAACCTCTTTCCCCAAAGCAACAAGAGATTTGTAAATTTGAATAATTTTTAAAATATAAGAATTTTTAATTTTGAAATTTTCAATAGCCAGTAGACAAGACAGGGAATCGGAGCAGACAATAAATTTGCATTCGTCTGACGAAGCTACTATTTTCATCGCAAGAAGAATAGCTTGCGCCTCTGCTGTAAATACAGATGAGGCAGACGGAAGGCGGCGAGTTTCAACACGCTCTCCGTAGACAGCGGCCGAGGCGACTTTATCACCGTCTTTTGACCCGTCTGTATAAACAGTGCCATAGTCAGGGTAACAAGATTTAATTTCTGCATAATGTTGTTGTATTATTAAAGGGTTTGTGTCGGACTTTTTATGTTTTCTTAGATCATATATAAATATCGGTTTGGGGTTTAACCACGGGGGATTATGTGGAATTTCGATTGCAGCAATTTCATCTAAATTTATACCTGAATTTTCCAAATGAGATTTAATGCGGAGGCCAAAAGGTTGAATTTTGTTTGGATGTTTTTCGAAAATGTTTTGATAAAGAGGTTTGAAAACACAGTCGTGGGCGGGGTTGCTGGGATATGCTTTTAATTTGGTTGCATATTGCAAAGCGAGCTTTATTCTTCTATGATACAAAGAAGGCTCGCCTGCTTCTACAAATAAACTTTCAACAGGCGTGGTTCTGAAAGCTCCAAGGCATAGTCGCAATCCTTGATGGTGTATAGTATCAAGGATTTTGACATATGACTTGCGAGCAGAACCATAGATAAAACAACCATAATCCAGTTTAGATCGAACCAGCGATCTATATAGATTAAGTAAAACATCGCATTCAGCACCCCAGTCGGTGCTGGCTACGACTTTTAAAATATCTAATGCCTTTAGGCATTTATTTTTTAACATTTTGATATGGGGTAGAAAGAAAAAAAAAAAAAAAAAAAAAAAAAAAAAAAAAAAATCTGAAGTATTTACGATAATGTTCAACATGACCAAATGTTTATACAGTAATTATGCAAATTACTGACTTTTTATTGTTAGAAATATGCCAGTCTGTACAAACAGAAATCTTGTTAGTGGCAAAAAATCACTTTTTTACAAACAATATAGCAATATCCCTTCAGACAGTAACAAATAATGTCCATATTGGCTTGCAATACACTTAATATTTTCTCAGATGACCAATCCCAACATTTCTATTATCAAACTCTAAAAGTATTTAATAAACTGGACTTTTGACTTGTTATTAATCATTGATCATTTTGTTTAACAATGTAATGTACACAAAGTTTACACAAAGCTGCCAGATTTAAAACCCTATTGGTTTTATAAATTACACACATTTATGTTAAAATGTCTTCTGGTCTCACATTATACACAAAAAAAGATTTTTATCACAAATATGACCCAGGAAATTCATCTCACACCACAAACTATTTAGATTCACACAAACATGTTATCAGATGTATGTAACAAAAGGAAACATACCACAAACATACTTATTTTAAAGTTTAAAAGTATTCTAAACATTTGTCCAAACAGTCGAGTACAAACAGACAGGATTGCTATAACCATTTCTGTTATTGTATTTACAGATTGCATATCATTTTAATATCTTTTTGATACCAAAGAAATCTGATATCCTTCATCTGTGCTAAATTATTATAACATTTTTGTATAGGGATGAAATATAATAAACATATTAAACAGAAAATAAAGTATGCTAACAATTTTTTATCAATATTGACATCTAGAAAACTGATCCTTAAATGAAGACATCAGGAACTGGATACCTGCACTTGTTACATGTGTTACAAATCTGTTGTCATTTTTATTTATATTTCCATTTCAGAACAATTATTTTATCCCAATACATCTACTAAATAATATGACTGCCATCATGGAATCATACAATTTTTATGCATTCATTAATTTATAAATTGTTAGTAAACTTCAAAATATCTTAAACATTCAATTTTATTATTACTGATATCAATCTCTACATAATTCTGCCATTTTCATTAATGTAAATGCGGAAATGCAAGTATTTAATTTGTTTGTAAATATCCCCTGAACTGTCATATTTCCCCCAAGGGCCCCTTTTAACCTTTATGTCAATAGAGGATCTTCTGTATATGCATGGTCATTGTTACAACATGGACGTTTTCTTCCTTCAGGAAATGAAGTGTCTTAACAGCAGCGATATAAATAATAATCAGCTACCGTCCCACATCTAGTACAACGATAGGATCCACCCAAACAGCCGTCATCGTAATAGAAAATAATTAACGGTTGTTCACATCTTGAATGGACGAGAAGATGGAAAGTCATCCTTATAAAGTTTTTAATGTCTTGTGCAAGTTAATACACTCAATTAATTCTACCATTCAATGTAATTTTATCCTGTTCTATGCCAAACATGAATAATGAGAACTATGGGATATGACACATGCCGGATGCTTACAGAGAAATATTTTGTACAATTTCCTCTCCTTGGAATCACATCAGAGTTGTAATAATTAGCCGAACTTGTGGAATTGTGGGTAATAAAAGCTTTGTACCTGTGATACCTGCCAAGTCGAGTGATAAATATTTACTTCAACATCTAACAACACATCAGACTGATATTACAGATAAATAAATACAATTGTTTATTTATTTTATTTTTGTCGAAAAGTAGTCATAGTTATCTTGAAAATGTAGTTTAAAAAAAAACGTTTTTAGCCTGAAATACAATTGGAAAATTAAAATAAATATGACTCTCACAAGAGTGATACTGTAGAGTTATATAACAATGTATTGTCTGTCTCTATCCTTACTGTGACATACAGATCCTATCTCTTGACAATTTTAATAATGTCAACACAATTAAAAAGCCATCGTACAGTAATGACTCCTACAAAGCAATCGTACAATAAACGGAAGTCCTCTAATGCACTGTGTGAACCATAATGCTGTACTTTCTTAAAACAAATCAATGTTTAATTGAGAATAAAGTGTTTGTCACGGACGAGTTATCTGTTTCACGAGATATAAATACATAAGTCATAATGTACAATGACTGGTCGGTATATTATACACATGTGGGTCCTTAATGATTCTATTTCATTATATTTCTCTTATTTTTATTAAAATGCTGTTTTTCATCATTAACTGTAAATATATATATTCATAACTTATAATTTTTGTTTACTTATATTTGAATTTTACTATTAAAGATCTCATTTATGAATTCAAAACTTGTCAATGTCTATAAAGTATTGTTAAAAAATTACAATTCACTGTCCAATTTAATTGGACTCCCAAGACAAGTTTCTTTTTCATTTAAGTTTTCAAGACTTAAATTCCTAAATGAATAGTTGGAACAATTACTGTATGGAGCCAGTTATGTCAGGTCACATGACATGACTTAGTAAGACATGTATTGTTGACTCTTTATTTTAGAAAATGACCTTATATTACAAACACAATTTCACTACTTATAAGACAACAATGGTGTATTGTGTTAAAACATCATCCTAATTATCAATACACATTTTATCTTTGAAGTGAACATCCTCAGGTAATTACAGGAAGATAGTCAATTAAGACCAGTCCCATTAATAACCAGGTGATAATGGCCTGATGAATAGGGTTATAGCATTAATTATTCACCATTAGGGAGGACAATAATAGTGTTATATAGGATAGTGTAGTGTCTAATTACAGACCAACCTGGAATTCTGTATTTTATTGTCTTAGTTTTTATTATTATCAATTGGTACATTGAGAACTAAGCTGCACAACAGGTTAAACATATAGTTTTGTAATTCTGGCAGTCCATGTCAATTAAGATTGGAGTTGAACACACCCTTCCTGTAGTGAGACTAAAAACCCACCTTTGTTGTGACAGGCACAGGGTTAAAAGTTAAACACTTGGCCACCAAGTCCATTCAATCACCTGATATTGTGACAGCCGGGAGCCCAGTCCCATGGATTCAATCACCTTATATTGTGGCAGCCGAGAGCCCAGTCCCAGGGATTCAATCACTGGATATTGTGACAGACCTAAGCCCAGTCCCTGGGATTCAATCACTGGATATTGTGACAGCCGGGAGCCCAGTCCCAGGGATTCAATCACTGGATATTGTGATGGCCGGGAGCCAAGTGTCAGGTGCAACTATACATTAACAGATTTTAAAACACTTGTTAGTTGGAAATTACAACTGATGAAAATTATAAGGCTGAATTTTTAAAAACAAATCTATTAAATGCATGCATTAGTTCTAACACTGTTACTAATTAAAACACAAAGCCGATCCGAGATTCCATAACCAATGATCTAATCATATATATTTCTGTAATTTTTCTAGATAATTTTAATTTTATTAACAAACTATAACCCTTTTGAAGATAAAATCATTAAACATCATAACATTCCTCTTTATAACACAAATTTGTATCATTTCAATAACAAATTACAGACATTTTCCATACAGATTTAAAAGATTAAATGCAATTAACTTAGAGTACTGTGCATGACTCAATTACCTCCCCTGAATAAACATTAATATAACAACAATGTTCACATCCTTTCACTTCAGCTCTTGCAGAAAATTCCTAATAAATCTAATTATCAATTCAGGTAAAATTATTGAGGGTCTGTATTTATTAAATTCCTAAATCAAAACAATGGAAGTCCCTTCAATGAACTTAATTTTACTTAACTAAAATTAACATTTGTTGAGATGGCAATATAGGTTCTCTGTAAGGCAATGATCAGACTCATTGGTTGTGATTAAGTAGGATCTACATGGTACAGAAGGTCTGGTATATTTCATCACACCTGTAGACCCTTATTCAAACAGGTAACGTTTCCAGATGTGTTGTTTATTGATTGGTTTAATTCACCTGGGCCTGGGGATCCTGTTGTAATTGAGGACTAACAGACCATAAAATCCAGCACAGATGTCCAAATTATTTGCCTTTATTAATATAATATTAGTATTTTAAGTAAAATGAATTACAGTATTTATAATTGGTAAATATGGAGTTTTTAAAGTCTAATAATTGATAATGGGACTACCTGATGTAGCCTGGAGTAAATTAATAAATTAAATTCATTTATTTTATTGAAAAACGATGGATTGTTTTCTTTAGTTGTTGATAAAACCCACACAAAAATAAATTAATCTGTGTTTTTTTTGCTTAGGGCAGGGGGAACACAGGGCTTGGGGGAGGGGTACAAGGTTGACAGAGTTAAAAGAATTTTTAGCAAAAATGGAAAAAAGTTATTAATATAAGTATTCTTTGTCAGACAAGAAATAATGTGGATACCCTCCTGGCATCAAAAACTAAATTCCACGAAACTTTGCCAGCCTGTGTTGTCATAGTTTTACATACTACCAATATTGTAGACTTAAGTATGGTTTTTATTTTAATGGGTCCCAGGCCAGAACATTAGACGTTATTTGAAACATTTCTTGTTCAAGTACTTTCCAAAATATTCTTTTAAAAGAATTATATTTAAACAGGAATCTGAAAGCTGTTTCATTTTGTAAGGAAATGAAGAAAAATACTTCTAATATACAGAAAATGTTGACATATTGAATACTCTAACATGTCCTTCACAACACAAACAGACAAAAGGTGAATATTTCTATTTAATCATAAATATTTCACAACCAATAATTCAATAACACTGGTTAGACTCAGGTTACCAACAATTGTCAAAACTCATTTATAATAATCAATCAAAAGTTGTCTGGTCTGTCTAAACAACAGAATGTTAAAATACTTTAAAATGGTCTCACTAAAGGATATAACTCACTTCTAAAATGGTTTCACTAACTGGAATATGTTAATGTTACTGAGAAAGATGGACATAAACTTTAGTTAGTTGTATAGCAAAATACATTTAAAATGAAAATCTCTGTAATTCATGTCAAATTTGATATTTCAAACTAGGAAATCCATAGTCATCCATAATAATTGTTGTCTAAATAGACCTGTATGATCTGTTCAGCTCAAGCATTTTAGCCAAGGCACAAAATAAAATATGTCCTTATCAAAATTGGTATTATTTAAATAACCTCAAATTGTATCAATTATAGGGCATACCCATGGCTTCCAAACACTGAATTTTTACATTACTGACATAAATAACTTTGTACGATGTACCAAACAACGGTCCACTAAGAATGTCTTATAATAAATGGACCAAACAAAAGTCTACCAAAAATGACTTAAAATAAATGGACCAAACAACGGTCCACTAAGAATGACTTATAGTAAATGGACCAAACAACAGTCCAACAAGAATGAATAATAATAAATGGATCAAAGAGCAGTCCATCAAGAATGACTGAAATTGTACCTCTAACCATTCATACAGTAGCACACAATCATTTTCAGACCTTATTCATACATATTAAACACAAAACATAATACAATACACATATGGTCACATCAATTTTTTTCACTATATAGTAAATATACTCCTTACCTTGAAAGTAAGCTTTAGTCCTGAGAAAACTGACAGCTAGCCTGAGTATAGAAAGTTTATCTAGCTTAGATATAACACTTTGTTCAAATGGTAACAAGCTTGCTAAGTGGTCTAACTCGGAATTAAGTCTCTCCCTGTGACGTTTACTGGGGTTACTTTTTGGAGGATCCTTCGACGGAGCTTTTACACTGAAAAAAGCAAGAAGACTTATAACTATAGACACCCCATTATTTGGAGGATCATTTGAGGGAGCTTTTACACTGAAACAAAGCAAAAAGATTTATTAATAAAGACACCTTGTTATACAAAATCTTGTGTGCTACTCCTTTTAGGTGTGAACATATCAGTCCTGTGTAATAGTAATGCCTGCTAACAGTATTAGCAAATCTGTTAATTATTTGATGGCTTGTTATTAATGTGTTGTATACTACTTTCAGCAATGTTTCAGTTATATCATGGGGTCCACTTTTTATTAAGAAAGAAGACTGAAACCACATGACAATCCCTGGCAAGAAAATCAACTCTGTTGCCATTCCAAAACATACAAATCTGTCTACATTAGCAAAAAAACAATACAAATAGAAATAAAATCATGTACTGGTCTAAAGCAGAATGGGCTTTATCATAAAATCATCCTCACAAGGTCACAAAATCATCAAAAGAATCCTTGCAAGGTTAAAAAGTCATGGTTACATGGTCACAAAATCATCCTTACAAGGTCACAAAATCATCCTGACAAGGTCACAAAATCATCCTCACAAGGTCACAAAATAATCCTTACATGGTCACAAAATCATCAAAATCATCCTTACAAGGTCAAAAAGTCATCCTTACAAGGTCACAAAATCATCCTTACAAGGTCACAAAATCATCCTTACAAGGTCACAAAATCATCCTCACAAGGTCACAAAATAATCCTTACATGGTCACAAAATCATCCTTACAAGGTCACAAAATCATCCTTACATGGTGACAAAATCATCCTTACAAGGTCACAAAATCATCCTGACAAGGTCACAAAATCATCCTCACAAGGTCACAAAATAATCCTTACATGGTCACAAAATCATCAAAATCATCCTTACAAGGTCACAAAATCATCCTTACAAGGTCATAAAATCATCCTCACAAGGTCACAAAATAATCCTTACATGGTCACAAAATCATCCTTACAAGGTCACAAAATCATCCTTACAAGGTCACAAAATCATCCTCACAAGGTCACAAAATAATCCTTACATGGTCACAAAATCATCCTTACAAGGTCAAAAAGTCATCCTGACAAGGTCACAAAATCATCCTCACAAGGTCACAAAATAATCCTTATATGGTCACAAAATCATCCTTACATGGTGACAAAATCATCCTTACAAGGTCACAAAATCATCATGACAAGGTCACAAAATCATCCTCACAAGGTCACAAAATAATCCTTATATGGTCACAAAATCATCAAAATCATCCTTACAAGGTCACAAAATCATCCTGACAAGGTCACAAAATCATCCTCACAAGGTCACAAAAAAATCCTTACATGGTCACAAAATCATCCTTACAAGGTCAAAAAGTCACCCTTACAAGGTCACAAAATCATCCTGACAAGGTCACAAAATCATCCTTACAAGGTCACAAAATCATCCTCACAAGGTCACAAAATAATCCTTACATGGTCACAAAATCATCCTTACAAGGTCAAAAAGTCATACTTACAAGGTCACAAAATCATCCTTACAAGGTCACAAAATCATCTTTACAAGGTCAAAAAGTCATCATTACAAGGTCACAAAATGATCCTCACAAGGTCACAAAATCATCCTCACAAGGTCACAAAATCATTTTACAAAGTCGCAAAAGTACAGTCCCACATGTTCAGCACTTTACTCAATTTATTTACAAATGTTTTCTTAAATGAAGAGCTCTTCAGATTTGAAGATTTTCTGAGTATTTATTGTAATCCAGGAGCCAATGATATTGACAGCCCACTTAAACATCTGTAAAGACAGTGTCAGAACACTTGGTTATAACATGATTGTGTCAATAAGAGCACTTCACAGCACATGGACAGGTTTTTTAAAGTCACCAGTATTGTCAATACAAATATCAACATTATTTTTAACTTTGTTTACATTTACCAGTATATTCACAACAGTTAACAATCAAAAAGAAGAAAAAAAACCCAACATATTAAAAACTTTTTATTTACTTCAGTAGGAAAAATAGAAATGCTATGGAAGTGTTGTGTAGAGATGTCCATCAAATTATTCCCTAATTAATGTTGTCACATTATAATTATAACTACCAACATAGCAACACAGCATGGTCTACCTCTACAAAGACATGTCTGATGCTCATTTCACAATATTTGATAATCTCCACGGGAGGTTAATCCATCTCCAGTACAGCAAAGGAATACCATCATGCAACATCATTATACGGAAAATTAAACTCAAGTCACAACTGTTTGCCTACCGAACAATGACAGCCGTCCGATGGGATCGGCTATCATTATTCCCAGATAATAACAAAAGTCTGAAAACAAATTAACCCCTTATTATTCTGTATCCTTCTCAATTGACTTGGATTTTGGGGACACTTCAAAGCACTCCAGAGACCAAGATCTTCATCACATCTGTTAACTAGAAGTTTGAAATTAGAAAATCTGTATACAATAAGTTGTTAAGAATAGAATGATGAAGTAGACCCAAAGGGATGAAAATGTTGTAAATGTAAATACATGTAGTTGTCTTTAATATTGTTATTTACTAACAATCGCTGATTGTATATTTGGTCTTAATTAGGTGTCAGACAGATAGTATGATGGTCAATCTGATCCTTCAACTCTCCTCAACAGTTTTGTACCTCAGGCATTTTGTACATTTTCCCAGGATGTCATCCTGCATTAATTCCTCAATTATTTTATCTTTCACTTATTTTTTGGTGACTTGCTGTTCTGTCTGTTACCGATTATTAATATGTGAAATTTGCATTTGGTTTATATCTTTATATACAAATCTAGCATGTTAATGTTTTATATTATTGTTCCATGGGTTTACTTAAGATATATTTCTAACAATGTTTTCTATAAATAATTACTTGCAAAACATATCTAAATGAAATTACTGCATATATAAAACAACCAAGGTCACAAAATAGAACCTCTGATTCCTACATCTCTGGAGGATAATCTTCCCAAATGTAAGGAGTCATCTAGGAGACTTTGTTTTTAGATTTCATTGTACAAAGCAAGAGACAAACATAATAACAAGGTCAATATAAATTTTTTCTATAAAAATCAAAATATATCACACATAAATTTAATTTAAAAATTAAAAAAAATGACAATGCTTTAAAGTAATATTGTTTAATTAACTATATTGCTATTATTGTGCAAGTATATTTGATTGTTAATTTACGAATGCAGGGAAAATTGCATCTATAATATTCTCTTATCGTTTCTCCCTAGTGCCAAACTGCAGTTCCCGCCACAAAACCACATCAAACTTCCCAGCCATCAAAGTCTAATTTAAAATATCATTAATTTCTTGTTAAATGAAAACCCAGTAGCTTGTAATTTCATCTGAGACCTGTCAAATTGCCCCGGGCCATGTAAATGATCAAATATTGTTTTTTATCGACAATAGACAACAAGGCAATGTCAGTGGAGTAATTGAATTTTCAGGCATTAATGTCGAATTGGATGCCAATTTTGGTAATATCATGCTTATACAATCAGGGTAAATCATGCCTCAGTGTTACACATATCGTCATTGCATTCTACATCAATGGCAGGCCAGAAATCGACAAATGTTCTGCTGAACATAAAAATATATTTCATTGTGGATGATTTGATTAAGAGTCAGTATATCAGTTATTTCTAATTACATTAAGTGTAGTAAATTAACCTTATCTTGCTTGTTTGGACGTCATATTTTATGTGTTAACTAACACATTACAGCCCATCAACGACATGCAAGCTGTGAGCACGAAAACATCTAGTTACAGAAAAGATTAAATTTTGAGTCATGGCATAGAAAATGGCTCCAGTTAAAAAAAAAAAACTGCTAATGATTGGTCTCATAACTGATAGAAAATATCAGAGAATGCAGTGAAAATAATAAACTTAAATTTAAAAAAAAAGATAAAATATATGATTGATACTTATAGATATTTGGTGACTTGTGGTCAATAAAACAAGGATACAGGAGTGGTCTGTTGACCTCTGGCTAACAAATCAATAAATATGGGAGGAGCTAAATACCTTGTGTGGCAGAGGTGAATTCTGTCTTAGGAAGATATGTAGCCTCTGTTTCGGGGATTGTATCATTCACTGACATCAAAGTTGATGGTTTAAGAAAGTCTATGGTTTATCAAGGTCTGCAGTTTATCAATGTCTACAGTTTATCAATGTCTACAGTTTATCAATGTCAATGGTTTATCAAAGTTGATGGTTCATTAATGTTGATGGTTTATGAAAGTCAACGGTTTATCAAAGTTGATGGTTTATTAATGTTGACGGTTTATCAAAGTTGATGGTTCATTAATGTTGATGGTTTATGAAAGTCAACGGTTTATCAAAGTTGATGGTTTATGAAAGTTGATGGTTTATGAAAGTCAATGGTTTATCAAAGTTGATGGTTTATGAAAGTCTACCGTTTATCAAAGTTGATGGTTTATGAAAGTTAAAGCTTTATCAAAGTTGATGGTTTAAGAAAGTCTATGGTTTATCAAGGTCTACAGTTCATCAATGGTGTATGGTTTATCCAAGTTGACTGTTTTATTAATGTTGATGGTTTATGAAAGTCAACGGTTTATCAAAGTTGATGGTTTATTAATGTCGATGGTTTATTAAAGTCAACGGTTTATCAAAGTTGATGGTTTATTAATGTCGATGGTTTATTAAAGTCAACGGTTTATCAAAGTTGATGGTTTATTAATGTCGATGGTTTAATAAAGTCAACGGTTTATCAAAGTTGATGGTTTATTAATGTCGATGGTTTATTAAAGTCAACGGTTTATCAAAGTTGATGGTTTATTAATGTCGATGGTTTATTAAAGTCAATTGTTTATCAAAATTGATGGTTTATTAATGTCGATGATTTATTAAAGTCAACGGTTTATCCAAGTTGATGGTTTATTAATGTCGATGGTTTATTAAAGTCAATGGTTTATCAAATGGTAAATTTGAGTGGTAAATAATTACACATTATGTCTGTGCGATACTGTCTACAGAACTGATGTTATAGCTTAATGCATCCACTTAAAATAAAATCTTTGGGGGACCATGTTTTATATATATATATATATATATATATATATAAGTTATGGTTTAAATAAATAAAATACAGTGGAACCTCTATGACTAGTTGTGTCACACATACAGATGAACTTCGGAGTGGTTGTGTCAGATAATTATAAACCATTTGCCAGATTCTTCTTCTATAAATAATAGGGACAAAAAAGTGAAAATTCCAAATTGGCAACAATAACTCCAATAGAGGATTGTGGGTAATCCCAGCAATTAACCTGCCCCTTATATCATTCACAACCTTTAATGTAGACAGCAATAAATGTTGAAAGTTTCAAATAAACTTCCCTGATGTGGCAGAAACTGCACATTTAAATGTGATAAAATTCTAAAGAGGTGCTTGTCAGAGTGGGGCACAACAGGGAAAATATGCTTTATCGATTTTCGCTTATTACGGATGCTTTAATTACTGGATATATTGATGGGGATTGTTTGAATTTATCCTTTATTTGTTACTTAACTTGATATACTGTCCTATATATAGAAGTATAAAGTTGTAAATCAGCGATGGTGATGACAACCTCTGTCGGCCCCCAACACACAGAACCATGATTGATAGTCATCTTAAAGCTACAATTATCTGACAATGGCCAACATAAAACTTACTGACATGGCTTTAAACATTAAATTTAAATTTACTGTTGAATTTGTTTTTGAAATAAAATAGTAAATTACATGGCGTTTCCTTGATG
This sequence comes from Limnoperna fortunei, assembly GCA_944474755.1. Lineage (NCBI taxonomy): Eukaryota > Metazoa > Mollusca > Bivalvia > Mytilida > Modiolidae > Limnoperna > Limnoperna fortunei. The sequence goes on from OX104118.1 coordinate 88,418,245, forward strand.
TTTTAATCACCTGTAAGATGGAAACCTGTAGATTAATCTGGACCTGATTAACATGGCGTTTCCTTGATGTTTTAATCACCTGTAAGATGGAAACCTGTAGATTAATCTGGACCTGATTAACATGGCGTTTCCCACAGGTTTAAATCACATGTAAGATGGAGACCTGGAGTTCGATCTGGACCTGCATGGATTCCCTGTACAGAGAAATCTGGACTGGTTTTACAAGTTAACATGACGTAACATACTACAATACTGCACACTTATAAGTACAGCAGAACTGCAACCCTGACCTTTTTATTTTCACTGGATTGGAATTCTTTTATTTAAAATTATGACTACAAATTATGAGATTTAGTAAAGATAGATCTTTGGTATGGTTCAAAAGGTGACATCAAAATAACTCAATTCTACTACTCCATAGTCAGAGATTGTAATGCAATGGTTTTTTTAGCTGTAAATTTTAACAGAAACTTTTAACCTTTGACCAAAATTACTTTCTCTGATATTCAAAAACTTTAATTAAAATCTACTGAACAAACACTCTGATGTGATTCACCCCAAACACAAATGACAACACAAACAAACTGTAAATAATACACTACAACATAACAATTCCTCAAACGACAAACGGTGTTTGTTACCGAGCTCCAAATTTAAAAAACTCCATTTGTACTGCAGATTAAGTGATAGACATTTTGAAGTTAATTGTACCTTACTTTATAATAAACTGATAAAATCAACACTACTATAGACCTATCTCTATGCTTCAAATGACGTACAACGGCCCATCCATCACAACATCTTGTGTAGTCAGACTATTATAACACGTTTAATTCAATAACATTAAGTAATTCTGCTTAATTTTTACAAGACAAGCCAAATATTGCATGATAATGTTAGGAATTAATTGAATATTAGAGAACTGTTGGGTTCTCCTTGGCACGCATAGAAAATTATACTTTCTATTTTGTATAGGAGATTTAATGTGACAATCTTAATTTAATGGACATTTCTTGTGCACATGAAGTTTCAGATTTTTATGAAAAAAATGTGTAAAAAAATAATACTTGAATGTACTAACATTTTAATATTTGTAGATATACTGAAATTTTATCATTAATGAATATCCTTAAAGATGTACTGATCGTGTAGACATGCACAGACCACAGCATTGAATTCAGGAAAATCTACCACTTACAATTGATTCAAGGAGATCTTAATTTTCCGATATCTAATTTGTATAAAAAATTGTTCAACATTGTAAACATGCTAACCAATAAAGGATAAGTCAGGACTATCAAAAGTCAGGGTCTTCTCATATACAGCTGGACCACCAAAAGTCAGAATATACAGCTGGACCACCAAAAGTCAGAGTCTACAGGTCTCTCTTTGTTACATTTAATGTAACATTATATAAAATGACTAACAATCTATCAAGCTATGTATCCTGTATGATCGCTTTTGTTTTCATCAACATCGCTTTACAATTCTCCGATCTGACATCTGTCATCAGATTCCGAACTGGCACGTTGATCGTACAAATGGACGTTGTTTTCCTCTGGTGGAACGATTAAGTCATTCGTAAACTGTCAAAAGGAACACAGTAATTTAAAACCATATCATAACACTTCTGAATAAGACATCAAATTTAAACGACTCGGTTTTCATGTGAAAGAAAAAATGTTGTTGATCAATTAAAAATTAAAAAATATTTAATTTTATGTAAATAAATTGTGACTTCGCATTTCATGGTCAGTGGTTTATAACTGACCACAAATTATTTAAAAAATGTTGAAAATATGTAAGTATTTACATGTTATGGCTATGAAACAAAAATTCTTCAAGTCTTAAAAAATAAAACAATAACCAGGAAGTAATATTATGTTATGACAGGAAAATATTCTACATAAGGCTGTGCCATGCATTCCACGATAAATACACAAAAATATAACCTTAAAAATGTCTTTAGATTCACAAAATTATGACGGACTGTTATTTTTCATTTATACAAACAACCAAAGAAAGGGACAGAAAAACGACAAGAAAAATATAAAAAGAACACAAAAAAATAAGGGAGATATCTATTAATCGTAACTCAATAACTAGTGTCAAAGTGACGGTCTGATAACTCAATCTGGAGCAGTAAGATAGGATGACACCACCAAACAGAATGCCGCGATGTTTATCAGGGAGATTTCCAAATATCACCACAACACAGAGATGACATCAGAAGAGATAAAAACAAATGACAAACAGATAGGAAAAACATTTGGTGTTTAATGGCACAGTATTATCTTTGGGAGACCGATTTATATTTCTACTGTTAGCACCTTTAACAAGTCTTGATTATTGGAAAATTGTATACCGGTAGTAAATTCTATAACCTTATTATCTTTGATGACATTTTATTAAAAAATCTTCAGTACTGCGATGTCAATGGAGAAATTGTACACATGTACCCACATAGATAACAAAGATTGAACAAATGTACCCACATAGATAACAAAGATTGAACAAATGTACCCATATAGATTACACAGATTGTACACATGTACCCATATAGATAACACAGATTGTACATATGTACCCACATAGATAACAAAGATTGAACAAATGTACCCACATAGATAACAAAGATTGTACACATGTACCCATATAGATAACACAGATTGTACACATGTATCCACATAGATAACACAGATTTTACACATGTACCCATATAGATAATACAGATTGTACAAATGTACCCACATAGATAACAAAGATTGAACTAGTTGTAACTGTTTTAGCGCGCTAAAACGGATGTCTCCCCTTCCATAGTATCAACAAGGTGGATGTTTTTATCTGTGGGGGCATATATAAGTACTAGGAATATCTTCTACATGGGAGCAAATAAATATACATTGGAGCTGAACAATACAAATGTGTAGTGTATCAATTCAGTACCATCAGACAGAATAATTTATACTAAAAATCGAAAAAAACCTGATCTTGATTAAATGCGGGTGTTATTGCAATAAATAACAAGATTTTGCTTCAATATATTGTTTTGAAAAAAAAGGTTAGTTATGTGTTCCATCATAATGAACAAAATGGCAATGTTATATGTTGCTGATCTGAAATATATTCAATAGCCATCTGATTTTTAGGATATCTCAATTTCCTACTGGGGTAGTGTTCACTATGAAAATGTTCACATTTTGATTTTGTGAGAGTGTTCTTCTTCTAAAATTTGTAAATTGTTCTCGAAAGTGTTTTATAAGATAGTTTAAAGGCATAGGTCCATGAATCCAACTAATATTCCTTGGGGGCAAAGGTCAAGGTCACAAGGTCATATGAAGGTTACTGTGGCACTTCACATATCATCTCATGATGATACATTCACATGTCAAATATCAAAGCCCTAGGTGAAAGGATAAAAAAGTTATGGCCAGTACACGCTTAGCATATGAAATAAGCATTTATTTGACCTTGAGGAGCATTTATTTGACCTTGAGGTCAAAGGTCAAGGTCATTCTGGTACACGACATATCATCTCATGATGATACATTATCATGTCAAATATCAAAGCCCTCTGTCAAAGGATAAAAAAGGTATGGCCAAGACACGATTTGCATGTAAAATATGCATTAATTTGACCTTGAGGTCAGGTCAAGGTCATTCTGGTACGAGACACATCATCTCATGATGATACATCCTCATGTCAAATATCAAAGGCCTATGTCAAAGGATAAAAAAGTTTTGGTCCGGACACGCTTTGCATGTAAAATTAGTATTAATTTGACCTTGAGGTCAAAGGTTAAGGTCATATGAAGGTCATTCTGGTATGCGACACATCATCTCATGGTGATACATCTACATGCCAAATATCAAAGCTGAATATCAAAGGATAAAAAGTTTTGGTCCAGACACGCTTTGCATGTAAAATTAGCATTAATTTGACCTTGAGGTCAAAGGTCAAGGTCATATGAAGGTCATTCTGGTACGCAACACATCATCTCATGGTGATACATCTACATGCTAAATATCAAAGCTGAATATCAAAGGATAAAAAAGTTATGAGTCGGACAAGCTTTGTATGAGAAAAAGAAGAAGAATACGAAGAAGAACTGACACAAAAACAATATGTCTCCCCCTTCTGGGAAGGGGAGACATAACAAATGTACCCACATAGATAACACAGATTGTACACATGTACCCACATAGATAACACAGATTATACACATGTACCCACATAGATAACACAGATTGTACACATGTACCCACATAGATAACAAAGATTGTACACATGTACCCACATAGATAACACAGATTGTACACATGTACCCACATAGATAACACAGATTATACACATGTACCCATATAGATAACAAAGATTGTACACATGTACCCACATAGATAACACAGATTGTACAAATGTACCCACATAGATAACAGATTGTACACATGTACCCACATAGATAACACAGATTGTACACATGTACCCATATAGATAACACAGATTGTACACATGTACCCATATAGATAACACAGATTGTACACATGTACCAACATAGATAAATCAGATTGTGCACATGTACCCACATAGATAACACAGATTGTACAAATGTACCCACATAGATAACAGATTGTACACATGTACCCACATAGATAACACAGATTGTACACATGTACCCATATAGATAACACAGATTGTACACATGTACCCATATAGATAACACAGATTGTACACATGTACCCATATAGATAACACAGATTGTACACATGTACCCATATAGATAACACAGATTGTGCACATGTACCCACATAGATAACAAATTTTCAGCCTCAGTGTTGACTTGCCAATAATCAAGATAAACTACCTTAACCATTCAGCCACCCAGGCCCCAAGTAACCAATTTAACTTAACCATTCAGCCATCCAGGCCCCAAGTAACTAATTTAACTTAACCATTCAGCCACCCAGGCCCCGAGTAACTAATTTAACTTAATCATTCAGCCACCCAGGCCCCAAGTAACTAATTTAACTTAACCATTCAGCCACCCAGGCCCCAAGTAACTAATTTAACTTAACCATTCAGCCACCCAGGCCCCAAGTAACTAATTTAACTTAACCATTCAGCCACCCAGGCCCCAAGTAACTAATTTAACTTAACCATTCAGCCACCCAAGCCCCAAGTAACTAATTTAACTTAACCATTCAGCCACCCAGGCCCCAAGTAACTAATTTAACTTAACTATTCAGCCACCCAGGCCCCAAGTAACTAATTTAACTTAACCATTCAGCCACCCAGGCCCCAAGTAACTAATTTAACTTAACCATTCAGCCACCCAGGCCCCAAGTAACCAATTTAACTTAATCACTCAGCCACAGAGGCCCCGAGTTTTAGATTACTCAGCCACCAAGGAAACGAGTGCAAGATGGATGCATTTCATTTAAATTTGCTTCAGTTTGTCACCCTTACATTTGTATTTGTCAATTTTATTATGAAAAGTGTCCCATTACAAGATTTACACTATCATTGCAGAAATCGTATCTACATCAAGATTAAATTAATCTAGATGGCGCTGATTTCAGTTCTGATGTAGGTAAAAAAAATTATCAAAAAACCTACATATGACAAAGTGTGTGTTGGCTTAGTCAGAGATCTAAAATTAAACAAGTCTTTGCTCACAAATTATCAAGATTGACAAAAAAAACCCAAACGAATGCCATACAAGTTTAATTGGGTTGTTACACAAAAGCGGACAGTTATTAGGAAATTCTTACTACAATTTTAACAGGTTTTAAGTTCCCATTTTCAATGACAAGGCCAGGTATTGAACTTTAAATTCAAAAAAATTTACAAAATAACACCTGTGTATCGATTTTTATAAATCCACCAGGGTTTAAGCTCAACATCTGACTTATATCCTCAAGCAGAGCTGGAGCACATCATCTTACTTATATCCTCAAGCAGCACAGAAGCACAACATCAGACTTATATCCTCAAGCAGAGCTGGAGCACAACATCTATCCTAAAGCAGGACAGAAGCACACTGTCTACAGGCGATAACCCACCTTAATCCAAGACTAAGTACAACATGTGGTATATTATCCATGCTAACAGACAAAATGTATAGGTACATATATATCCTAATGACAAAATAGAACATCATAATGTGCCTATAAAGAGTACAAGAACCAACACCTTAACAACAAACACAAGAAAACAATAAAATACAATGACTTCAAGTAACCCGCAGCAAATGTATAAAACAACATGGCATCCTATATGAGCCACAGAGGATAACTGACCAATACACAAATTTATAAAACAACATGGCATCCTATATGAGCCACAGAGGATAACTGACCAATACACAAATGTATAAAACAACATGGCATCCTATATGAGCCACAGAGGATAACTGACCAATACACAAATGTATAAAACAACATGGCATCCTATATGAGCCACAGAGGATAACTGACCAATACACAAATGTATAAAACAACATGGCATCCTATATGAGCCACAGAGGATAACTGACCAATACACAAATGTATAAAACAACATGGCATCCTATATGAGCCACAGAGGATAACTGACCAATACATAAATGTATAAAACAACATGGCATCCTATATGAGCCACAGAGGATAACTGACCAATACACAAATGTATAAAACAACATGGCATCCTATATGAGCCACAGAGGATAACTGACCAATACACAAATGTATAAAACAACATGGCATCCTATATGAGCCACAGAGGATAACTGACCAATACACAAATGTATAAAACAACATGGCATCCTATATGAGCCACAGAGGATAACTGACCAATACACAAATGTATAAAACAACATGGCATCCTATATGAGCCACAGAGAATAACTGACCAAAAACACAAATGTATAAAACAACATGGCATCCTATATGAGCCACAGAGGATAACTGACCAATACACAAATGTATAAAACAACATGGCATCCTATATGAGCCACAGAGGATAACTGACCAATACACAAATGTATAAAACAACATGGCACCTATATGAGCCACAGAGGATAACTGACCAATACACAAATTTATAAAACAACATGGCATCCTATATGAGCCACAGAGGATAACTGACCAATACATAAATGTATAAAACAACATGGCATCCTATATGAGCCACAGAGGATAACTGACCAATACACAAATGTATAAAACAACATGGCATCCTATATGAGCCACAGAGGATAACTGACCAATACACAAATGTATAAAACAACATGGCATCCTATATGAGCCACAGAGGATAACTGACCAATACACAAATGTATAAAACAACATGGCATCCTATATGAGCCACAGAGGATAACTGACCAATACACAAATGTATAAAACAACATGGCATCCTATATGAGCCACAGAGGATAACTGACCAATACATAAATGTATAAAACAACATGGCATCCTATATGAGCCACAGAGGATAACTGACCAATACACAAATGTTTCCTTAAACAAATATCAGAAAGATTAGAACACTGAATACAGGAAACATTTGTTAATTTGCTTAAATTTCTTTATTGTTGAACAAGAAATCAGAAGTTGTTACACAAATTGTACGATTTATAAGAAGCACATGTCCAGCGGTTTGAACTATATTTAGACTAATTATATCGGCTTTTCAATCAGGTTAAAAAAAGTCAACAAATTAATTTGTTAAATTTTGACATTTTTTAGTATATGTCAGATCAATAATCTTTTTTTTAATTTAGTGACATGTTCTAACAGTGTTCCTACCGACCACCAACAATTAACCTTGCCAACATTTCTGACATCTGACTTGCTACAAGGTCAACTGAGTGGAAAATCTCTTGACACACCCTTCCTTTAATTTCAAAATTATTTAAATGAAATATCTAAAAAATGTGAGCATGTATGCTTGAATTTTGTAGTAACAAGTCCAGAATTAAAATGTTTCCAGTTAAACAGGGATGATTATTTAGTTACAGATACCATAAGAGCTATAATATATATATATATATATCCTGATAATTATTCATACATTGCTGAAATACACAAATTTCCGACTGTTACCTGTATCAGTATACAAAATAATAAATAAAAATCTGCCAAATATTGAAGTAAAGTGATGATTTTGTAATGACATGAAAATCAATAGCAACACAACCAGACAAAAAACAGCAGTGGACAACTGTCAATCACCATCCACGTCAGCCTTGATTCATAGACTAATGTCAATCACCATCCACTTCAGCCTTGATCCGTGGATGATAACATCACTATATCTGTTTCCATCATTGTATACATATGAAATGATGATATAACATTGTGTTGTTATCATTGATTATTGGTTGTAAATCAAGCGGCTGGTACTTTGTAAAAATATCTCAAAATTTATATTTGTATCATGGTTATAAATGGAGTAAACTGTGCAAATTCTGAAATTATTTTGGTCAATTCAAGAGCAGGTCACCATGCTTGTAATTTATAGTGAATCGTTTCCTTCTTGAGTAATCAACTGAAACAAATAATATAAAACTCATGATACAATAAGTGTAAGAAACAGAAATGAGGAAATTTTATACCCCAAAAAAAGTTATTTCATGCCCTATCCCTAACATGATTTGGTTGACAATGTGCACAAATTTAAAACAAAACAAATCTTTTATATGAAAATACATTATATTTTTTTACTACATGTACATGTATTAGCATTTGTTATACAGTAGGAAGTAGGACATATTAAATTTAAATTTTAGCCTTACTGGGTAAATCTGTTACAACACACGCCATTAATTGGTGTACTGTACATTGTAACATTGGGATTATTTATGGACTATATAATTATGTGTCACAGGATTACAATAAGAACACACTTTATTACACTTGTCATGGACATATAATTTGGACCCTAGATTTTTTATATTGCTGACCCGTCTCCCAAACCCATAAATGCACCTGACATAAAACTTCAATTACCCAATGATATAAATGATGAGTAGAGGGCAGCAGGTTCGGTCCAACCCTCCATTTTATTGTATTACAGGGTTTCAGTTTCCGATCTGTATGTTTGACAATGTAATACAACATAAATTTATAGTGATTAGACAAGTCACACTCCACAACACTATGTGTTCAATCCTACTATAAAAACTTGAACCCTATAATATATAACAAGATAAGAGTAACGGCTGAGTGACGATTTCATATAATACCATTCACACTTTGTGTATGAAAAATCTGCAACAAACTGACAGGAATATAAAGCCACTGAGTACTGAATGTCCGACTGGTCTAGAGTGACCAACTATGTCACGGGTCAGAAATTCATTTACCCCGCGACTCAGTGATGCAGACGTAATGACGTATAAATCAGAATGTCAGGATATCAAGTTTGGACATTAGTAGTAAGTACGGTCCTACAACACAGGTGGTATGAGTAAAACCCAAATATAAAGATCTCTCTGTTAAAAAATAAACACAGAATACAGAGATCCTGGGAAAATGAAAATTATACCAAAATAAAATAGTTATACTGTAATTCATACTGTATCTCCTGAATATGTACTATTATGGTTATGGAATTATTGGCAACATGCCAAGATCGGCATTACTCTGATAATAGTTTACATATTTTTCATATCTGACTTGGCCTGTTTATTTAAAAGAAAACACAGTTAACAGAACTGTACCAAATTTCATAAAATAAACAAATATTGAAGCTTAAAATTTAAGTTTATTTAAGTTTTATGAAAACAAATGATCTTTTAAAAAGAATTTAACTTTTGACAATATGAAGATATATCTCTTTATGATAGTGTATGCAAGATAACATAAGCACCCCCTCCCTCCCCCTCTCTCTCATTAAAACAATATTAAAAGAAATGAAACATGTGATGGTTTAGCAGGAAAGAACACAAAAAATACTTAAATATCAAGAAACGGAACTATCCTTAACATTGATTACAATCTACCATATATGGTCAAAACAGCTTTATCTTCATACAAATTTTTATTATCTATGGGAGCCAAATTTAAAAAACAAGTCAACATAAGATCCACGTACTGGTTCAAACAGCATAAGTTTCAAATCATACACAATTTTATATTTGAAAAAAAAACCAAAATAAATGTCCATCATGTAAATAAGTAAGAAATTATATAAAGAAATATTTAATTCTTTCAAGCAGCTTCATACAACTTTTAACTGTAACATACAAAATAACTGGCTGTGATACCATTCTATCTTACTAATCGTCATTGAAGAAATTTCTGCCTGATCAGATACCCACTGTTCCGAGGAATGCTTCTATTCAGGGCTAGTCCTGTAGGATACCGATCCTGGCATATGAAACATTAATATTGTGAAATGTGATCCTCAATCCTTTGTCTTACATTGTAACTATTATATACTACAGTAGTAACATTGTAATCATGGATTAACATCCTGTAGGACGATGGAGGTTAGGAATGGAGCCTACTAGATTTAGGTACAGAAAGGGTCAGAATGCAGTTAAACGAAAATAGGTAGAGAACTGAGCTCAGTATAAATATGTACAGAATGGAGCCCAGTAGACAGGTACAGAATAGAGCCCATGCATAAACAGGTGCAGAATGGAGCCCAGTAGACAGGTAGAGAATAGAGCCAATGCAGACATAGGTGCAGAATGGAGCCCATGCAGACATAAGTGCAATGGAGCCCAGTAGACATGTACAGAATAGAGCCCATGCAGACATGGGTGCAGAATGGAGCCCATGCAGACATAAGTGCAATGGAGCCCAGTAGACATGTACAGAATAGAGCCCATCATCGCAGCAGACATGGGTGCAGAATAGAGCCCATGCAGACATGGGTGCAGAATGGAGCTCATGCAGACATAGATGCTGAATAGAGCCCAACTGACATAGTGACAGAGTGAAGTGTAACAAACATAGTGTCAGAAAGGAGCTCAAAAGATAGGTACAGATTGGAGCCTAGAAGACAGAGGTTCAGATTGGAGACCAGCCGACATAGGTAAAGAATGGAGCTCAACAGATTAAGGGTCAGAATGCAGCTCAAGAGACAGATGCAGAATGGAGCCCAGCAGGCAGGGGTTTCAATTGGAGTCCAGCAGACATAAGTAAAGAATGGAGCTGAACAGACATTGGGTCAGAATGGAGCCAAGCAGATAGAGGTTCAGATTGGAGACCTGCAGACATAGGTATAGAATGGAGCTCAGAAGACTTAGCTACAAAATGGAGCTCAGAAGACTTACCTACAAAATGGAGCTCAACAGACATAGAATCAGGAGTCCAGCAGAAATAGGTTGAGGTTTGAGCCCAAGAAACAGGTACAGATAATGGAGCCCACAAAGGCATACAAGCCACATAAAATCTTTTGCTGCAATTTTCTCTCTCAAGTTTTTTTCATTCTTGTGTGTACCTGGGATAGACAATACTTTCCTTATATTACTTTACATTTTCATAATAAAAGAAATATATTTCATAAATTACAGAAACAAATAAAAAAAAATATTTTTTCACCAATAGTAAAGCCCAGTGTCAATTGACCAACTTGTACATACAATATTTCTGAATGAATTCCAACATGGCCACCAACATATTCATATATACCAGAGATTTACCAGATAATTCAGTTTATCAGTTCATTCATGCCATAAAGTATTCAGCCATAATCGTTTTATTTAGCTATAATTTTATTCATTTGCTTTATCTAACAATCAACTCTACCACCATTTTGACTTTTATAAATGGAAGTATTTAAGTCAACCTTCTTCAAACCAAGTTTTCTTCAGTGAAATGACTTTTCTGGATTAAACCAATACAAAATTTTCATTTTTTTTTTAGGAACAGGTATCTGAGGCTGTGGGTGGAATACATGGGCTAAGAACTGTAGTATAAGAGAGGACAGACACTGGAAGACCTTATAGATCAATAGAACTGTAGTATAAGCAAGAACAGAGATATATCCCTCAATACAAGCAGAGTCACTAAAAGACCTTAGATCAATAAAACTGACAATAACAGGGAGAAATTATTTTGCTGCAATCACAAGCTAGATTTCTATTGAAGGAATAGTTCTATATTAATTAACCTCAAATTTTATGGAATTCAGTAAGTCATCATCCGATAAATGAACGACCCTGGGAAATATGCTCTCGACAATTCTGTAAATATTTATGTTTGTATACATGAACAATACAAAATACAAAATGAACAAAGTATTCACAGTTTTAGACGGTAATTTATAATTATTTCGGTGGTTTTGTTGACAATGTATATGGTAATAAACAGATCAGTCGGTAGTAAATTGGCGGAACAACAGTAATTTACCTACTGCGTAGAGTTATTAGCATTCCATCGAAGACGATGTACGGAATTTGATATGTTGGACACAAAATTTGTCAACTGTACCGTAGTGTATTTGTAAATCTAGAAAAACTCAGGATGAATTAATGCATTTGGTCTGATGCATACAATAGCTAAGATTTCAAATGGTACAATAAATTAATTATTTGTATATACCTAAGGCCAATGTGTAACTTTATCAACATTAAAAGTAAACAGATCACCATATTTAAAAAAAAATAAATTTCTTTCTTTTTTTTAATAGAGGAGGATTTTATTTTATAAATGCAAAAATACATGACCAAGTAAATGTTGACTGGCCTAACCTCTTGGTAGCCTGAATGATTGTAGAGAATTCTGTATAACTTCACTGAACTGCCATTAATGATAATACGATAATACAACGATTCAATCAATGATGTTATAGTCATGTCATTTTGTGCATTTGATTGCTATGAAGCGATGTTTTGTTTTCGCTGGACCGTGAAGTCAACTCCACCTCCCATATTGAAAATGAAAGGGTAGACCAACAAACTCTTTGTAATCATAATAAATGGTCGATATCTGTAAACTAAATAACATCTCTGCAGAAGTCTAAAATGTCTTAAATGTTTGCCCAACTTGGCAATTTAAATAGTATTACTTCTAACACTTCATATTACATGTATCAGTGGTAAGAAAAAGAAACAGAAATATATGTTTTCACCCAGAAAGTGGCATTGAGGAATATACAACATATCTGCTAGTCAGAGTAATGTATGTAGCTTGCTGTCAGAGTATTGTATGTAGCTTGCTGTCAGAGTAGTGTATGTAGCTTGCTAGTCAGAGTAATGTATGTAGCTTGCTGTCAGAGTAATGTATGTAGCTTGCTGTCAGAGTAGTGTATGTAGCTTGCTGTCAGAGTAGTGTATGTAGCTTGCTAGTCAGCGAAGTGTATGTAGCTTGCTAGTCAGAGTAGTGTATGTAGCTTACTAGTCAGCGAATTGTATGTAGCTTGCTAGTCAGTGAAGTGTATGTAGCTTGCTAGTCAGCGAAGTGTATGTAGCTTGCTAGTCAGCGAAGTGTATGTAGCTTGCTAGTCATAGTAATGTATGTAGCTTGCTAGTCAGTGTATGTATCTTGCTAGTCAGCGAAGTGTATGTAGCTTGCTAGTCATAGTAATGTATGTAGCTTGCTAGTCAGTGTATGTATCTTGCTAGTCAGCGAAGTGTATGAAGCTTGATAGTTGACTTCAGAGTAGTGTATGTAGCTTGAAAGTCAGGGAAGTGTATGTAGCTTGCTAGTCAGATTGGTGTATGTAGCTTGCTGTCAGAGTAGTGTATGTAGCTTGCTAGTCAGTGTATGTATCTTGCTAGTCAGCGAAGTGTATGAAGCTTAATAGTTGACTTCAGAGTAGTGTATGTAGCTTGAAAGTCAGCGAAGTGTATGAAGCTTGATTAGAGCAGTATATGTAGCTTGATAGTCAGATTGGTGTATGTAGCTTGCTGTCAGAGTAGTGTATGTAGCTTGCTAGTCAGAGTAATGTATGTAGCTTGCTAGTGATAGTGAATGTATCTTGCTAGTCAGAGTAGTGTATGTAGCTTGCTAGTCAGAGTAGTGTATGTAGCTTGCTAGTAAGAGTAGTGTATGTAGCTTGCTAGTCAGAGTAGTGTATGTAGCTTGCTAATCAGAGTAGTGTATGTAGCTTGCTGTCAGAGTAGTGTATGTAGCTTGCTGTCAGATTGGTGTATGCAGCTTGCTAGTCAGAGTAGTGTATGTAGCTTGCTAGTCAGAGTAGTGTATGTAGCTTGCTAGTCAGAGTAGTGTATGTAGCTTGCTAGTCAGAGTAGTGTATGTAGCTTGCTAGTGAAAGTGTATGTATCTTGCTAGTCAGAGTAGTGTATGTAGCTTCCTAGTCAGAGTAGTGTATGTAGCTTGCTAGTCAGAGTAGTGTATGTAGCTTGCTAGTCAGAGTAGTGTATGTAGCTTGCTAGTGAAAGTGTATGTAGCTTGCTAGTCAGAGTAGTGTATGTAGCTTCCTAGTCAGAGTAGTGTATGTAGCTTTCTTGTCAGAGTAGTGTATGTAGCTTGCTAGTCAGAGTAGTGTATGTAGCTTGCTAGTCAGAGTAGTGTATGTAGCTTGCTAGTCAGCTACATACACTACCATTATTATAAGGAAACATATAAATCATTAAATATTTCCTTAGTATAATAGAGCTCAATATATCACCATAAAAACATGATCTTCCTAAATCTAAACATAGTACATTTTTATTTACCAGACTGTACTCAGATTTTAACATTTCCTCCCCCCCTACTGCAAGTTCTATTTTTAAAATTAACCACACAATATCACCATTAAATATATTCCAGTTCAAAATATTTCTAGCGAAAGCCAGTAGTAAACTAATAACAACTAAAAATTGCAGAAAACTAGTTCAGAACTTCTGATTATAAAGCCAGTAGTTAAATAATATTTTGTTGTTTTTCTTGCCTTAACTTGTAACCCAAGTCTGAACTTATGATTTTTTAAGGTTAAAAACTATATATTTTACATTGAATTATAATTCGGTTTATTTTCACTAGTAGTTAACGTTACATTGTACCTTTTGGTCATATTTCTGATCATGTAAACCTATTTTTGTCTTAAATAATGAATATATTGCTATCTTCCTACAGAAAACAACTATTCTTTATGACTGTGCACAAATCCCAGACAAATAACACCAATTATACCTGCCAGGTGTTTTACTAAAAATTCTGCAAACAAAAAAATATCTTCTGAATTAAAGTGCAACATATCTGCACTTCTCTTTGATTAAAATTCAATAAACAAAATAAAAGCATTCTGTAAGCAGACGACACAGACCATTACTATAATTACTGTCATAAAAACTTCACAAAATTAACACTGCTCACTCTATTGTCCTTGTTTTCAAATTATCTTTTGTTCACCCCCAAATTAGCCTGATTTTTTCGTGGTCCTATCCTTGCTGTATTTGTTAATTGTTTGGGGTTCTGTACAGGTTTTGTCACAATTTAGAAAAAACCCCAAAACATTAGGCTCTCATTCTTACACATTAATTTTTTATTCTTGAAGTTGTAGTCCAACTCAACTTATCACCTGCAATTTAACCCCTGACCTTTCTACCCGACTTTTGTCACCGACAAGTTGTAAGAATAAGGTAATAGTTAGCCTATTATTATTATCAAATTAGCCCTCTCCACAGTGGAGGTTTAATAATCTATTACAGATAACAATGGCCCCTCCCTACATGTTTACACCTTGTTTCAATATTGTCCGACAGATAGAATATCGCACCCTAAAATCAAAGGTAATCAATGTCACATGGACCAATAAATCTCCGATGGAGTGTACTAACAATTTTAATAAAAATATTTTAATATGGAATAAATGTTATGAATTGTCTGCAAAATGAGCAGGTTTTCATGTTCTATGAATTGTACAAGTATTATATGTAATTTATTTTGTTAGCAGCTTGTGGGAAGTTTCTGGTTAAGTTATATTTTGTTCTGTTTAAAATTCAATTAGATAATAACATTATATTAAAATTCAAAATAATTTCCTGTTTTTTGTATTTTAGTAAATTTAAATCCTACCAGACAAAAAAATGTTAATTCTCAAAAATAAACTGATTAATTGCTTATGGTTTTTTAATAAATGAGGAGCAGATACAATTTGTAACTTCCTGACCAAAACAGGAGCTACCCAGAAAGTCTAAAGAAAAATAAAACAAGTAAACAAACAAATAACAAGGAAATATTTGTCTTTTTTTGTTCATATTACATGGTACATGAAAACATTACAGCAGATCGTTTAAATCGTATTTGTATAGTATTGGTTTACACAGAGAAGTCACAGTTTATCTTCAAAAATTTACATAAAGTAAAGCTCTGCAACTAACATCAGGGCAATAACACAATTACAGGTATTACATTTCTTTGATCCTTGTCCAGGTAAGAATCATCAATTTATCAGGTGAAATCAACACTTTCTTCAGACCAAAAAATGCCCCCAAAACATTTGATTTTCTTAATTATACTTTGACCATATGCCAATGATCACCTTCCCTCGGTTAGAAAACAAATGAAATGTGAGGTTTATAGCTTAATAGAGAAGAATTAATCTGTGTTATTGTAGTCAATCATTCCTGGTTCATATAATTTTATTACATTTCTTGTTTCTCTGTATGAAGCAACATTATTACAGCAAATGTGTCGTGAGTTATAACTAATTTACCTTAATGGTGATTATAAAAACACAATGTTCAAAGTCAAATGATTCTTGTGTAAACATTATATTAATTATGGTCTAAAAATTAAGAGGAAAAATGAAAATAAAAACTCACCGAGTTGAAACTGACAATTTTGATGTTTTGGGCAGATGGACAGTTAGTTCAGAAACATTTTATATTTTTGAAGCAATTAATTGAACTTAAATTTAAAAATAAAAATAAAATAAGAGTAATAAAAATATGTTAAAAAAGTCTCAAAAATCAAATTCTTTATATATATTTAATTTAAAGTTTAAAATTAGTTCTATTTAGATTTAATTTTTATAAAATTAAAAAATAAAAAACTTTGACATAAAAATACACTTAATTGTTTTCTTTATTTCTGAAAAGCCTTAGAAATTTTACACCGGTGCAAATATATAATGAGAAAATTAAAACCAATTATTCTAATTATAATGACAGAAATATTTTCAAATTTCCTTAGGAGAATGGATTCAATAGGAAATACTCCATTGATGAGAAAGCTGCAATGATTTCTCCCTGACTTATTAATGTGTCACATTTGACTAGGTACAATTAAAGACATAACTCTGAGAAGGATAAAAAAAAAAAAATCAAATTTATGTACAAAAAATAACAAAACAACTCGGATAATAGTTACTTGTCTTATGGATTAAGAACAAAAATATTTCTTACATTTGCAAGGAGTTAAAAACAATTTTATATTTCACAAATAAATTACAGAAATAAAACAAATCTTTGCTACTACAACAGACATTTGTTATTGACTTGAAATTTGTGAAACAAGAACAAATTTTAAAGATGAAAAACAAATTTAATTTATTTAACTATTATGAGAAAAAATATTACTTCTGAAAAATAAAAATAAATGTTTAAAGTACGGTAATATTAAAGTACTAAATGACATAAACTATATACCTCAAAGAGGCATTTATATCCAGAACTAACACAGAAGGCATTCTGTATAATCAAAACGATGATAATCTTACGATTTAAAACAAAACAAAAGTTCAGTGTTCCAAATTATATTTCAACTCCAAATGATAATTTTATCAGATTTCAAACAATATAAGTTACATTTAAAACCCGGTTTTGTATCTGAAATAATGCCAAAAAACTATATGTTTCATTTCAGTCTTCGGAAATAAAGTTGAACTGACCGTAATTTTAACATAAATAATTAAAAATATTTTAAAGCATAATATAAGTTGCGGCGTTGGCCTACCTTTTTACAGTTCTCCTCCGGCGCTTTGTGGCATACATAGTTTTTATGACCCAATCGTCAACCATTCAGCCTATTTATTTATAAGACATCAATATCCGCACATCCGCTAAAGAAAATGACTGTCGAAATCAAACATTCCAAAATATTGCACCAATACAAACAGTATAACTTCCGTTCACCTAATTTTTATGATCATATTTAGATGTTCTTGATAATCGATGTACATTGACACCAATACTTCGTAAGTTTTCGTAACGGAACTAGTTGGTCATAGGACAAGCGATTTCGGTCAAGTCTTACAGACAATCATAATATTAGTGATGTTATGAAAATGCATACATTAACAATTTTAAAATACAACAATCGAGGCAATGATTTTCTGACACTATGGACTTATTTTTCCAACCAATTCCATGTTAACTACCCTCTGCCACGCGACCTGTCACATAATCAATAAGCCCCACCCACTTACTAACATCCCACCCATATCATCAATCACCACCAATCAAAAGAAGAGAAGCGTCAACTGTTCTTTTGTATCTCCAGGTATGGACACAGGTGAGCCATTATTATCTGATTAAGACCAATATCTCCATCAAAGATGTTCTAACATTAATTCTAAAGTGACAAATGATTTTCTTGGGATATCTGTCGCAATCTGTAAAAAGGATGATGTGATGATAATATTTTATGATCCAAATATGTCATTAATTCCAAAATTGTAGGAAAGGAGATTACGATGAGGTGGATAAAGGCAGGAGTCACATCAGTAAAAGATTTTACAATAGATGATATTTTTTGATAAATTTGATTTAATTATGATTAAAATTGGCAAAAGTGTGTCTAACACATTAATATTCTTCACTGTATTCTCCATATACAAAGACTTCACAAATATTTGTAAAATTGTACAAATTAAATTTTTTTTAACAAAATTTTCAAGAATTGGAACTTTTTTTTCACCGTCAGAAGAAAAAATATATTGGTACCAAGTGCCTTACAATGATATATGAATATTATCTAACAATTATCAGTCATGATTATTTTTATCTTATTTTCAGTGTTAACATTTTTGTTATTATTTTCTTAATATTTCTGTAAAAGTCAATATTTACATGAAACATCAATAAAATTCTTAAAATGTGTTAGAAAAATATGATTAAATTTAAAGTTTACAAAAAATAAACATATTGGAACCTTATTGTACACTGTACAGAAAATATGAATAATTATCAATAAATAAAGACACGATGGTACCTGTATAGAAAACTGTCACAGCATCACGGAGTATTCTATCCTTTCTTCCTATCAGCTATAAACAATGTTTATTAATGGAACCTTTTGTTTCTATATTTGACTGTTCCAAATATTGCATGTGGCATTCTGTTAAATATATACTCGTGTTTGGTATACAATGTTTTCCAAGTAAATAATCTAAAATTTGTGGAAACAGATGATCTTAACAATATATATTTTGTGCGCATAATAAGCAATACATGTTTAGTAATATTTTTTTTACATAATTAATAAATAAATAGAAAAAAATATTATACTATTTTTACCAATTTCTTCATTACTTTTATTACAAAAAATCACAAGATTGCCCTGTTGAAGGCTTTATTTTTTGTTGTTAAGTGCACCAGTTGAGATATATAAATGTTACCAGATTGGGATTTTATGTAATTAATGTCACCAGAATTTGATTTATTACCCCAAGTCTGAGTAAAACACAAATGCTACATCAAGTCTGAGTAAAACACACGTTACCTAAAGTCTGAGTAAAACACACATGCTACCACAAATCTGAGTAAAACACACATGTTACCTCAAGTCTCAGTAAAACACAAATTCTACCCCAAGTCTGAGTAAAACACATGTTACCTCAAGTCTGAGTAAACACCCATGTTACCTCAAGTTTGAGTAAAACACACATGCTACCTGAAGTCTGAGTAAAACACACATGTTACCTCAAGTCTAAGTAAAACACCCATGCTACCTAAAGTCTGAGTAAAACACCCATGCTACCTAAAGTCTGAGTAAAACACCCATGTTACCTCAAGTTTGAGTAAAACACACATGCTACCTGAAGTCTGAGTAAAACACACATGTTACCTCAAGTCTAAGTAAAACACCCATGCTACCTAAAGTCTGAGTAAAACACCCATGCTACCTAAAGTCTGAGTAAAACACCCATGTTACCTAAAGTCTGAGTAAAACACCCATGCTACCTCAAGTCTGAGTAAAACACCCATGCTACCTAAAGTCTGAGTAAAACAATGCTTCCTCAAGTCTTGAGTAAAACACATATTACTTAAAGTCTGAGTAAAACACAAATTCTACCTCAAGTCTTGAGTAAAACACATATTACTTAAAGTCTGAGTAAAACACAAATTCTACCCCAAGTCTGAGTAAAACACAAGCTACCTCAAGTCTGAGTAAAACACCCATGCTACCTAAAGTCTGAGTAAAACACCCATGCTACCTAAAGTCTGAGTAAAACACCCATGTTACCTAAAGTCTGAGTAAAACACCCATGCTACCTCAAGTCTGAGTAAAACACCCATGCTACCTAAAGTCTGAGTAAAACAATGCTTCCTCAAGTCTTGAGTAAAACACATATTACTTAAAGTCTGAGTAAAACACAAATTCTACCTCAAGTCTTGAGTAAAACACATATTACTTAAAGTCTGAGTAAAACACAAATTCTACCCCAAGTCTGAGTAAAACACATGCTACCTCAAGTCTGAGTAAAACACCCATGTTACCTAAAGTCTGAGTAAAACACCCATGCTACCTCAAGTCTGAGTAAAACACCCATGCTACCTAAAGTCTGAGTAAAACAATGCTTCCTCAAGTCTTGAGTAAAACACATATTACTTAAAGTCTGAGTAAAACACAAATTCTACCCCAAGTCTGAGTAAAACACATGCTACCTCAAGTCTGAGTAAAACACCCATGCTACCTAAAGTCTGAGTAAAACACCCATGCTACCTAAAGTCTGAGTAAAACACCCATGTTACCTAAAGTCTGAGTAAAACACCCATGCTACCTCAAGTCTGAGTAAAACACCCATGTTACCTAAAGTCTGAGTAAAACACCCATGCTACCTAAAGTCTGAGTAAAACAATGCTTCCTCAAGTCTTGAGTAAAACACATATTACTTAAAGTCTGAGTAAAACACAAATTCTACCTCAAGTCTTGAGTAAAACACATATTACCTCAAGTCTGAGTAAACACCCATGTTACCTAAAGTCTGAGTAAAACAATGCTTCCTCAAGTCTTGAGTAAAACACATATTACTTAAAGTCTCAGTAAAACACAAATTCTACCCCAAGTCTGAGTAAAACACATGTTACCTCAAGTCTGAGTAAACACCCATGTTACCTCAAGTTTGAGTAAAACACACATGCTACCTGAAGTCTGAGTAAAACACACATGTTACCTCAAGTCTAAGTAAAACACCCATGCTACCTAAAGTCTGAGTAAAACACCCATGCTACCTAAAGTCTGAGTAAAACACCCATGTTACCTCAAGTTTGAGTAAAACACACATGCTACCTGAAGTCTGAGTAAAACACACATGTTACCTCAAGTCTAAGTAAAACACCCATGCTACCTAAAGTCTGAGTAAAACACCCATGCTACCTAAAGTCTGAGTAAAACACCCATGTTACCTAAAGTCTGAGTAAAACACCCATGCTACCTCAAGTCTGAGTAAAACACCCATGCTACCTAAAGTCTGAGTAAAACAATGCTTCCTCAAGTCTTGAGTAAAACACATATTACTTAAAGTCTGAGTAAAACACAAATTCTACCTCAAGTCTTGAGTAAAACACATATTACTTAAAGTCTGAGTAAAACACAAATTCTACCCCAAGTCTGAGTAAAACACATGCTACCTCAAGTCTGAGTAAAACACATGCTACCTCAAGTCTGAGTAAAACACATGCTACCTCAAGTCTGAGTAAAACACCCATGCTACCTAAAGTCTGAGTAAAACAATGCTTCCTCAAGTCTTGAGTAAAACACATATTACTTAAAGTCTGAGTAAAACACAAATTCTACCCCAAGTCTGAGTAAAACACACATGCTACCTAAAGTCTGAGTAAAACAATGCTTCCTCAAGTCTTGAGTAAAACACATATTACTTAAAGTCTGAGTAAAACACAAATTCTACCTCAAGTCTGAGTAAAACACACATGCTACCTCAAGTCTAAGTAAAACGCACACATGTTTTTTAAGAAATATATTACTCATGATCAGAGTGGAACAGCCATGTACATGTAAGTCACAATTATATAGGTATGTCACATCAAGTCAAAATAAAGCAAGAAGGTCAACATATCTGGCTGAATATACATTTCATACCAAGTCTGTGTCTAATACAACAAACCCCATACTGATTCCTATTGAATAAAGATGGTCAGTGCATTGGCTACAAAGTACTTACCTCTGTCATTGGTCATTAAATTCAAAGATTTCGGACCATTCAACTGTTCTAATCAGCAAGTTTTTCAATCACCATGCCAAATTTCCTGAAACATTAATAAATGCTGTAAATGGTACAGGTAGTAGGCTTACCATCAGGCTGAGGTCTATGTGGTACAGGTAGTAGGCTTACCATCAGGCTGAGGTCTATGTGGTACAGGTAGTAGGCTTACCATCAGACTGAGGTCTATGTGGTACAGGTAGTAGGCTTACCATCAGGCTGATGTCTATGTGGTACAGGTAGTAGGCTTACCATCAGGCTGAGGTCTATGTAGTACATGTAGTAGGCTTACCATCAGACTGAGGTCTATGTGGTACAGGTAGTAGGCTTATCATCAAGCTGAGGTCTATGTGGTACATGTAGTAGGCTTACCATCAGGCTGAGGTCTATGTGGTACAGGTAGTAGGCTTACCATCAGGCTGAGGTCTATGTGGTACAGGTAGTAGGCTTACCATCAGGCTGAGGTCTATGTGGTACAGGTAGTAGGCTTACCATCAGGCTGAGGTCTATGTGGTACAGGTAGTAGGCATACCATCAGGCTGAGGTCTATGTGGTACATGTAGTAGGCTTACCAGCAGGCTGAGGTCTATGTGGTACAGGTAGTAGGCTTACCATCAGGCTGAGGTCTATGTGGTACAGGTAGTAGGCTTACCATCAGGCTGAGGTCTATGTGGTACAGGTAGTAGGCATACCATCAGGCTGAGGTCTATGTGGTACATGTAGTAGGCTTACCAGCAGGCTGAGGTCTATGTGGTACAGGTAGTAGGCTTACCATCAGGCTGATGTCTATGTGGTACAGGTAGTAGGCTTACCATCAGGCTGAGGTCTATGTGGTACAGGTAGTAGGCTTACCATCAGGCTGAGGTCTATGTGGTACAGGTAGTAGGCATACCATCAGACTGAGGTCTATGTGGTACAGGTAGTAGGCTTACCATCAGGCTGAGGTCTATGTAGTACATGTAGTAGGCTTACCATCAGGCTGAGGTCTATGTGGTACAGGTAGTAGGCTTACCATCAGACTGAGGTCTATGTGGTACAGGTAGTAGGCTTAGCATCAGGCTGAGGTCTATGTGGTACAGGTAGTAGGCATACCATCAGACTGAGGTCTATGTGGTACAGGTAGTAGGCTTACCATCAGGCTGAGGTCTATGTAGTACATGTAGTAGGCTTACCATCAGACTGAGGTCTATGTGGTACATGTAGTAGGCTTACCATCAGGCTGAGGTCTATGTGGTACAGGTAGTAGGCTTACCATCAGACTGAGGTCTATGTGGTACAGGTAGTAGGCTTACCATCAGGCTGAGGTCTATGTAGTACAGGTAGTAGGCTTACCATCAGGCTGAGGTCTATGTGGTACAGGTAGTAGGCTTACCATCAGGCTGAGGTCTATGTGGTACAGGTAGTAGGCTTACCATCAGGCTGAGGTCTATGTAGTACATGTAGTAGGCTTACCATCAGACTGAGGTCAATGTGGTACATGTAGTAGGCTTACCATCAGGCTGAGGTCTATGTGGTACAGGTAGTAGGCTTACCATCAGGCTGAGGTCTATGTAGTACAGGTAGTAGGCTTACCATCAGACTGAGGTCTATGTAGTACAGGTATTAGGCTTACCATCAGGCTGAGGTCTATGTGGTACAGGTAGTAGGCATACCATCAGGCTGAGGTCTATGTGGTACAGGTAGTAGGCTTACCATCAGACTGAGGTCTATGTGGTACAGGTAGTAGGCTTACCATCAGACTGAGGTCTATGTGGTACAGGTAGTAGGCTTACCATCAGGCTGAGGTCTATGTGGTACAGGTAGTAGGCTTACCATCAGGCTGAGGTCTATGTGGTACAGGTAGTAGGCTTACCATCAGGCTGAGGTCTATGTGGTACAGGTAGTAGGCTTACCATCAGACTGAGGTCTATGTGGTACAGGTAGTAGGCTTACCATCAGGCTGAGGTCTATGTGGTACAGGTAGTAGGCTTACCATCAGGCTGAGGTCTATGTGGTACAGGTAGTAGGCTTACCATCAGGCTGAGGTCTATGTGGTACAGGTAGTAGGCTTACCATCAGGCTGAGGTCTATGTGGTACAGGTAGTAGGCTTACCATCAGGCTGAGGTCTATGTAGTACAGGTAGTAGGCTTACCATCAGGCCAAGGTCTATGTGGTACAGGTAGTAGGCTTACCATCAGGCCAAGGTCTATGTGGTACAGGTAGTAGGCTTACCATCAGGCTGAGGTCTATGTAGTACAGGTAGTAGGCTTACCATCAGGCCAAGGTCTATGTGGTACAGGTAGTAGGCTTACCATCAGGCTGAGGTCTATGTGGTACAGGTAGTAGGCTTACCATCAGGGTTACAAGACCAATGGCATAATTGTTTTTGGTGCTGAATGGTTACAACCTCAATGGCATGACTGTTAATGAGGCTAAAGGCATTAGAGATCAATGGGGCCGAATGCTAAAGAGAAATTGGACTGACTCTTAATGTGGCTGAATGCTTAAGGTTAAAAGTGCAATTATTTGATATTATCTCCCATATGGTACTCTTTGCAATTAAGATCATGTGAGCAAAAAACCTCCACAAACTATCCCCTGAAAACAGTTTTTTGTTTTAGTTGAAATGTATTAGCAAATAAAAAAAGTATAGGTTTTGCTGCAAAAATGACAAAAATTTAGGCTGTATAATCAGCACTGAATGACACTGACAAAATATCTTACTTGTCTCTTTGATTGTTTAATGCTCGACTTGGGGAGTTTTTTACGTCCTACACCGACAACTTAATGCCCTTGGTTGGACGGGTGTTTAAAGCTCAGTTTTCAAGGCTCTTATAAATACAGACCATTCTAAATCAATAATGCTTAAAGTTTTACATTTAATATTTATAGAACCCAACATCCAATCAGATGCATCGATGTATTTTCTTCTGTATCTTGGGGTAAAAATTTTTCAGGTATGATGTAAACAAAAAATTAGGCTATTGTAACATGAAGAGACCAATACAAAATACATCATGTCACCAATACAGGGGAGATAACTGCATAAAGGAAAAACTGAAATATAATGTTTTACATTTTATTTTATAACTTTTATAATTTTAAATTGTATTTTTATAATTAATATACTGAGACATTATTGATGAGTACAAACAAACAGGTAGATACATAACAATACAGGTGTCAAATATAGCATGAGAGACAGATATAAACCATTTATTTGTGATCAACAGAATCCTGCAGTGTAATTTGATCAATTTTGTAAACTTCAAAGATCTATTTAAACAATTAAATAGAAAATTAAAAAGACAGGTAATATGAATGTACTCTTCATAAAAAGGTGTGAAAAAAAGGTGACAGAAAATAAAATACTAATTTATAAATAAGAAAATAATTGAAGTAAATTTGTCAATCTTGTTAACTGCTCCCAGAGATATAAATACACTCCATATGACATCTTAAAATAAAACTACCTTTTTACCTGCTTACCTGGAAACAGGTAAGAAGATCAAAGGATTGTAATTATTAGCCATACTGTGACATTAGATGGCTGGACCTGTGATTGTGATCAGTGGCTAATTAATGGTGGTCACTCAGAACACCTGACCACTGTCCAATCAGATCACCAACGATGGTAACTCATGTGTAAATCTTAGAATTAAAGTGATAAAATTAGAATTAACACAATTATATTTTCTGAGGATATGACCACAGTTAGTAGGCTTTTACTGCATATAATTATCTTAAATAAATCTCCAGAAGTCTTAATCAAACATATGCAGGGGAGTGTGCCTTCTCAATCGCCATGGCTATTAAAATCTCAATTAATGAAGTGAGAAATTAAAAATTTAATACAACAATTATTACAATTCTATATTATTTGAACCATTTCATTTATAAATTTGTCAGAAAATCTGTATGTAATGAACCATTTCATTTTTTAAATTTGTCAGAAAATCTGTATGTAATGAACCATGTATTTTTATGTGTCCGTCATGTACTATAATAAATATTGACATGTGATACATCTGTTTCTTTCTCGTGGTTACAGATATAACAGCATTTGATAAGGAATAATTTCTTTATATATTACCTTGTGTGACCAAGGTAAAAATATTAAGACTGCTGTAATGACCTAAATGTCTATTTGACAAAATAGGTGTTTTTTTAATGATCATATTTTCCTTTTCAGATATAATTGATCATCCATTAAAATCTATAATGTATAAATGTTCTCTTATAAGCTAAAAATAAATATATGTTCTCTATAAGCTATAAATAATTATATGTTCTCTAGAAGCTATAAATAAATATATGTTCTCTTGTGCTATAAATAAATATATGGTTTTTTATAAATCTATAAATAATTATATGTTCTCTTGCATGCGATAAATAAATATATGTTCTCTTAGAAGCTATAAATAAATATATGTTCTCTAGAAGCTATAAATAAATATATGTTCTCTTGTGCTATAAATAAATACATGTTTTTTTTAATAATCTATCAATAATTATATCTTCTCTTGAAAGCTCAAGGTAATTATGTAAATTTATATTTTTTACCAATAACTGTTCCCCCTGTAATATTTGCCCAATGACAATATTTTAGCAAATGCATTCTAAATTAACATTTCTCCCTTAAACATATCTAACATTACTAGCAGCAGGTGAACATTCTTTTCAGTATTTTCATGTTGGCCTTTAATTGAATCAAAATACAAAACATCTAAAAAAAATGTTAAAATAAAGACTTCCATACAGCAGTGTTCTGACATAGTCTGATTAGCTTTAGATCTGCCCAAAGTCATACAGCAGTGTTCTGACATAGTCTGATTGGTTTTAGATCTGCCCACAGTCAAATATAGGGACACTTTGCAGGCAACATCATTTTTTCCTGGATACACATGTTATTTGGACACATTCATTGGAAAGAAAACACGGAAGTATAAAGATTAGTACAATGGTGACTTTCCCATTTAACCCAGTGAGATATGACACTTGACTTTGCTTACAATGGTGACTTTCCCATTTAACCCAGTGAGATATGACACTTGACTTTGCTTACATATTATTATGAGGGCGTTTAGGGTTTTATTTTATTTTATAGTTTCAGCAGAAGTTATTAATTAAAAATATCTGCTTTCAGACTACTTCCCAATTACTTCTGCAATAACTCCCTTATAATCAAATGCTTTATATGTAAAATCATTCAGTGTTTTATCAATTCATTTGGGCACACCAGAAAAAACTGGCAATATCATAAGAAATTATATAACTGTGTTAAGTAAGTATTTATTATTAAACTCAGAAAAATGTTGTGTACAAGAGCAACAAATACATATATACATGACAAAAAAACTTATTTTAAGTAAAGGGAGGTAACCATTTAAATATATTTAACTCAATAAATTAATACCATATTTAAAATTACAGTATTTCATTCCCAACTGTATAAACATTTTATTGGATAACACTTGATCTTACAACTGAGTACATTTTTACAGAAAATATTCAATTAATCATAGTTGAAGAAATATTCTTGGAAACTGAAATTTGAATCTTACAGAAAACTTACAGAATTTATGTAAAAATTTCAATGGGAAAAAGAAATTTGACCTACAATTGTCCTCAGTATACTATATTATTATTATATGTAACAAGAAAAAATAAATCCAAGAACCCAATATAAAAATAATCCATAGTATTTTATAGGTATTCTTGATCTCTGGTCTGTGTATTGGAGATTATTTTTGCCAGGCAAAAAAATACTGGAATAAGGTGTAATGATAACAAAAAATGTCAGATTTCTGATTGTGGACTGAATCCAACAAATTTCAATTTTTGATATAAAATTATTTGGACTCAAATCATAAATGTATGTTCCCCCATTGCTGTATGTCTAATCAACAAAGATGTCATAAATGATAAAAACAATCCAACTCGTCAACAATGGTAAAACGATAAAACTCGTCAACAATGCTAAAAACGATCAAACTCGTCAACAATGCTAAAAACGATCAAACTCGTCAACAATGCTAAAAACGATCAAACTCGTCAAAAATGCTAAAAACGATCAAACTTGTCAAAAATGCTAAAAAATGATCGCACTAGTCAACAACACAAACTCCTGAACAAACAACACAAACAACTATATATACATGTTTGTCCCAAGTACAACTGAAAAAAACAAATACAGATTCTGTCAGCTGATTGTCTTAATAATTCTAATTTACTGTTTGTTGGCCATTTATCAGTTATAACATTTATTGTTTATCGCGAGATGGAGAGGGAAAACATAGTGAGAACAAACAAACTTAGTAAAGCAATCATTGGGATTAGAGTTAAACATATAATAACCCCCCCCCCCAGGCCAAAAAAAAAAAAAGGAAAACAGAAAAATCAAGTATACACGTAGAACAACCTTGCAATGGTCTTTAATAATAGATTATTGAGAGCACATTTTATGCAAATTAGAACATGGTGAGACCTTATATTTGTCCATATTTTATACCAAGGCATACAATGAAGACAACAATAAGGTCTGACCATGTTCTTATTTGCATAGAGCCCAACTGCAATAATCTATTTCAATTCTAATATGTGTGACACACGTTTTAGTAAAGCAATCATTGGGATTAGAGTTAAACATTTAAAATTTTGAAGTAACCCTAAAAGGACACTTTCAATGGTGGCCATATTGGCTTTTTACAACTAAAAAAGATATATCCCTAATTCTAATATGATGTCTTTATAACGTCAAACAATACATTACTCCATATATTCCTGCTGCGGATATAATGTCACAAGAAGTTATACGATGTCACAATATTTACAGCTGAATTTTGAAGTTCTGATTAACGTCAATAATTAAGATATATCGAGGGCACGTTATGGTAGAATAGTCAATAATTAAGACATATCAAGGGCACGTTATGGTAGAATAGTCAATAATTAAGACATATCGAGGGCACGTTATGGTAGAATAGTCAATAATTAAGACATATCGAGGGCACGTTATGGTAGAATCGTCAATAATTAAGACATATCGAGGGCACGTTATGGTAGAATAGTCAATAATTAAGACATATCGAGGGCACATTATGGTAGAATAGTCAATAATTAAGACATATCGAGGCACATTATGGTAGAATAGTCAATAATTAAGACATATGCAGGGCACGTTATGGTAGAATAGTCAATAATTAAGACATATCCAGGGCACGTTATGGTAGAATAGTCAATAATTGAGACATATCGAGGGCAGGTTATGGTAGAATAGTCAATAATTGAGACATATCCAGGGCACGTTATGGTAGAATAGTCAATAATTAAGACATATCCAGGGCACGTTATGGTAGAATAGTCAATAATTAAGACATATCGAGGGCACGTTATGGTAGAATACAATAATTAAGACATATCGAGGGCACGTTATGGTAGAATAGTCAATAATTAAGACATATCGAGGGCACGTTATGGTAGAATAGTCAATAATTAAGACATATCGAGGGCATGTTATGGTAGAATAGTCAATAATTAAGACATATCGAGGGCACGTTATGGTAGAATAGTCAATACATGTTTTGTTAAATCTATTTTGTTCACCTTACAATGGAAACTTGAAAGAATCTCTTCACCAAAAATTTTTCATAATGAAAATGGCGGCTAAAAAATCATGGCCTATATGGCCCGCTTGAAACAAAAAACACAGGATTTTGTTATATTAGAATTGTAGTAATTCATTTTGAGTATAATGTTGTACTCATTTACACATGGGCTGTGCCTTTATATTCATATTTTCTAAAAAGTAATCCAATTTAAAGGCCCAGTCCACGTGTAAATGAGTACATTATACCCCTCATGAATTATTTCTTAAACATCATGCAAAGCAATTAGAATTGACATAAAAAAGATACGGTTGTCATTTTATTTAATCTACTTCCTCTTAAGCACATACATTAATAAAATCTTAAAACTGTGTTGTTCCAGTTTGAAATTTTTTCAGTTGAGCTACTAATGACGTCAGAATTCTTACCATAACGTCACACAGGGCTCTATGCTTATTAGAAACCTAATGTGTTGTCAAGCATATGAAGGACACCATACATAGAATGTAATATCCATACTAACTCTTAGGTCACTATTTCTTGATAATAACCAATAAAATGTGAATAAAATATTTTTAATTATCGTCATTATAATGTACATAAATCCAGAATGATATTGTCTTTTTGTGTAAACAGTTGTTAGCTTGTTAGCACCTGATCAAAAATGGTAAATCTTTTCCAGGGGGAGACAATTAATTCTGTTAATGTCCCATATGAACAGTATTATTGTTGGTCACATTTCTCTTGACATTTAGCAGGGATCTAAATTAGATCTGGAGCTTCATATCACAAATAACCAAAAAGAACAGTGTTTACCTACAGAATAAATCACCATCAGAGTTTACAAGTTTCTGCTCATATTAATAATTTGTTTGTTGTCAGTGGAATAACATGTTTAATGACTATGATATATTGATTTATTGTAGGAACCTAAATACACACCATCCATATTTATGATAATTTTTAAATATAAGTATATATAACACAAAAGATAATCAAACTTGAACAAAAATTCAATCCAAAACCATGCTTTAAAGACGTAGTGTTAATTATATGATGGGGTATAATATAACATGATTATATTAAAGGGTCTGCAATATGACACAATAAAAGGGTCCAGTTTATGAGAATTAGGGTCCAGGGTATATGATTATAAGAGGGTCCCAGAAGGTGGCCAGGGGGTATAAGAGAATATAAATATGCTTAGATAACTCCACAGGTAAGTATTGTCTAACTGATGTGAGATAAATCTGTCCCTTTTATTGGGTAGTTAATTTTTAACTGAAGAATTAATCAATAATTCCTTTGAATTATTAATATGATTTTTTAGCAGTTGTATAACAACAAATTAATCACCTCTTGAAAAACAGATGAACAATTTATACATATTTTTATCTAAACAAGTGTATATATTGATAAAAAATAAAATAAAATAATTGAAAAAAATAATAATAAAAGCAGACAGCATTTAACCAATAATTAAATATAAATAATTCATGAATGGTAATAATACAGGATGAACAGATTATCACCATATTGAATTATAAAACGTTTTATAAACATGAACTGTATCAGACAATTATATAGAAAGAGAGCTGTTTGCTATATTAATTATCGAATAAACAAATTTAATATTTAATATGTATGAGATATTAATAAATTCCTTAAGCATAAATTAATGAATAACTACAACTTTTGACTTTAAAAGCATGAAATCCTTTTATAAATTTATGTTCTTACATTTTCCAATATCTAAACTCATCCAATTTTCTTTCTAGATTTTTATTGTTAAAACTCAAATCAAAATAAACATCTTGGCATGCTTTTATCAATTAACCTCTCATGTAAAAAGTAAAATTCATTTGAATATGTTTGCTCATCTCTAGTTTTACGATCTAAATGCTTTCATCCTCTTTTTGAACTAGGACATGATGTTACGTTACGAATGACAAGATACAATCCCGTATTTTTAACTCTAAACAACACACCTTTGAAATTAACTATCGCCACCTGAAATCAATGCAGACGACCATAATCTTCTCTTTATTTTAATGAACAAATAAAGGATTTTCATAATCAATATTTCTTTAAAGGTTTTAAAGACGAGTTACAAGAAATAACAGGATGTTCTATTTTATAAATTGCCTGATTTCCATTTTGATAATGGACACAAAACATACGTAAACAATTACCAAAGGAAACTTTGTAGAATGTGTCGATGTACCTGGCGAGGAATACTGATTGCTAGTACCCAGGAGATTGAGAATCTCTGCTGTCAATCGGTTATTACCAGTAATATCCTGTGCATTTACAAGACAAAGATGTTTGTCGGAGAAAGTGTTTCCTTCTCGAATAAATTAATGTTGACAATGATTTTACAGGAAGTTATGATAATCAGGGTAATAGCCCCATTCCCTTTTAGCATTCAACATCCCAGGAGCTGAATTATTCTATTTTAAATCTTACCACAATTTATAAAAAATACACTGAACATTTTATAAAACAATGACTATAACAAAAGTAAATAAATCATGTTGTCAGTTCTGTGATAGAAAATGTGTATCAAATCTGATCTTATAAGCAATACACCAGGAAAAGTTAAACCAACAAGGAAAAGTTCAACCAACAAGGAAAAGTTAAACCACACATAAATCTGGTGATAATAGTAACATACAAGGAAAAGTTAACCACATAAAATCTGGTCTTAATAGCAACACACAAGGAAAAGTTAAACCTAACATAAAATCTGGTCTTAATAGCAATACACAAGGAAAAGTTAAACCACACATAAAATCTGGTCTTAATAGCAACACACAAGGAAAAGTTAAACCTAACATAAAATCTGGTCTTAATAGCAATACACAAGGAAAAGTTAAACCAAACATAAAATCTGGTCTTAATAGCAACACACAAGGAAAAGTTAAATCACACATAAAATCTGGTCTTAATAGCAACACACAAAGAAAAGTTAAACCACACATAAAATCTGGTCTTAATAGCAATACACAAGGAAAAGTTAAACCAACAAGGAAAAGTTAAACCACAATTAAAATCTGGTCTTATAAGGAATACACAAGGAAAAGATAAACAAACAAGGAAAAGTTAAACCACATAAAATCTGGTCTTATAAGGAATTCAAAAGGAAAAGTTAAAGCAACACACAAGGAAAAGTTAAACCAAACATAAAATCTGGTCTTAATAGCAATACACAAGGAAAAGTTAAACCAACAAGGAAAAGTTAAAACACAATTAAAATCTGGTCTTATAAGGAATACACAAGGAAAAGATAAACAAACAAGGAAAAGTTAAACCACATAAAATCTGGTCTTATAAGGAATTCAAAAGGAAAAGTTAAAGCAACACACAAGGAAAAGTTAAACCACACATAAAATCTGGTCTTATAAGGAATACAAAAGGAAAAGTTAAACCAACAAGGAAAAGTTAAACCACACATAAAATCTGATCTTATAAGGAATACACAAGGAAAAGTTAAACCACACATAAAATCTGATCTTATGAGGAATACAAAAGGAAAGTTAAACCAACAAGGAAAAGTTAAACCACACATAAAATCTTATCTTATAAGGAATACAAAAGGAAAAGTTAAACAAACAAGGAAAAGTTAAATCACACATAAAATCTGGTCTTATAAGGAATACAAAAGGAAAAGTTAAACCACACATAAAATCTGGTCTTAATAGCAATACACAAGGAAAGTTAAACCACACATAAAATCTGTTCTTAATAGCAATACACAAGGAAAAGTTAAACCCACATATAAAATCTGATCTTAAGAGTAACACACAAGGAAAAGTTAAACCACATAAAATCTGGTCTTAATAGCAACACATAAGGAAAAGTGAAACCACACATAAAATCTGGTCTTAATAGCAATACACAAGGAAAAGTTAAACCACACATAAAATCTAGTCTTAACAGCAACACACAGGGAAAAGTTAAACTACACATAAATCTGGTCTTAATAGTAACACACAAGGAAAAGTGAAACCACACATAAAATCTGGTCTTAATAGCAATACACAAGGAAAAGTTAAACCACACATAAAATCTAGTCTTAACAGCAACACACAGGGAAAAGTTAAACTACACATAAATCTGGTCTTAATAGTAACACACAAGGAAAAGTTAAACCACACAAATCTGATCTGCAGCCATATTCTCAAAAAATCGTAAATTTACACTATGTGTAAAGATAAGATAGTCGTAACTCTACATTTACGTCTACGATTGGTCGTATTCTCGAAAGTAATCGCAGTTTTGCATGTAAAATAGCAATCATAAATCTTACGTTTTGCACATAGCGTTATCACGCATGCTCAGTTACTTCTTTCACTTTGGAAATAAACGTATTGAAAGGGAAATAATTACCTCAAAGTACTTAAATTATTACAGTTTTTCATTGCATAGTCTCACAAAACATTTGACTGGTGGTAGGAAATACGGATTTATATTTGGCTAAAGTGATATTAAAAACAATAATCAATAAATAAATAAAAATAAATAAATAAATAAATAAATAAATAAATAAATAAATAAATAAATAAATAAATAAATAAATAAATAAATAAATAAATAAATAAATAAATGATATTAGTTGGTGTGTTGCATAATTTTGAATATGTGTTTTAAAAAGTAATCTGTCGATTTACAATAACGTAGAACAAGACCTTTTTTAAAGTTGCATTTCTTCGGTGTAGAAATTAACGAGTAGTTATAATAAAGCAATAAATAACCTAATCCCATTTTAACATAATTAAAACAGCATGATGTAAAATCGCAAATCATATAAGAAACATTTAATTTCCGGAACGTTTTTTTATAAATAATTCGGTTGTTGTTTCTTTCTTTTAAAATTTATAAATTTTTGTAAGAGTTATTCCCCATGAGTAACACATTTTTCAAAATATTTGCAAATTTTGAATGTTGTTTTCGTCGTTCTATGTCACGTGCAACAAAATCAATGATGCTAAGTAGTGAATAGCTTGAAAAACGATTTCTCTTTGCAAAATTATGAGGGACGCTAGGACTTACGAGCGCTCAGGAGCAGACGTAAGTTTACGATCAATTTTACACGTTACTTACAACTACGAATCTTTGAGAATATTACAACACACGTAAACTTACGCTACGTTTAAACTTACGGTTACGATTTTTTGAGAATATGGCTGCTGGTTACCTGGGGAGAGGACTTTGTAAATGAGGTAACCACCAGGTATTCTATGATTCTTTTGTAGGGTAGTTACCTGGGGATAGTAATGTAACCACCTGTACAGGTATTCTATTATTCTTTGGTAGGTTTGTTACCTGGGGAGAGTAATGTAACCACCTGTACAGGTATTCTATTATTCTTTTGTAGGGTTGTTACCTAGAGAGAGTAAGGTAACCACATGTACAGGTATTCTATGATTCTTTTGTAGGGTTGTTACCTGGGGAGAGTAAGGTAACCACCTGTACAGGTATTCTATGATTCTTTTGTAAGGTTGTTACCTGGAGAGTAAGGTAACCCCCTGTACAGGTATTCTATGATTCTTTTGTAGGATTATTACCTGGGGATAGTAATGTAACACTAGTACAGGTATTCTATAATTCTTTTGTAGGGTTGTTACCTGGAGAGTAAGGTAACCACCTGTTCAGGTATTCTATGATTCTTTTGTAGGGTTGTTACCTGGAGAGTAAGGTAACCACCTGAACAGGTATTCTATGATTCTTTTGTAGGGTTATTACATGGGGATAGTAAGGTAACCACCTGTACAGGTATTCTATGATTCTTTTGTTGGGTTGTTACCTGGAGAGTAATGTAACCACCTGTACAGGTATTCTATGATTCTTTTGTAGGGTTGTTACCTGGAGAGTAAGGTAACCACCTGTACAGGTATTCTATGATTCTTTTGTAGGATTGTTATCTGTGGAGTAATGTAACCACCTGTACAGGTATTCTATGATTCTTTTGTAGTATGTACCTGGAGAGAGTAAGGTAATCACCTGTACAGGTATTCTATGATTCTTTTGCAGGTTTGTTACCTGGAAAGTAATGTAACCACCTGTACAGGTATTCTATGATTCTTTTGTAGGTTTATTACCTGGGGATAGTAAGGTAACCACCTGTACGGGTATTCTATGATTCGTTTGTAGGGTTATTACCTGGAGAGAGGAAGGTAACCACCTGTACAGGTATTCTATGGTTCTTTTGTAGGGCTGTTACCTGTACAGGTATTCTATGATTCTTTTGTAGGATTGTTACCTGGGGATAGTATAAATGTAACCACCTGTATAGGTATTCTATGATTCTTTTGTAGGTTTGTTACCTGGGGAGAGTAATGTAACCACCTGTACAGGTATTCTATGATTCTTTTGTAGGATTGTTACCTGGGGATAGTATAAATGTAACCACCTGTATAGGTATTCTATGATTCTTGTGTAGGTTTGTTACCTGGGGAGAGTAAGGTAACCACCTGTACAGGTATTCTATTATTCTTTTGTAGGGTTGTTACCTGGGGATAGTAAGGTAACCACCTGTACAGGTATTCTATGATTCTTTTGTAGGGTTGTTACCTGGGGAGAGTAAGGTAACCACCTGTACAGGTATTCTATGATTCTTTTGTAGGGTTGTTACCTGGAGAGTAAGGTAACCACCTGTACAGGTATTCTATGATTCTTTTGTAGGATTGTTACCTGGGGATAGTAGCTTAACCACCTGTACAGGTATTCTATGATTCTTTTGTAGGGTTGTTACCTGGGGAGAGTAAGGTAACCACCTGCACAGATATTCTATCATTCTTTTGTAGGGTTGTTACCTGGAGAGAGGAAGGTAACCACCTGTACAGGTATTCTATGATTCTTTTGTAGGGTTGTTACCTGGAGAGTAAGGTAACCACCTGTACAGGTATTCTATGATTCTTTTGTAGGATTGTTACCTCAGGGGATAGTAGCTTAACCACCTGTACAGGTATTCTATGATTCTTTTGTAGGGTTGTTACCTGGGGAGAGTAAGGTAACCACCTGCACAGATATTCTATCATTCTTTTGTAGGGTTGTTACCTGGAGAGAGGAAGGTAACCACCTGTACAGGTATTCTATGATTCTTTTGTAGGGTTGTTACCCGACAAGAGTAAGATAACCACCTGTACAGGTATTCTATGGTTCTTTTGTAGGGTTATTGCCTTGAGAGAGTAATGTAACCACATGTACAGGTATTCTATGGTTCTTTTGTAGGTTTGTTACCTGAGGATAGTAAGGTAACCACCTGTACAGGTATTCTATGGTTCTTTTTTAGGGTTATTACCTGGAGAGAGTATGGTAAAGCTCTATGTAACAAGTATACCTTTAATTAATTTCATAACTTTCATCCATAGACACTGGTGACAGCAATGTGGTTCCTACACTTATCTCTTCAATGGAAAAATCTGAAATCAGGATAGGATTAGTAGATGCTTGCACAGTTATATATCAATTTCAAACGTAAAATGAGTTATAAATACTTATGGTTTATTGTATGATCTTGTTTTTATAAAAGCTTAAATTAGTGTTTTTGGTCATATTGTCATGGATGGTTTACAGAGTAGACAGGAGTTAATGCCCCTAACCTGAAATACTAACTAGTAAACAAAGGGATGCCCTACCCAAAAAAAAACCACTCAGGGCTGCACCTACCCTGGGCCACACCCAGATAGATACCCTTACCCTAGGCAGGAAACAGGTCAACTTCATAACTTGAGGGTAATCAGTCGTATGCAACCTTGCTTGAAATCCTAAAACTTTATTTTGTCAAAAATACCATTAATACCAAGTTTAATGGTCATCTTCATGTAAAGCAAAAGTTAAGCAAACACAAAAGCCGTGACAAGGTATAAAACTGATAAAGATATGTCAGATGAATTTTCCATACATACACTGTACGTCACTAGTATTTATTTCCTGGAAGTTTTTAATGCCTACATTTTCTTCTATGGACTGTATTAATTTTGAGCTATAGGTTGACTTATCTAAATAAAAGTTGTTTATATGTCTACATATATGTTTTGTACCAGTCTATTGCCCCCATGTATATATTTTTGGATGAGTCTATTGCCCCCTTTAAGGTATATATTTTTGGATGAGTCTATTGCCCCTATGTATATATTTTTGGACGAGTCTATTGCCACCATATATATGTTTTGGATGAGTCTATTGCCCCCATGTATATATTTATATGTAAGTCTATCACCCCATCCATATATTTTTGGATAAGTCTACTGCCCCCCATCTATATATTTTTGGATAAGTCTACTGCCCCCCATCTATATATTTTTGGATAAGTCTACTGCCCCCCATCTATATATTTTTGGATAAGTCTACTGCCCCCCATCTATATATTTTTGGATAAGTCTACTGCCCCCAATCTATATATTTTTAGATGAGTCTATTACCCCATGTATATATTTTGGATCAGTCTATTGCCAGCCCCCCTTACATATATTTTTAGATGGGTCTATTACCCCCATGTATATATTTTAGATGAGTATATTGCCCCATGTATATATTTTAGATGAGTATATTGCCCCATGTATATATTTTAGATGAGTATATTGCCCCATGTATATATTTATATTTGACCCCATATATATATTTTGGATGAGACTATTGCTTCATGTATATATTTTTGGATGAGTTTATTGCCCCCATACGTATATTTTTAGATGAGTCTATGTATATTTTTAGTTTTTGAAGCAGTCTATAGCTCTTATTTAATCCAAGCACATTTTGGGACAGTTTGTTTTCATTCCTTACCAAGTTTGCTCTTCTTTGATGGAAGCACCCTTTGGAACAATTTTTGGAACACTCGTCCCAACAAACTTTTTCTTTCATATTCAAGAGATTCATCTACAAAAGAGTATATATAGTGTTTTATGTCCATGTTACCTCTAACATTAGGAATACACCCAGCCGATATATAGGAATACACCCAGCCGATATATAGGAATACACCCCGCCGATATATAGGAATACACCCCGCCGATATATAGGAATACACCCCGCCGATATATAGGAATACACCCCGCCGATATATAGGAATACACCCAGCCGATATATAGGAACACACCCCGCCGATATATAGGAATACACCCAGCCGATATATAGGAATACACCCAGCCGATATATAGGAATACACCCAGCCGATATATAGGAATACACCCAGCCGATATATAGGAATACACCCCGCCGATATATAGGAATACACCCCGCCGATATATAGGAATACACCCCACCGATATATAGGAATACACCCCACCGATATATAGGAATACACCCCACCGATATATAGGAATACACCCCACCGATATATAGGAATACACCCCACCGATATATAGGAATACACCCCACCGATATATAGGAATACACCCCACCGATATATAGGAATACACCCCACCGATATATAGGAATACACCCCACCGATATATAGGAATACACCCCACCGATATATAGGAATACACCCCACCGATATATAGGAATACACCCCACCGATATATAGGAATACACCCCACCGATATATAGGAATACACCCAGCCGATATATAGGAATACACCCCGCCGATATATAGGAAAACACCCAGCCGATATATAAAACAATAGCTAAAGGCTGTATTATGACAGGCATTGGTACTGTACATGATGGACCTCTGATAAGACTGCAAAGGTCAGAGTACAGCTCAACTTAGAGTCAAAATAATCTGTCAGGGATGACAGGTCTCTACTACACATAACCCAACATGCTTGACAAATTAACATTAATGCATGAATAACACACAAGAACTCAACATGTTCTCACAATGTAAGATTCCTGCAAAAGGTCAAGGTTTTTATAAGCAATTGTTGAAGGAGCAGACATAGCACATGACAATACTTCTGCCCATGAAGACAACATCACAGAGAATGCATGCACAACAGACTACAATAGTTCTTCTATAAAGAGGGCATCATGAAGAAAATCACAGAGAAGGCATGCACAACAGACTACAATAGTTCTTCTATAAAGAGGGCATCATGAAGAAAACTTGCATAAACATGTCAATAGTTTTCCCATTGAAGAAAGTATAACAAAGAAAGAATGCACAACACAAGAATATAGTTATTCTTATCATGAAGGAAGCCTGCACAACACATGTCAGACAAAAGTTCTCCACATGAAGAAAGCATGCACAACACATGACAAAAGTTCTCCACATGAAGAAAGCATGCAGAACACATGACAAAAGTTCTCCACATGAAGAAAGCATGCAGAACACATGACAAAAGTTCTCCACATGAAGAAAGCATGCAGAACACATGACAAAAGTTCTCCACATGAAGAAAGCATGCACAACACATGACAAAAGTTCTCCACATGAAGAAAGCATGCAGAACACATGACAAAAGTTCTCCCCATGAAGAGAACATCATGAAGAAAGGATGCCAAATACATGACAAAACTTCTCCAAATGAAGCGAGTTTCATGACACAAACATGCACAACCCATGACAAAAGTTGTCCACATGAAGAGAACATCACAAAACATTAATGTTTTTATCGATGTCAAATTTATTTTTACGTCTATCTTTAACATTAATTTTAGTGCTCTTCTTCATTCACTTTGTGTTTTTGTGTTTTTTTAGGGTACCAACTTCTGGATGAAAAAAAACCAATATCAGCATTAGGCAGATTTTAATTTGGACCACATGATTTAATTTTGGTCATGTAATACATACTGCTATAGAGTTTGCTAAAAGAGACTGTGTTTACCCTCCTTATATAAAGTATTATAATTATTATTTATATTATTATTCAGACAGACATACATACCATCTAGACGACTGACATATAGATTTTAAGGGCTGTACTGATGGTGCAGACTGACATACAGATTTCTAGGGCTGTACTGTTGGTGCAGACTGACATACAGATTTTTAGGGCTGTACTGTTGGTGCAGACTGATATACAGATTTCTAGGGCTGTACTGTTGGTGCAGACTGACATACAGATTTTTAGGGCTGTACTGTTGGTGCAGACTGATATACAGATTTCTAGGGCTGTACTGTTGGTGGAGACTGACATACAGATTTTTAGGGCTGTACTGTTGGTGCAGACTGACATACAGATTTTTAGGGCTGTACTGTTGGTGCAGACTGATATACAGATTTTTAGGGCTGTGCTGTTGTTGCAGACTGACATACAGATTTCTAGGGCTGTACTGTTGGTGCAGACTGACATACAGATTTTTAGGGCTGTACTGATGGTTCAGACTGACATACAGATTTTTAGGGCTGTACTGTTGGTGCAGACTGACATACAGATTTTTAGGGCTGTACTGTTGGTGCAGACTGACATACAGATTTTTAGGGCTGTACTGTTGGTGCAGACTGACATACAGATTTTTAGGGTTGTACAGTTGGTGCAGACTGACATACAGATTTCTAGGGCTGTACTGTTGGTGCAGACTGACATACAGATTTTTAGGGCTGTACTGTTGGTGCAGACTGACATACAGATTTTTAGGGCTGTACTGTTGGTGCAGACTGACATACAGATTTTTAGGGCTGTACTGTTGGTGCAGACTGACATACAGATTTTTAGGGCTGTACTGTTGTTGCAGACTGATATACAGATTTTTAGGGCTGTACTGATGGTTCAGACTGACATACAGATTTCTAGGTCTATACTGTTGGTGCAGACTGATATACAGATTTTTAGGGCTGTACTGATGGTTCAGACTGACATACAGATTTCTAGGGCTGTACTGTTGGTGCAGAGTTTTACATACCATCTAGACGGACATACAGATTTTTAGGGCTGTACTGTTGGTGCAGACTGACATACAGATTTTTAGGGCTGTACTGTTGGTGCAGACTGACATACAGATTTTTAGGGCTGTACTGTTGGTGCAGACTGACATACAGATTTTTAGGGTTGTACAGTTGGTGCAGACTGACATACAGATTTCTAGGGCTGTACTGTTGGTGCAGACTGACATACAGATTTTTAGGGCTGTACTGTTGGTGCAGACTGACATACAGATTTTTAGGGCTGTACTGTTGGTGCAGACTGACATACAGATTTTTAGGGCTGTACTGTTGGTGCAGACTGACATACAGATTTTTAGGGCTGTACTGTTGTTGCAGACTGATATACAGATTTTTAGGGCTGTACTGATGGTCCAGACTGACATACAGATTTCTAGGTCTATACTGTTGGTGCAGACTGATATACAGATTTTTAGGGCTGTACTGTTGGTGCAGACTGACATACAGATTTTTAGGGCTGTACTGTTGGTGCAGACTGACATACAGATTTTTAGGGCTGTACTGTTGGTGCAGACTGACATACAGATTTTTAGGGTTGTACAGTTGGTGCAGACTGACATACAGATTTCTAGGGCTGTACTGTTGGTGCAGACTGACATACAGATTTTTAGGGCTGTACTGTTGGTGCAGACTGACATACAGATTTTTAGGGCTGTACTGTTGGTGCAGACTGACATACAGATTTTTAGGGCTGTACTGTTGTTGCAGACTGATATACAGATTTTTAGGGCTGTACTGATGGTTCAGACTGACATACAGATTTCTAGGTCTATACTGTTGGTGCAGACTGATATACAGATTTTTAGGGCTGTACTGATGGTTCAGACTGACATACAGATTTCTAGGGCTGTACTGTTGGTGCAGAGTTTTACATACCATCTAGACGGACATACAGATTTTTAGGGCTGTACTGTTGGTGCAGTGTTTGGAAACATCCAGCCTTTATGGGAGAGATCTGTGGTGACTGTTCTCTGTAACGTGTCGACTTCCTGCTGCATTGATATGTCCAGTTTGTCAGATGGAGCAATATAATAATTAATACAGCTAAAGACTGAACGATGTCAAGGAAATCTTCACATCTGTAAAAACAGCTTATCTGCCTTGTAAATTTAAAAACTAGAAAACTGTGAGCACCTACTTGATACCTTTACTTCCCAAAACATCTGGGTAGAAAACTGTAGGAGTTGATTACACAAAACAAGTACCTCCTATGTAAAAGAAGGTAGTCCATGTTTTTCCATTGGAAACCCAAATTTTATTTCCTATCAAAATGCTAAATATCAGGTGCAAAATCACACTAAGTAACAAAGATTCTGTGAAAATTTCATCAAATTCTATTCAGTGCTGTAGGAGGAATTGCACATAAGAGATAGTGAAATGGACGGAAGGACACCTCTATCACTAAATATCCCCCAACTAAAGCAGGAGGGGATAATAAAAAAATGATTGAAATAACATGTCATAAGGTTTATTAAATCATGTCTTTTCCAAAGAAAAAAGGATACAACTCCAAAAACAAAATGTTTCCAGTAGCCCCCTCTTCGCTGGTTACACATCTGTAAGAGACCAGTATAAGGGTCTATTTCCTGGTAGGGAAGGACTAACGATTCCCATCCATGGTTACAGATACATGTACTTCTGTTGGAATCAAGATCTCCATGGTTACAGTCCAATCTTCCCTTTAAACATAAAGTATAATAAGCAATGAACATCCCAAATCTATTACAATTAAAAAATGTTAATTTAAAAGTGTTTAAAAGTAATCTGATAAATAAAATTAATTTAAAACAAAGAACAGCTGTTCAGGTTCACTGGATACGTAGAAACCAACCTACCTTTATTATTGCCCTCTGTTCTCCTGCTAAGCGTAAAACAAATTATAAAGTCCTTTAAAACAAAGATGTCTTCCTTTTAGGTGGTTTGGGTGTCCGATTTTGATTTTCCCCAAAAACATGGTGTGTGTCAATTATCTAATTTGCATTTAAAAATTAAAAATAAACTTCTTTGACAATTTGTTTAATTGGAACATAAAATGCATATCAAAATACTTTTCATTCTGTGTTATGCATTTATTTAATTTTAATCTGACATTTGGTATATCGAATTATCCCGAGTCTACTGCATTGAAAAATTTAAATTTCAGAAATTTTAGAAAGGCAGATAATTCAAGACATGAAATTTTAAAGCCTCAATAATGAGGATTAACCTTACAGGTGGAAAAAAGTCAGTGATCCCATTCTTTTTCTTATTTTATTAAAGTTTGAATAAAGAGGAACCATGCAAGTAAATTTATTTTTTAATAATATATCTGAATTTTAATTTCCAAAAAAAAAATTTTTTTCTTTATAATATATGTAAAAAATGACCTTCATAATAATTTGCAACACTTGTTATTAAGAATTGAAATGTCATTGACGAATGAAGTGTTGACCAAATAACATTTTCAGTGAAGTGCGGCAGCGCTTCTTGATGAAAATGTGCACACTGTCAATGCTTTCATACGTCAGTGAAATTTCAAATAAATGCATTCAATTCTTATAACTGCATTTAACATCAATAAATGTGGGAAATTCATGAGAAAATTCAAGTAAATGACTGTTTTCCTATGGATATATTACTATGTCACAGTGTAATGTTATTGACATTGCTATGGTGTACTGGTTTCCTATGGATATATTACTATGTCACAGTGTAATGTTATTGACATTGCTATGGTGTACTGGTTTCCTATGGATATATTACTATGTCACAGTGTAATGTTATTGACGTTGCTATGGTGTACTGGTTTCCTATGGATATATTACTATGTCACAGTGTAATGTTATTGACGTTGCTATGGTGTACTGGTTTCCTATGGATATATTACTATGTCACAGTGTAATGTTATTGATGTTGCTATGGTGTACTGGTTTCCTATGGATATATTACTATGTCACAGTGTAATGTTATTGACGTTGCTATGGTGTACTGGTTTCCTATGGATATATTACTATGTCACAGTGTAATGTTATTGACGTTGCTATGGTGTACTGGTTTCCTATGGATATATTACTATGTCACAGTGTAATGTTATTGACATTGCTATGGTGTACTGGTTTCCTATGGATATATTACTATGTCACAGTGTAATGTTATTGACATTGCTAT
The DNA here is from genome assembly GCA_944474755.1 of Limnoperna fortunei. NCBI lineage: Eukaryota > Metazoa > Mollusca > Bivalvia > Mytilida > Modiolidae > Limnoperna > Limnoperna fortunei. The sequence continues at coordinate 88,463,136 of OX104118.1, forward strand.
GGTGTACTGGTTTCCTATGGATATATTACTATGTCACAGTGTAATGTTATTGACGTTGCTATGGTGTACTGGTTTCCTATGGATATATTACTATGTCACAGTGTAATGTTATTGACGTTGCTATGGTGTACTGGTTTCCTATGGATATATTACTATGTAACAGTGTAATGTTATTGACATTGCTATGGTGTACTGGTTTCCTATGGATATATTACTATGTCACAGTGTAATGTTATTGACATTGCTATGGTGTACTGGTTTCCTATGGATATATTACTATGTCACAGTGTAATGTTATTGACATTGCTATGGTGTACTGGTTTCCTATGGATATATTACTATGTCACAGTGTAATGTTATTGACATTGCTATGGTGTACTGGTTTCCTATGGATATATTACTATGTCACAGTGTAATGTTATTGACATTGCTATGGTGTACTGGTTTCCTATGGATATATTACTATGTCACAGTGTAATGTTATTGACGTTGCTATGGTGTACTGGTTTCCTATGGATATATTACTATGTCACAGTGTAATGTTATTGACATTGCTATGGTGTACTGGTTTCCTATGGATATATTACTATGTCACAGTGTAATGTTATTGACATTGCTATGGTGTACTGGTTTCCTATGGATATATTACTATGTCACAGTGTAATGTTATTGACGTTGCTATGGTGTACTGGTTTCCTATGGATATATTACTATGTAACAGTGTAATGTTATTGACATTGCTATGGTGTACTGGTTTCCTATGGATATATTACTATGTCACAGTGTAATGTTATTGACATTGCTATGGTGTACTGGTTTCCTATGGATATATTACTATGTCACAGTGTAATGTTATTGACATTGCTATGGTGTACTGGTTTCCTATGGATATATTACTATGTCACAGTGTAATGTTATTGACGTTGCTATGGTGTACTGGTTTCCTATGGATATATTACTATGTCACAGTGTAATGTTATTGACATTGCTATGGTGTACTGGTTTCCTATGGATATATTACTATGTCACAGTGTAATGTTATTGCCGTTGCTATGGTGTACTGGTTTCCTATGGATATATTACTATGTCACAGTGTAATGTTATTGACGTTGCTATGGTGTACTGGTTTCCTATGGATATATTACTATGTCACAGTGTAATGTTATTGACGTTGCTATGGTGTACTGGTTTCCTATGGATATATTACTATGTCACAGTGTAATGTTATTGACGTTGCTATGGTGTACTGGTTTCCTATGGATATATTACTATGTCACAGTGTAATGTTATTGACGTTGCTATGGTGTACTGGTTTCCTATGGATATATTACTATGTCACAGTGTAATGTTATTGACGTTGCTATGGTGTACTGGTTTCCTATGGATATATTACTATGTCACAGTGTAATGTTATTGACGTTGCTATGGTCCACTGGTTTTGATGTTTCATTGATTATTGAAAGATCACATGTTATGACCATGTGACAGAATTGAACCAATGAAAATGACAGGTTTCAATGAAATGCATACATATATATATACTGTAATAAATCTGAAGTCGATTTCACAAAAAATCGTAAGTGTAAAATTTATCGTAAGTGTGTGAAGATCAAAGGGAAATGCATTGTGACGTCAGCACTTACGATAGATATTACACTTACGACTTTTTGTGAAAAGCACCCCAGTACTTTATCACATATATCTCCAGCTACATACAGTACATATATATCATTGTCTTATAAAAACTTCACCTCAGTTGACCAATCAACTGTCTGGAATTCTTCCACTTCATTTAAAGTAACAGATAATAATTGTTTTTCTTCATCTGTAATAAGCAAAGGCCTGGTTATATTCCTGCATGAATTTGATTGGCTGTCATAAACCTATTTAAGGAAAAATATAACTTGTACACTGGTCAGTTTTTGTAACGAAACTGTATAGGAATATAACTTGAATTTATAGTGGTCAGTGACCAAACTTGCTAACTGCCAAGAAAAGGGAACAAAACAAAGAAAACAAAATATCAAATACATTAAATAAAAGTGATTTCAATATATTACTGCATAATACAAATAATAAACCAACATCACAGTACAGGGGAGACAAGCATAAACTGACATCACAGTACAAGGGAGACAACCATAAACTGACTTCTCAGTACAGGGGAGACAACCATAAACTGATATCACAGTACAGGGGAGACAACCATAAACTGACATCACAGTACAGGGAAGACATCCATAAACCGACATCACAGTACAGGGGAGACAACCATAAAGTGATATCACAGTACAGGGGAAACAACCATAAACTGACATCACAGTACAAGGGGAAACAACCATAAACTGACATCACAGTACAGGGGAGACAACCATAAACTGACATCACAGTACAAGGGAGACAACTATAAACTGACATCACAGTACAAGGGGAGACAACTATAAACTGACATCACAGTACAAGGGGAGACAACTATAAACTGACATCACAGTACAAGGGGAGACAACCATAAACTGACATCACAGTACAAGGGAGACAACTATAAACTGACATCACAGTACAGGGGAAACAACCATAAACTGACATCACAGTACAAGGGGAGACAACTATAAACTGACATCACAGTACAAGGGAGACAACTATAAACTGACATCACAGTACAGGGAAGACAACTATAAACTGACATCACAGTACAGGGGAAACAACCATAAACTGACATCACAGTACAAGGGGAGACAACTATAAACTGACATCACAGTACAAGGGGAGACAACTATAAACTGACATCACAGTACAAGGGGAGACAACCATAAACTGACATCACAGTACAAGGGAGACAACTATAAACTGACTTCACAGTACAGGGGGAGACAACTATAAACTGACATCACAGTACAGGGAAGACAACCATAAACTGACATCACAGTACAGGGAAGACAACTATAAACTGACATCACAGTACAAGGGAGACAACTATAAACTGACATCACAGTACAAGGGAGACAACTATAAACTGACATCACAGTACAAGGGAGACAACTATAAACTGACATCACAGTACAAGGGAGACAACTATAAACTGACATCACAGTACAAGGGGAGACAACCATAAACTGACATCACAGTACAGGGGAGACAACCATAAACTGACATCACAGTACAAGGGGAGACAACCATAAACTGACATCACAGTACAAGGGGAGACAACTATAAACTGACATCACAGTACAAGGGGAGACAACTATAAACTGACATCACAGTACAAGGGAGACAACTATAAACTGACATCACAGTACAGGGAAGACAACTATAAACTGACATCACAGTACAAGGGGAGACAACTATAAACTGACATCACAGTACAAGGGAAACAACCATAAACTGACATCACAGTACAAGGGGAGACAACTATAAACTGACATCACAGTACAAGGGAGACAACTATAAACTGACATCACAGTACAGGGAAGACAACTATAAACTGACATCACAGTACAAGGGGAGACAACTATAAACTGACATCACAGTACAAGGGAAACAACCATAAACTGACATCACAGTACAAGGGGAGACAACTATAAACTGACATCACAGTACAAGGGAGACAACTATAAACTGACATCACAGTACAGGGAAGACAACTATAAACTGATATCACAGTACAGGGAAGACAACTATAAACTGACATCACAGTACAGGGGAAACAACCATAAACTGACATCACAGTACAAGGGGAGACAACTATAAACTGACATCACAGTACAAGGAAGACAACTATAAACTGACATCACAGTACAGGGGAAACAACCATAAACTGACATCACAGTACAAGGGGAGACAACTATAAACTGACATCACAGTACAGGGAAGACAACTATAAACTGACATCACAGTACAAGGGGAGACAACTATAAACTGACATCACAGTACAAGGGGAGACAACCATAAACTGACATCACAGTACAAGGGAAGACAACTATAAACTGACATCACAGTACAAGGGGAGACAACTATAAACTGACATCACAGTACAAGGGGAGACAACTATAAACTGACATCACAGTACAAGGGGAGACAACTATAAACTGACATCACAGTACAAGGGAGACAACTATAAACTGACATCACAGTACAAGGGGAGACAACCATAAACTGACATCACAGTACAAGGGGAGACAACCATAAACTGACATCACAGTACAAGGGGAGACAACCATAAACTGACTTCTCAGTACAGGGGAGACAACCATAAACTGACATCACAGTACAAGGGAGACAACTATAAACTGACATCACAGTACAGGGGAGACAACCATAAACTGATATCACTATAGGTTACAATTGCGCAATTATTTGTTTACATGACAACGGGAATTTTTTTAACCCAAGATAGTATGCAGAAGAAAATACACGGAGGCATCTGATTGGATGTTGGAGTTCTGAAAATAGCAAAATTAAAAATTATAAATATTATTTATTGAAAATGTTCGATATTTGGACGGAAATTTTTAAGAGCCTTGAAAATTGAGCTTAAAACGATTAAAGAGGGAGGTTAGAAATTGTGTCAGTGCCATTTAAATGTCATTATTTCAACCAAAATTTTTCGGTCATTTTTGCTGCATGACCTATACTTTTTTGTTTGTTAATAATGAAGTTTTTCATTTCAATTTACACAAAAAACTGTTTTCCGGGGGGAGATTTTTGAGGTTTATCGCACAAATGAACTTAATTGCCAGGGGTACCATATGGGAAATGCATTGTAAATAATTGCGCTTTTGTAACCAGTACAGCAGAGACAACCATAAACTGATATCACAGTACAGGGGAGACAACCATAAACTGACATCACAGTACAGGGGAGACAACCATAAACTGATATCACAGTACAGGGGAGACAACCATAAACTGATATCACAGTACAGGGAAGACAACCATAAACTGACATCACAGTACAGGGGAGACAACCATAAACTGATATCACAGTACAGGGGAGACAACTGTCACGGGAAGCTAATTGAGCTAATTGTTTTATTTAAATTGAAAGCTTTCCGATTGGTGTGTTCAGATATTTTATTCGTTTCATTATCATATATCATTCATATATATTCATCATTTCACATTAATGCTTGACTGATCAACCGTATATTCAAGTCAAACACACCTTTGCATGTTTTTCATACAAGCCTAAAGTTAAACACACCTTTGCATGTTTTCCGCACCTGTCTAATTCTAATTAGAACACCTGTAGTCATTCCAACACTGTACGTGGGTCTGAGTGGACTGTTTTGAAATAGTTCCCTGTTTATTTACAGGTCAGTTTATATGTTATTAGATTGCTCAAATGAGATTTGAATGTTTATATTGAATTAAATTATAATGTAAATATATTATAATTGTTGTAATATTGTTTATTTACAGACAAATAAAATATTTGGGTAACAACATATTCTTTACGCCATACAAGGGAAATAACCCGGCGACAAAAATGGAGGCTCCGGCGAGATTACCCATTGTCTGTTTGTCAATTTAGATGAAAATTCATTTCCACGGTTTTGATAATTCCCGTTCTTCAAATGTTTGGCTCAACGACGATGTTCATTCAACGACTTGTCCAATTTTGACAACATAGTTTTGGCTCGACGACTTTTGGTCAACGACACTTCGAATGATTTACTCGTCCGAACCTACTTCAAGGCCATCGCTATATGTATGGTTTTATATAATAATTATTTGAATTATCTGCATAACCACAGTTCAGCGTTGAATTTGATCTGATATGGTTTTCATCTTAATATTTATACAGAGTCGTAATTTACGAGTTTCGCTACTTCAGATTGTGCGATAGCGTAAAGGAAGCTCCGTTAATCACAATGTTGTGTGTATCAGGATGTCATATTAAAATTGTATATTTAACTGTATAAAGGTGGGATTGATTCACGTCGACAGAACAAGAACTGTTTCTTGAAGCGCATTCTGTTAATTTTTTTTATTGTATGAATACTCATCGTAGTGGACCGAACTTTCATTTCGAGTTTGAGCTATTTCATGAACATACCGGCGAAGGAAATATTTGCTGTTACCTGTATCCACGTTTAATTATTAAAACGCTGACAATGAACAATTTTTGAAATATAATTGCATTGTGTTTTATTTATTTTTACTTCAATTTATTTATATTTATTTATCTGTATTTTGCAGTGCATGGTATTTTTATATGTATAGACTACAGATTGCATGTTGTCACATTTAACAAGCTATAGCATGTGAGCACTTGCCTGCATATATGGTAAGTTCATCATTTCATTCATTCATTTTTCATTCATTATCATTTTTGATAGAATTTTGAAAATTTGACATTTTGTTTAAGATGGCGACAGGGCAGGATAGAACTGTTGAAAAACAGAGTTTAGATTTTGAACTTTTAGATCAAAATGATATTAAGAGAATGATCAGTTATTTAAATGATCATACAGAATATAAGGTTGTCACCAGGGAAGAGTATGACCGATTCCAATTTAGTACTCCAAAGCCTAGGGTTAAAACCGAGAACGATCAGGCACCGCCTAGACCACCCCCGCCCACTCCTAAGAGACAATATTCTTTGATCCCTGCGGATCAGAGTGGGAACAACTCCAACACTAACTGGCAAAGACCAAGAATTCCTACTTTTTCGGGTGATCATAAAGGGGAGGCTACTTTTGACGTCTGGAAATACGAGGTTAAGTGTATACTCAGAGAAGGGAATTTTGATGAAACTATAATAGTTCAATCGCTCCGAAGTTCATTAAAAGGTCAAGCTAGAAGCCTTTTATTAACTTTACCTGAAGATGTGGGTCCTGAGCAGATTCTAGAAAAGTTGGAGGGTGTTTATGGAAATGTTTACACTAGCGAAGCGTTACTACAAAAATTTTACACTGAGAAACAGCAGCCTAATCAAACTGTGGCTGACTATGGTATGAAACTTGAGTCACTATTACAATCCGCTATTGAGCGAGGTCATGTAAACCCTGCATCTAAAGATGATATGCTTAGGTCAAAGTTTTGGTCTGGTCTTAGCGATCCCTTATTACGAAACGCAAGCAGGCATAAGTACGACTCAATTTCTAATTTTGATAAACTCATGCGCGAGATTCGTGCCATTGAGCTTGAACTAGCAAATTCAAATTCAAATGTTAAAACTAGCAATTTACAGCAAAGTTCTATTTATGTCGAACTCCAAAAAATTACCGAGGTGTTAAAAAAATTAGACACTTTCAGCCAAAGAATGGATTCTTTGGAATCGGAGTTAAAAAGCTTAAAAATCGAAAAACCCAAAAATCCGTCGAATCGGGGTAATTATCGGGGAAACCAAAATAACCGGGGTTCAAATCGATTCCAAAGAGGTCGTGGAAATAATCAAAACCGTGTTCGAGACTCAAACGGCAGTAATTTAAACGAATAGGAGTCTCTAACGCAGGGCAGGTTGGAGACTCGTGCAGAGAAAATGATAGCCCAATTGATAATAAATTACTTTCAAGGCGGTTGGTTCCTCGAATGAGACTGACGTCACCATAAATGGTAAATCTTGCAAAGCACTTTTAGACTGTGGTTCAATGGTATCGACGATTTCTGAATCGATGGTTAAACAAATGAAATCAATTACAGAGATTAAAGAAATCGGCGATCTCATTACAATAAGTGTAGCTTCCGGTGATAAACTACCATATTTAGGTTATGTTGAAGTTCATTTGAGAATACCTTTCATGAATAACGAAACTTTACCTGTACTCATGTTGGTAGTTCCAAAAACTGAATATAATCAAAAGGTTCCTGTGATTATTGGTACAAATGTACTAAATGTTTTAAGATCTTATACAGAAGAGAATAATAGCATTCCTCCTGAATGGAATGTAGCCTTTCAGTCACTAACAAACTCAATTCTTGTCCGTTCAACCAACAAAAAGCCTATAACTCTTAAGCCAATGTCAAGTAAAACTATGTCAGGTATAGTACGTAACGTCAACGGTGCAGCTGTTACTGTCGTTACGGAAAGAGTCGATAGTCAGTTTTTAGATGGTGTAATGGTGTGTCCAAGGGTTGTTCGAATGAATAAAGAGGGAAAATGTCGAATTCCTGTAAGGTTGTGTAACATGACGGCAAGGGTAGTTAAGATAAAACCAAAATCAATACTGTGCGGTGTTAGTGAAGTCAGGGTGTTACGCCACGTTGATCCTTTCAACGAGGACATCAAGGTTAAACCGGATCGCGAAGTTGATACCAACATACATATTCTCCGTGACGATTTAGAGACGCTTGGTTTTAAGTTAAACGCAGACTTATCGGAAGAAGTCAAGCAGCAGTTTTATAAACTTATCGGTAAGTGGAAGTCTATTTTTTCAACGGGACCTACCGATCTAGGTTTTACGACACTTGTGGAACACGAGATAAAGTTGAGCGATGAAACTCCGTTTAAAGAACCGTATAGACGCATACCTCCGTCAATGTTTGACGAAGTCCGTGAACATTTGAAAGAGATGTTAGATGCGGGTGCAATTCGGGAGTCAAATAGTCCATTTTGCGAGCAACATCGTTCTCGTTCGGAAGAAAGATAACTCTTTACGATTTTGCATCGATTACCGAAAATTAAATTCTCGTACTATTAAGGATGCCTATCCGACCCCTAGAGTCGAAGAGACAATCGATTGTTTGGCTGGCTCTCAGTTCTTTTCCAAAATCGACCTTAGATCGGCCTACTGGCAGTGTGGAATAAAAGAGTCTGATAAATACAAGACCGCCTTTTCAGCTAGTCCTTTGGGATTTTACGAGTGTAACCGGCTTCCTTTCGGTTTAACCAACGCGGTTGCATGTTTCCAGAGATTAATGGAGAAATGCATGGGTGAAATGCATTTAAGAGAATGTCTTGTATTTCTCGATGACATCATTATATTTTCAAAAACCGCTGCTGAACATTTAGAACGTTTAGATGCCGTATTCCGTCGTTTAAAAGAAAACGGTCTCAAGTTGAAAGGGAGCAAGTGTGAATTTTTCAAAACTGAAATTAAATATTTAGGATTCATTGTATCCGCGGACGGAATTAAACCGGACGACGAGAAGATCAAAACCGTCAAAAATTGGCCCGAAATAAAAAATGTGAAGGATTTGCGGAAGTTTCTAGGTTTTACGTCATATTATCGAAAGTTCATTAAAGACTTCGGCAAAATAGCTAAGCCGTTAAACGATCTCCTTGTCGGACAACCAAAGAATAAATCAGGTGCTAAAAAGTCCAAGTTAAAACCTAAGAACCCATGGCGTTGGACAAGTATTGAACAACAAGCGAGAGATACTCTTATTGAAAAACTAACCACTCCTCCTATTTTAGCGTATGCGGATTATAGTCTTCCTTTTGAAGTACACACTGACGCTAGTTCAGAAGCACTAGGGGCAATATTATATCAGCGTCAAGACGGTGTTGATAGGGTGGTAGCTTACGCAAGTCGTGGTTTGCGCGGATCAGAAAAACTTTACCCTACACATAAAAGGGAATTTCTAGCTTTAAAATGGGCTGTAACAGACAAATTTCATGATTATTTGTTTGGTAGCCGTTTTGAAGTCAAGACTGACAATAACCCGTTAACTTATGTGTTGGATAAAGCAAAACTAGACGCGACTACTCAACGATGGGTAGCTTCGTTGGCTGACTATGACTTCATTATCACATACAGGAGTGGTAAAACTAACGTTGATGCTGATATTTTATCAAGATTGTCTCAACCAACTAAGTCAGTTGATAGAAACGTTATAAAAGCACTTTGCACTTCGGCACTAGTTTCAGACAGTCCGAGGGTAGAATCTGTATTTTTAGCTAAAGATACCGAAGGATTGGAGTCGTTTTCACCTTCAGATCATGCTATTAGTGATATAGTTTGGGCAGATGAACAGAACGCTGATTTAAACATTTCCCAAGTTATTGATATATTTTTGTCTGGTCGAAAACCCTCGAAGAAGATTTTAGCAAGAAAATCTAAAGAGGTTCGAAGGATTTTGAACGAGTGGGAAAAATTGTCATTGAGAGAAGGAGTCTTGTATAGATCTTGTGATTTGAATGGCGAGAAGGTACAACAGTTGGTATTACCTGAGGTGTACCGAGATGTAGCCCTTACAGGCTTGCATGATGATGTCGGCCACCAGGGTCGTGACCGTACGTTGTATTTGGTCAAATCTCGATTTTATTGGCCAGGTTTGGATAAAGATGTTGAGAGGAAGGTATCCACGTGTACTAATTGTATTATGAGGAAGTCGAAGGTTCAAAGGTCAGCTTGTTTAGTGAACATACAATCCAGCCAACCTCTCGAGTTGGTTTGCTTAGACTTTTTAGGACTAGAGAGATCAAAGGGAGGCTATGAAAACATACTCGTTATTACCGATCATTTTACCCGATTTGCTCACGCTATTCCGACAAAAAACCAGTCCGCTCACACAACAGCAAGGGTTTTATGGGAGAATTTTATACAATACTATTCTTTTCCCGCTCGATTGCACAGCGATCAAGGAAGAAACTTTGAATCCAAAGTTATTAGGGAACTGTGCAACCTAGCTGGAATAAAGAAATCTCGTACAACCCCATATCATCCTCAAGGGAATGGGCAGTGTGAGAGGTTCAATCAAACGCTTCTTAATATGCTTGGTACATTGAATGATGACCAAAAAGCAGATTGGAAGAGTTTTGTTTCGCCTCTTGTACATGCCTACAACGCAACACGTCATGAGAGTACGGGTTATAGTCCTCATTTCTTGCTGTTTGGGTGGCATCCGCGGTTAGCGATTGACACGTTTTTCGGTACTCAGACGGACTCATTAGCCGATAGATCGAAAGATTCGTATGTTCAGAAACTGGGACGAAGACTTCAGTTTGCATATAAAGCCGCCGAGAAAGAAGCAGAGAAGTCGAGTAAGCGACACAAAGCTAGATATGATTTGAGAGTCCGTAGTTCCTTTCTCAGTCCTGGTGATCGAGTTTTACTTAAAAACGTAGGCCTGAGAGGGAAACACAAACTCGCAAATAAATGGGAACGTATCCCATATACAGTTAAATCGCAACCCGATTCAAGTATTCCAGTCTATGTAGTGAAACGTGAATATGGCCGAGGCAGTACAAAGACCGTGCATAGAAATTTGTTACTTCCGATCGGTTCTCTACCCCTGTATGAGAAAATTGCTAACAAATCACGTTCCAAAGATCATTCATCATCAAACATGACTACACCGGAAAAGCCGTTGGAAAAACATGGATGTTCTAACTTTTCCGAAGATTCCAATTTACAGTTTCATGAAGAACCTGACTTATCAGAGGACGAAGAATGTTTCGTTCCGTATAGGAATACCGTAAGATACCTGGTAACAAGAAAAGAACTTAATCCTTTTGCAGCTGAATTTACGCCTTCTCGAAATGCGGAAAACTTTATCAATGAGGAAAATACACGTTCCGACGCTACTGGTTCCCAACGTGGGGCCCGACATGAATTACCGCAGTCTCGGTTATCGCCGTCAAGTTCACGCAGTAAAAGTCCGTCCTTTGATCTCTCTGGCCCCCAGAGTCCAGATATTGAGGGGTTAAATCAGTCGAGTGTTGAAGATAATACTAGTTCAGGTTCTGTTCCAAGTAATTCTGGTAGGTTAGTCAGGAGAAGTGGCAGAAATATAAAACCTCCGGACAGATATGGAGATTTTATTTTTTACTGATTCATAATTTTTCATGTTGGATTGACTACTGCGAGACAATTGTCACCAGCTAGTTCAATTTAACACTTTCCTTTTCCTTAAAGAGTTAAGCATTTTTCTGTTGTTTCTATTCTTCAGATCATGAATTCTTATGCATATTGTTCCAGTAGAGGCAGATGTTTACAGGACTTGCAGTGTGCGGGAGTTGTTGTAAAACCTGGTGTCAAGTTATTAAAATTATTTGACATTGCTAAAAGGGACTTGCGTTTGGTTGAGGGGACAAGGATTGTGTATTTTGTTTGTGGTATTCCCGATATTTGTACTCTTCTTAGGGAAGAACATCCTTTATACGAGGAATCAATTATTAATATGAATATAAGTACAGATTCTATTGTTGACACCTATAAAACTAATATTGAAACTGTATATAAGGGTTTACGGGATATAGGTTGCCAAGCTGTATTTTCTACTATCCATGTACCATGAATTTTGAAAATTGGAACCATCACAGATTGGCTAAGCGTAAAACCACATTCCTCAGGCACGAGTCCCAGTACCTGTTCATGCAGGATAGATTAAATTCTGTCCTTTTAATTCTAAATAGATTCATAACTGAATTTAATAGTCAGCATGATATATGTACACCATTTCTACATAGTTATGTACATCAGAAATGTTCTAGTAAAATTCGATATAAATATACAAAACTTGTAGATGGAGTACATCCGGCACCAGATCTGGGAGAGAGATGGGCTTCACATCTATGGAAAGTCATACTGGACAATGAATCTCGAGTTAAAAATTGATTTTGTATTTTTAGTTAAATGTGTGTATATTTTCATAGTATCGAGGCATTTGCCACATACTTATGGTGCACATACAGTTTGTCTTTAATTTGTTTTTATATACATCAAAATTCGGGACGAATTTTTGTCCTGAGGGGGGACTATGTCACGGGAAGCTAATTGAGCTAATTGTTTTATTTAAATTGAAAGCTTTCCGATTGGTGTGTTCAGATATTTTATTCGTTTCATTATCATATATCATTCATATATATTCATCATTTCACATTAATGCTTGACTGATCAACCGTATATTCAAGTCAAACACACCTTTGCATGTTTTTCATACAAGCCTAAAGTTAAACACACCTTTGCATGTTTTTCGCACCTGTCTAATTCTAATTAGAACACCTGTAGTCATTCCAACACTGTACGTGGGTCTGAGTGGACTATTTTGAAATAGTTCCCTGTTTATTTACAGGTCAGTTTATATGTTATTAGATTGCTCAAATGAGATTTGAATGTTTATATTGAATTAAATTATAATGTAAATATATTATAATTGTTGTAATATTGTTTATTTACAGACAAATAAAATATTTGGGTAACAACATATTCTTTACGCCATACAAGGGAAATAACCCGGCGACACAACCATAAACTGATATCACAGTACAGGGGAGACAACCATAAACTGACATCACAGTACAGGGGAGACAACCATAAACTGATATCACAGTACAGGGAAGACAACCATAAACTGACATCACAGTACAGGGGAGACAACCATAAACTGATATCACAGTACAGGGGAGACAACCATAAACTGATATGTAGAAATACAAGAAACTCAACTATGAGAAAACACTAATAGCAAATTGTAGGTAGTATTTAATACTATAAAAAAAAAGATTAAACATGTCGTTGTTTACCTACATTTCTCATAGCAATTTGTTTATATCTCACACAGATTTTTTTTTTGGAATTCTTAAAAACAGATTTCTTATTAAAATGCCTACCATGACAGGGGGATCCACATCGCTTCCTGAACAGTCTGGCACTGATTGACATTTTCTGGTTCCTAGATCAAAATGGTTACGAAGTCCATGGTATTTCACATCACACAGGACAGGTGAGCAATCATTTAACCTGTCTTCATCTGGACTATTACATTTCCTGGATACTGGGACATCAAACAAATACTCTAAAATAAAGAAGGAACCAGCTCACTTCACCAACTAAGTCATATAGTAATATAACTCTTATCAACACAACATTACAATGAAAACACAAATAAATATAATCTGCTCACTTCACCAACATGTAACAAGGTACATGCCAATATACTGGGACATCAAACAAATACTCTAAAATAAACAAGGAACCAGCTCACTTCACCAACATGTTACAATGTCATTTAAAACTTGCTCATGTAATAAAACTCTAATCAACACAACATTATAAAAAAAAACACAATAAGACATTTCTTGACTAAAAAATACAGTTATCTAAGAAGAAAAAAATAACTAACGAATGCTATTCAACTAAACCCAATTAAAGAAAAACTACCATAATATGACAACATAATGAAAAATTGTCAGTGCTTATGAGTAGAAAACACTTCATAAACATGGGAAAAGAAGAAGTTTAAAAATATTAACTTGACCTTGACCCTATTACCTTATGACTTTGACCATACTGAAGGTCAACAATAATCAACATTGTGTCATTTACAGTTATTGATACAATAAATTTCACTGATCCAGGGGAGATCAATCTTACAAATAATCATTCAAAATATATGATACTTGAAGACATTTTGGTAAAGCCATAATTTAAAAATTCTCATCCAACTTTTCTAAAAAAATTCTTTTTCTTTTTTTTTTTTGGGAGGAGGGGGGTGGAAAAGGGGTGCATTTTTCAATTTTTCTTTTTACAGTTTTGAACCATTTTGAATGAAAATAGCAGAAAATACCATGTTTTCTTTTTAATATAAAAATCTATTGAAACCAGAAATTACCTGAAGTCACAGAACCGAAAGTAGACATAATGTTTTTGGAATTTATGTCAGTGATATTTTTGTCAAAATGTGGTGTTAGAAATAAAAAAAAATCAATCAGGGAGGGCTGGGATGAGATCTCGGATTTTTTTTATGGCCTACAGGATTTAGTACTGCATATCTCTTGACACAATCACCTTAAGACTTTGACCATACTGAAGGTCAATATTATATATTTACAATAAATTTCATTGCTCCAGGGTATCTAACTCTTACAAATAGCCATTTAAATGTAATACTTTAAGACATTTTGGTCAAACTTTCTACAGTTTCATGGTACACTAGGATTTCCTTGCTAGTGGAGATTTCTGTGCCAGGGTGAACTGTCTAATCATACCCTGATAAAAAATGTCTTTATGACCTGTTGCAAAAAAAGACTGACGTGAAAACCAAAACTTAGCAAAAATAACAACAACAAAAAACCATAAACTAGATTTCAGTGATATAGAATCCATCTCTGTTGGCATTGTGCGCCTGATCGTAAAATTTCAAGTTCAAAGTTCACCAACCATGGTACGCATCAAATTGCCTTTAAAGATCTACCCACATGCCAAAATCAAAAGCCTACCTCAATAGAAAGAAGTTATAGCCCAAACATGACTTTTTCATGGATGAACGGAGGGACAGACTGATCACTATAGGACAATCCCCACTTTATGTGGAGGGCCCTAATAGCAGGAACGATGTTCAGGCTGAAATTTAAAAGCCTCAAATATTAAAAATCTTTTGTAATACCATTTATAAAATCTGGAAGCCAACTGACAGGTTTGTTGTACTCCAGTGTAGTGTTAAATGGAATGGTTATTTTCTGTGTAAACTCTGCCATCTTCAGCAACAGTATACAGCTACCAATCATGTCATAGGGGTACTGTAATACAAGTAAACATTGTGTCATAGGGGTACTGTAATACAAGTAAACACTGTGTCATAGGGGTACTGTAATACCAGTAAACATTGTGTCATAGGGGTACTGTAATACAAGTAAACATTGTGTCATAAGGGTACTGTAATACA
The DNA here is from genome assembly GCA_944474755.1 of Limnoperna fortunei. NCBI lineage: Eukaryota > Metazoa > Mollusca > Bivalvia > Mytilida > Modiolidae > Limnoperna > Limnoperna fortunei. The sequence continues at coordinate 88,478,688 of OX104118.1, forward strand.
AGTAAACATTGTGTCATAGGGGTACTGTAATACAAGTAAACATTGTGTCATAGGGGTTCTGTAATACAAGTAAACATTGTGTCATAGGGGTACTGTAATACAAGTAAACATTGTATCATAGGGGTACTGTAATACAAGTAAACATTGTGTCATAAGGGTACTGTAATACAAGTAAACATTGTGTCATAAGGGTACTGTAATACAAGTAAATGCTGTGGCATAGGGGTACTGTAATACAAGTAAACATTGTGTCATAGGGGTACTGTAATACAAGTAAATGCTGTCGCATAGGGGTACTGTAATACAAGTAAACATTGTGTAATAGGGGTACTGTAATACAAGTAAACATTGTGTCATAGGGGTACTGTAAGACAAGTAAACATTGTGTCATAGGGTACTGTAATACAAGTAAACATTGTGTCATAGGGGTATTACAGGGTACTGTAATACAAGTAAACATTGTGTCATAGGGGTACTGTAATACAAGTAAACATTGTGTCATAGGGGTACTGTAATACAAGTAAACGCTGTGTCATAGAGGTACTGTAATACAAGTAAACATTGTGTCATAGGGGTACTGTAATACAAGTAAACATTGTGTCATAGGGGTACTGTAATACAAGTAAACGCTGTGTCATAGGGGTACTGTAATACAAGTAAACATTGTGTCATAGGGGTTCTGTAATACAAATAAACATTGTGTCATAGGGGTACTGTAATATAAGTAAACGCTGTGTCATAGGGGTACTGTAATACAAGTAAACATTGTGTCATAGGGGTACTGTAATACAAGTAAACATTGTGTCATAGGGGTACTTTAATACAAGTAAACATTGTGTCATAGGGGTACTGAAATACAAGTAAATGCTGTGTCATAGGGTACTGTAATATAAGAAAATGCTGTGTCATAGGGGTACTGTAATACAAGTAAACGTTGTGTCATAGGGGTACTGTAATACAAGTAAACATTGTGTCATACGGGTACTGTAATACAAGTAAATGCTGTGTCATAGGGGTACTGTAATACAAGTAAACATTGTGTCATAGGGGTACTGTAAGACAAGTAAACACTGTGACATAGGGGTACTGTAATACAAGTAAACGCTGTGTCATAGGGGTACTGTAATACAAGTAAACATCGCGTCATAGGGGTACTGTAATACAAGTAAACGCTGTGTCATAGGGGTACTGTAATACAAGTAAACATTGTGTCATAGTGGTACTGTAATACAAGTAAACGCTGTGTCATAGGGTACTGAAATACAAGTAAACATTGTGTCATAGGGGTACTGTAATACAAGTAAACATTGTGTCATAGGGTACTGTAATACAAGTAAACATTGTGTCATAAGGGTACTGTAATGCAAGTAAACATTGTGTCATAGGGGTACTGTAATACAAGTAAACATTGTGTAATAGGGTACTGTAATACAAGTAAACATTGTGTCATAGGGGTACTGTAATACAAGTAAACATTGTGTCATAGGGGTACTGTAATACAAGTAAACATTGTGTCATAGGGGTTCTGTAATACAAGTAAACATTGTGTCATAGGGGTACTGTAATACAAGTAAACATTGTGTCATAGGGGTACTGTAATACAAGTAAACATTGTGTCATAGGGGTACTGTAATACAAGTAAACATTGTGTCATAGGGGTACTGTAATACAAATAAACATTGTGTCATAGGGGTACTGTAATACAAGCAAACATTGTGTCATAGGGGTACTGTAATACAAGTAAACATTGTGTCATAGGGTACTGTAATACAAGTAAACATTGTGTCATAGGGGTACTGTAATACAAGTAAACATTGTGTCATAGGGGTACTGTAACACAAGTAAACATTGTGTCATAGGGGTACTGAAATACAAGTAAATGCTGTGTCATAGGGGTACTGTAATACAAGTAAACATTTTGTCACAGGGGTACTTTAATACAAGTAAATGCTGTGTCATAGGGGTACTTTAATACAAGTAAACATTGTGTCATAGGGGTACTGAAATACAAGTAAATGCTGTGTCATAGGGTACTGTAATATAAGAAAATGCTGTGTCATAGGGGTACTGTAATACAAGTAAACTTTGTGTCATAGGGGTTCTGTAATACAAGTAAACATTGTGTCATAGGGGTACTGTAATACAAGTAAACATTGTGTCATAGGGGTTCTGTAATACAAGTAAACATTGTGTCATAGGGGTACTGTAATACAAGTAAACATTGTATCATAGGGGTACTGTAATACAAGTAAACATTGTGTCATAAGGGTACTGTAATACAAGTAAACATTGTGTCATAAGGGTACTGTAATACAAGTAAATGCTGTGGCATAGGGGTACTGTAATACAAGTAAACATTGTGTCATAGGGGTACTGTAATACAAGTAAATGCTGTGGCATAGGGGTACTGTAATACAAGTAAACATTGTGTAATAGGGGTACTGTAATACAAGTAAACATTGTGTCATAGGGGTACTGTAAGACAAGTAAACATTGTGTCATAGGGTACTGTAATACAAGTAAACATTGTGTCATAGGGGTATTACAGGGTACTGTAATACAAGTAAACATTGTGTCATAGGGGTACTGTAATACAAGTAAACATTGTGTCATAGGGGTACTGTAATACAAGTAAACGCTGTGTCATAGAGGTACTGTAATACAAGTAAACATTGTGTCATAGGGGTACTGTAATACAAGTAAACATTATGTCATAGGGGTACTGTAATACAAGTAAACGCTGTGTCATAGGGGTACTGTAATACAAGTAAACATTGTGTCATAGGGGTTCTGTAATACAAATAAACATTGTGTCATAGGGGTACTGTAATATAAGTAAACGCTGTGTCATAGGGGTACTGTAATACAAGTAAACATTGTGTCATAGGGGTACTGTAATACAAGTAAACATTGTGTCATAGGGGTACTGTAATACAAGTAAACATTGTGTCATAGGGTACTGTAATACTAGTAAACATTGTGTCATAGGGGTTCTGTAATACAAGTAAACATTGTGTCATAGGGGTACTGTAATACAAGTAAACGTTGTGTCATAGGGGTACTGTAATACAAGTAAACATTGTGTCATAGGGGTACTGTAATACAAGTAAATGCTGTGTCATAGGGGTACTGTAATACAAGTAAACATTGTGTCATAGGGGTACTGTAAGACAAGTAAACACTGTGACATAGGGGTACTGTAATACAAGTAAACGCTGTGTCATAGGGGTACTGTAATACAAGTAAACATTGTGTCATAGGGGTACTGTAATACAAGTAAACGCTGTGTCATAGGGGTACTGTAATACAAGTAAACATTGTGTCATAGTGGTACTGTAATACAAGTAAACGCTGTGTCATAGGGTACTGAAATACAAGTAAACATTGTGTCATAGGGGTACTGTAATACAAGTAAACATTGTGTCATAGGGTACTGTAATACAAGTAAACATTGTGTCATAAGGGTACTGTAATGCAAGTAAACATTGTGTCATAGGGGTACTGTAATACAAGTAAACATTGTGTAATAGGGTACTGTAATACAAGTAAACATTGTGTCATAGGGGTACTGTAATACAAGTAAACATTGTGTCATAGGGGTACTGTAATACAAGTAAACATTGTGTCATAGGGGTACTGTAATACAAGTAAACATTGTGTCATAGTGGTACTGTAATACAAGTAAACATTGTGTCATAGGGGTACTGTAATACAAGTAAACATTGTGTCATAGGGGTACTGTAATACAAGTAAACATTGTGTCATAGGGGTACTGTAATACAAATAAACATTGTGTCATAGGGGTACTGTAATACAAGCAAACATTGTGTCATAGGGGTACTGTAATACAAGTAAACATTGTGTCATAGGGTACTGTAATACAAGTAAACATTGTGTCATAGGGGTACTGTAATACAAGTAAACATTGTGTCATAGGGGTACTGTAATACAAGTAAACATTGTGTCATAGGGGTACTGAAATACAAGTAAATGCTGTGTCATAGGGGTACTGTAATACAAGTAAACATTTTGTCATAGGGGTACTTTAATACAAGTAAATGCTGTGTCATAGGGGTACTTTAATACAAGTAAACATTGTGTCATAGGGTACTGTAATACAAGTAAATGCTGTGTCATAGGGGTACTGTAATACAAGTAAACATTTTGTCATAGGGGTACTTTAATACAAGTAAATGCTGTGTCATAGGGGTACTTTAATACAAGTAAACATTGTGTCATAGGGGAACTGAAATACAAGTAAATGCTGTGTCATAGGGTACTGTAATATAAGAAAATGCTGTGTCATAGGGGTACTGTAATACAAGTAAACTTTGTGTCATAGGGGTTCTGTAATACAAGTAAACATTGTGTCATAGGGGTACTGTAATACAAGTAAACATTGTGTCATAGGGGTTCTGTAATACAAGTAAACATTGTGTCATAGGGGTACTGTAATACAAGTAAACATTGTATCATAGGGGTACTGTAATACAAGTAAACATTGTGTCATAAGGGTACTGTAATACAAGTAAACATTGTGTCATAAGGGTACTGTAATACAAGTAAATGCTGTGGCATAGGGGTACTGTAATACAAGTAAACATTGTGTCATAGGGGTACTGTAATACAAGTAAATGCTGTGGCATAGGGGTACTGTAATACAAGTAAACATTGTGTCATAGGGGTACTGTAATACAAGTAAACATTGTGTCATAGGGGTACTGTAAGACAAGTAAACATTGTGTCATAGGGTACTGTAATACAAGTAAACATTGTGTCATAGGGGTATTACAGGGTACTGTAATACAAGTAAACATTGTGTCATAGGGGTACTGTAATACAAGTAAACATTGTGTCATAGGGGTACTGTAATACAAGTAAACGCTGTGTCATAGAGGTACTGTAATACAAGTAAACATTGTGTCATAGGGGTACTGTAATACAAGTAAACATTGTGTCATAGGGGTACTGTAATACAAGTAAACGCTGTGTCATAGGGTACTGTAATACAAGTAAACATTGTGTCATAGGGGTTCTGTAATACAAATAAACATTGTGTCATAGGGGTACTGTAATATAAGTAAACGCTGTGTCATAGGGGTACTGTAATACAAGTAAACATTGTGTCATAGGGGTACTGTAATACAAGTAAACATTGTGTCATAGGGGTACTGTAATACAAGTAAACATTGTGTCATAGGGTACTGTAATACAAGTAAACATTGTGTCATAGGGGTTCTGTAATACAAGTAAACATTGTGTCATAGGGGTACTGTAATACAAGTAAACGTTGTGTCATAGGGGTACTGTAATACAAGTAAACATTGTGTCATAGGGGTACTGTAATACAAGTAAATGCTGTGTCATAGGGGTACTGTAATACAAGTAAACATTGTGTCATAGGGGTACTGTAAGACAAGTAAACACTGTGACATAGGGGTACTGTAATACAAGTAAACGCTGTGTCATAGGGGTACTGTAATACAAGTAAACATTGTGTCATAGGGGTACTGTAATACAAGTAAACGCTGTGTCATAGGGGTACTGTAATACAAGTAAACATTGTGTCATAGTGGTACTGTAATACAAGTAAACGCTGTGTCATAGGGTACTGAAATACAAGTAAACATTGTGTCATAGGGGTACTGTAATACAAGTAAACATTGTGTCATAGGGTACTGTAATACAAGTAAACATTGTGTCATAAGGGTACTGTAATGCAAGTAAACATTGTGTCATAGGGGTACTGTAATACAAGTAAACATTGTGTAAAAGGGTACTGTAATACAAGTAAACATTGTGTCATAGGGGTACTGTAATACAAGTAAACATTGTGTCATAGGGGTACTGTAATACAAGTAAACATTGTGTCATAGGGGTACTGTAATACAAGTAAACATTGTGTCATAGGGGTACTGTAATACAAGTAAACATTGTGTCATAGGGGTACTGTAATACAAGTAAACATTGTGTCATAGGGGTACTGTAATACAAGTAAACATTGTGTCATAGGGGTACTGTAATACAAATAAACATTGTGTCATAGGGGTACTGTAATACAAGCAAACATTGTGTCATAGGGGTACTGTAATACAAGTAAACATTGTGTCATAGGGTACTGTAATACAAGTAAACATTGTGTCATAGGGGTACTGTAATACAAGTAAACATTGTGTCATAGGGGTACTGTAATACAAGTAAACATTGTGTCATAGGGGTACTGAAATACAAGTAAATGCTGTGTCATAGGGGTACTGTAATACAAGTAAACATTGTGTCATAGGGGTACTGAAATACAAGTAAATGCTGTGTCATAGGGTACTGTAATATAAGAAAATGCTGTGTCATAGGGGTACTGTAATACAAGTAAACTTTGTGTCATAGGGGTTCTGTAATACAAGTAAAAATTGTGTTATAGGGGTACTGTAATAGAAGTTAATGCTGTGTAATTTTCTGGTAAAGTTCATTTTGTCTTAAAATGATAACAGCAAAAAGCAAAAATACATATTAGCAGTATTAGTATAGGTTATTTGAAAATAGAAATGTCATTGTAAAGCCAAAAAGAAGTTTATAGCAGTGTTATTTTATGGTACATATGGTGAAATTGGTGTCATATGATTGAAAAAAGCGTGAAATGACAGAGTTGCAAAACATGTGCCACATGTGGTGGTGCAGAAAATGGCTACAAACTGCCATTTTATGGAACAGATGAGTAAAAGTGGTATCATGACATTATTACAAAGGAATAAAGAGTGTCAATTCATAGCACCAATGAGTGAAATAAACGTCGTGTTGGGACTGGTTCAAAAATGGGGACGTTCTAAATATAGCTGACATATTGCTTGCTGGACATAAAACAACAATCAATCAATCAAACAATCAATCAAAAACGGGTATAGACAGTGTCATTTATGATACGGATAGGAAATTGGTGTCATTACAGTAAATCAGAATTTTGGGAATATGATCCCTTTTTTAACTTTACATGAATTTGAAATAAATTACTACTGACAAATTCTAGTCTGCCATAAATCTGAACTACACAACAGTGTGGGGTATATAAATGACACAATCTTTGTCTGACATGGACTACACACCAATGTGGGATATATTAAATGACACCATCTTTGTCTGCCATGAACTACATACCAGTGTGGGATATATAAATGACACCATCTTTGTCTGACATGGACTACATACCAGTGTGGGATAGATAAATGACACCATCTTTGTCTGCCATGGACTACATACCAGTGTGGGATAGATAAATGACACCATCTTTGTCTGCCATGGACTACATACCAGTGTGGGATATATAAATAACACCATCTTTGTCTGCCATGGACTACATACCAGTGTGGGATAGATAAATAACACCATCTTTGTCTGCCATGGACTACATACCAGTGTGGGATATATAAATGACACCATCTTTGTCTGCCATGAACTACATACCAGTGTGGGATATATAAATGACACCATCTTTGTCTGACATGGACTACACACCAGTGTGGGATAGATAAATAACACCATCTTTGTCTGCCATGGACTACATACCAGTGTGGGATAGATAAATAACACCATCTTTGTCTGCCATGGACTACATACCAGTGTGTGATATATAAATAACACCATCTTTGTCTGCCATGGACTACATACCAGTGTGGGATAGATAAATAACACCATCTTTGTCTGCCATGGACTACATACCAGTGTGGGATAGATAAATAACACCATCTTTGTCTGCCATGGACTACATACCAGTGTGGGATATATAAATGACAATATCTTTGTCTGCCATGGACTACATACCAGTGTGGGATAGATAAATGACACCATCTTTGTCTGCCATGGACTACACACCAGTGTGGGATAGATAAATAACACCATCTTTGTCTGCCATGGACTACATACCAGTGTGGGATATATAAATGACAATATCTTTGTCTGCCATGGACTACATACCAGTGTGGGATATATAAATAACACCATCTTTGTCTGTCATGGACTACATACCAGTGTGGGATATATAAATGACACCATCGTTGTCTGTCATGGACTACATACCAGTGTGGGATATATAAATGACAATATCTTTGTCTGCCATGGACTACATACCAGTGTGGGATATATAAATAACACCATCTTTGTCTGTCATGGACTACATACCAGTGTGGGATATATAAATGACAATATCTTTGTCTGCCATGGACTACATACCAGTGTGGGATAGATAAATGACACCATCTTTGTCTGCCATGGACTACACACCAGTGTGGGATAGATAAATAACACCATCTTTGTCTGCCATGGACTACATACCAGTGGGGGATATATAAATGACAATATCTTTGTCTGCCATAGACTACATACCAGTGTGGGATATATAAATAACACCATCTTTGTCTGCCATGGACTACATACCAGTGTGGGATAGATAAATAACACCATCTTTGTCTGCCATGGACTACATACCAGTGTGTGATATATAAATAACACCATCTTTGTCTGCCATGGACTACATACCAGTGTGGGATAGATAAATAACACCATCTTTGTCTGCCATGGACTACATACCAGTGTGGGATAGATAAATAACACCATCTTTGTCTGCCATGGACTACATACCAGTGTGGGATAGATAAATGACACCATCTTTGTCTGCCATGGACTACACACCAGTGTGGGATAGATAAATGACACCATCTTTGTCTGACATGGACTACATACCAGTGTGGGATAGATAAATGACACCATCTTTGTCTGCCATGGACTACATACCAGTGTGTGATATATAAATAACACCATCTTTGTCTGCCATGGACTACATACCAGTGTGGGATAGATAAATAACACCATCTTTGTCTGCCATGGACTACATACCAGTGTGGGATAGATAAATAACACCATCTTTGTCTGCCATGGACTACATACCAGTGTGGGATATATAAATGACACCATCTTTGTCTGCCATGGACTACATACCAGTGTGGGATATATAAATAACACCATCTTTGTCTGCAATGGACTACATACCAGTGTGGGATAGATAAATAACACCATCTTTGTCTGCCATGGACTACATACCAGTGTGGGATAGATAAATGACACCATCTTTGTCTGCCATGGACTACACACCAGTGTGGGATAGATAAATGACACCATCTTTGTCTGCCATGGACTACATACCAGTGTGGGATAGATAAATGACACCATCTTTGTCTGCCATGGACTACACACCAGTGTGGGATAGATAAATGACACCATCTTTGTCTGCCATGGACTACATACCAGTGTGGGATAGATAAATGACACCATCTTTGTCTGCCATGGACTACATACCAGTGTGGGATAGATAAATGACACCATCTTTGTCTGCCATGGACTACATACCAGTGTGGGATAGATAAATGACACCATCTTTGTCTGCCATGGACTACACACCAGTGTGGGACAGATAAATGACACCATCTTTGTCTGCCATGGACTACATACCACTGTGGGATAGATAAATAACACCATCTTTGTCTGCCATGGACTACATACCAGTGTGGGATAGATAAATAACACCATCTTTGTCTGCCATGGACTACATACCAGTGTGGGATAAATAAATAACACCATCTTTGTCTGCCATGGACTACATATCAGTGTGGGATATATAAATAACACCATCTTTGTCTGCCATGGACTACACACCAGTGTGGGATAGATAAATGACACCATCTTTGTCTGCCATGGACTACATACCAGTGTGGGATAGATAAATGACACCATCTTTGTCTGCATGGACTACATACCAGTGTGTGATATATAAATGACACCATCTTTGTCTGCCATAGACTACATACCAGTGGGGGATATATAAATGACAATATCTTTGTCTGCCATAGACTACATACCAGTGTGGGATAGATAAATAACACCATCTTTGTCTGCCATGGATTACACACCAGTGTGGGATATATAAATGACACCATCTTTGTCTGCCATGGACTACATACCAGTGTGGGATAGATAAATGACACCATCTTTGTCTGCCATGGATTACATACCAGTGTGGGATATATAAATGACACCATCTTTGTCTGCCATGGACTACATACCAGTGTGGGATATATAAATAACACCATCTTTGTCTGCCATGGACTACACACCAGTGTAGGATAGATAAATGACACCATCTTTGTCTGCCATGGACTACACACCAGTGTAGGATAGATAAATGACACCATCTTTGTCTGCCATGGACTACATACCAGTGTGGGATATATAAATGACACCATCTTTGTCTGCCATGGACTACACACCAGTGTGGGATAGATAAATGACACCATCTTTGTCTGCCATGGACTACATACCAGTGTGGGATAGATAAATAACACCATCTTTGTCTGCCATGGACTACATACCAGTGTGGGATAGATAAATAACACCATCTTTGTCTGCCATGGACTACAAACCAGTGTGGGATATATAAATGACACCATCTTTGTCTGCCATGGACTACATACCAGTGTGGGATAGATAAATAACACCATCTTTGTCTGCAATGGACTACAAACCAGTGTAGGATAGATAAATGACACCATCTTTGTCTGCATGGACTACATACCAGTGTGGGATATATAAATGACACCATCTTTGTCTGCATGGACTACTTACCCGTGTTGGATATATAAATGACACCATCTTTGTCTGCCATGGACTACATACCAGTGTGGGATATATAAATGACACCATCTTTGTCTGCCATGGACTACACACCAGTGTGGGATATATAAATAACACCATCTTTGTCTGCCATGGACTACATACCAGTGTGGGATAGATAAATGACACCATCTTTGTCTGCCATGGACTACACACCAGTGTAGGATAGATAAATGACACCATCTTTGTCTGCCATGGATTACATACCAGTGTGGGATATATAAATGACACCATCTTTGTCTGCCATGGACTACACACCAGTGTGGGATAGATAAATGGCACCATCTTTGTCTGCCATGGACTACACACCAGTGTAGGATAGATAAATGATACCATCTTTGTCTGCCATGGACTACATACCAGTGTGGGATATATAAATGACACCATCTTTGTCTGCCATGAACTACATACCAGTGTGGGATATATAAATGACACCATCTTTGTCTGCCATGGACTACACACCAGTGTGGGATATATAAATGACACCATCTTTGTCTGCCATGGACTACATACCAGTGTGGGATAGATAAATGACACCATCTTTGTCTGCCATGGACTACATACCAGTGTGGGATATATAAATAACACCATCTTTGTCTGCCATGGACTACATACCAGTATGGGATAGATAAATGACACCATCTTTGTCTGCCATGGACTACATACCAGTGTGGGATATATAAATAACACCATCTTTGTCTGCCATGGACTACATACCAGTATGGGATAGATAAATGACAACATCTTTGTCTGCCATGGACTACATACCAGTGTGGGATATATAAATAACACCATCTTTGTCTGCCATGGACTACATACCAGTATGGGATAGATAAATAACACCATCTTTGTCTGCCATTGACTACATACCAGTGTGGGATAGATAAATAACACCATCTTTGTCTGCCATGGACTACACACCAGTGTGGGATATATAAATGACACCATCTTTGTCTGCCATGGACTACATACCAGTGTGGGATAGATAAATGACACCATCTTTGTCTGCAATGGACTACATACCAGTGTGGGATAGATAAATAACACCATCTTTGTCTGCCATGGACTACACACCAGTGTGGGATATATAAATGACACCATCTTTGTCTGCCATGGACTACACACCAGTGTGGGATATATAAATAACACCATCTTTGTCTGCCATGGACTACATACCAGTGTGGGATAGATAAATAACACCATCTTTGTCTGCCATGGACTACACACCAGTGTAGGATAGATAAATGACACCATCTTTGTCTGACATGGACTACATACCAGTGTGGGATATATAAATGACACCATCTTTGTCTGCATGGACTACTTACCAGTGTGGGATAGATAAATGACACCATCTTTGTCTGCCATGGATTACATACCAGTGTGGGATATATAAATGACACCATCTTTGTCTGCCATAGACTACATACCAGTGTGGGATATATAAATGACACCATCTTTGTCTGCCATGGATTACATACCAGTGTGGGATATATAAATGACACCATCTTTGTCTGCCATGGACTACATACCAGTGTGGGATAGATAAATGACACCATCTTTGTCTGCCATGGACTACATACCAGTGTGGGATAGATAAATGACACCATCTTTGTCTGCAATGGACTACATACCAGTGTGGGATAGATAAATAACACCATCTTTGTCTGCCATGGACTACATACCAGTGTGGGATATATAAATGACACCATCTTTGTCTGCAATGGACTACATACCAGTGTGGGATAGATAAATGACACCATCTTTGTCTGCAATGGACTACATACCAGTGTGGGATATATAAATGACACCATCTTTGTCTGCCATAGACTACATACCAGTGTGGGATATATAAATGACACCATCTTTGTCTGCCATGGACTACACACCAGTGTGGGATATATAAATGACAATATCTTTGTCTGCCATGGACTACATACCAGTGTGGGATAGATAAATAACACCATCTTTGTCTGCCATGGACTACACACCAGTGTAGGATAGATAAATGACACCATCTTTGTCTGCCATGGATTACATACCAGTGTGGGATATATAAATGACACCATCTTTGTCTGCCATAGACTACATACCAGTGTGGGATATATAAATGACACCATCTTTGTCTGCCATGGATTACATACCAGTGTGGGATATATAAATGACACCATCTTTGTCTGCCATGGACTACATACCAGTGTGGGATAGATAAATGACACCATCTTTGTCTGCCATGGACTACATACCAGTGTGGGATAGATAAATGACACCATCTTTGTCTGCAATGGACTACATACCAGTGTGGGATAGATAAATAACACCATCTTTGTCTGCCATGGACTACATACCAGTGTGGGATATATAAATGACACCATCTTTGTCTGCAATGGACTACATACCAGTGTGGGATATATAAATGACAATATCTTTGTCTGCCATGGACTACATACCAGTGTGGGATATATAAATGACACCATCTTTGTCTGCAATGGACTACATACCAGTGTGGGATATATAAATGACAATATCTTTGTCTGCCATGGACTACATACCAGTGTGGGATAGATAAATAACACCATCTTTGTCTGCAATGGACTACATACCAGTGTGGGATATATAAATGACACCATCTTTGTCTGCCATGGACTACATACCAGTGTGGGATAGATAAATGACACCATCTTTGTCTGCCATGGACTACATACCAGTGTGGGATAGATAAATGACACCATCTTTGTCTGCAATGGACTACATACCAGTGTGGGATAGATAAATAACACCATCTTTGTCTGCCATGGACTACATACCAGTGTGGGATAGATAAATGACACCATCTTTGTCTGCAATGGACTACATACCAGTGTGGGATAGATAAATAACACCATCTTTGTCTGCCATGGACTACATTCCAGTGTGGGATAGATAAATAACACCATCTTTGTCTGCCATGGACTACATACCAGTGTGGGATATATAAATGACACCATCTTTGTCTGCCATAGACTACATACCAGTGTGGGATATATAAATGACACCATCTTTGTCTGCCATGGACTACACACCAGTGTGGGATATATAAATGACACCATCTTTGTCTGCCATGGACTACACACCAGTGTGGGATAGATAAATGACACCATCTTTGTCTGCCATGGACTACATACCAGTGTGGGATAGATAAATGACACCATCTTTGTCTGCAATGGACTACATACCAGTGTGGGATAGATAAATAACACCACCTTTGTCTGCCTTGGACTACACACCAGTGTGGGATAGATAAATAACACCATCTTTGTCTGCCATGGACTACATACCAGTGTGGGATAGATAAATGACACCATCTTTGTCTGCAATGGACTACATACCAGTGTGGGATATATAAATGACACCATCTTTGTCTGCCATGGACTACACACCAGTGTGGGATAGATAAATGACACCATCTTTGTCTGCAATGGACTACATACCAGTGTGGGATATATAAATGACACCATCTTTGTCTGCCATGGACTACATACCAGTGTGGGATATATAAATGACACCATCTTTGTCTGCAATGGACTACATACCAGTGTGGGATATATAAATGACACCATCTTTGTCTGCATGGACTACATACCAGTGTGTGATATATAAATAACACCATCTTTGTATGCCTTGGACTACATACCAGTGTGGGATATATAAATAACACCATCTTTGTCTGCCATGGACTACATACCAGTGTGGGATAGATAAATGACACCATCTTTGTCTCTTTTGATTGAAGTTCACCTTTATATCCTCCATAAATCTTCATCATCTATAAAACATAATAGAAAAATTTCTGTGTAAGAATAATATTTATCTAAAATTAAGTATGTATTTTTTCAAAATCTGAAAAATTATCGATTAATACAACCCGCGTGATACAAAACCTTGTATCATCTTTATAGGTGATACAAGATGTACTTTTGTTGGAACTAACTTATTGACATCACAATGGTATAACCAATGATTTGGTGACTCTCTATGAATGAAATATGACAACATAATATGTGTGACGTTAGGACCTATATTTTTATAAACAAATGCTTCATTGAATGTTAAATTTTAAACACTCAGTTCTGATCTGCCCTTTTTATACTTCCTAATTTAGATAAACTTATTACATACATTTAAGGGGGCCTCGGTGGCGAGTGGCTGAGGTTGTTCGTCTACTATTGATCACGTGGTCTGTCAACACTGAGATTGCGGGTTTGATTCTCACTGCAGGCAGGGTGTACTCGACTACAAAAACTCCCTTGACATATGTACACATGTACTTTTACCATTCTACAAAAACTCCCTTGACATATGTACACATGTACTTTTACCATTCTACAAAAACTCCCTTGACATATGTACACATGTACTTTGACCATTCTACAAAAACTCCCTTGACATATGTACACATGTACTTTTACCATTCTACAAAAACTCCCTTGACATATGTACACATGTACTTTTACCATTCTAAAAAAACTCCCTTGACATATGTACACATGTACTTTTACCATTCTACAAAAACTCCCTTGACATATGTACACATGTACTTTGACCATTCTACAAAAACTCCCTTGACATATGTACACATGTACTTTGACCATTCTAAAAAAACTCCCTTGACATATGTACACATGTACTTTTACCATTCTACAAAAACTCCCTTGACATATGTACACATGTACTTTGACCATTCTAAAAAAACTCCCTTGACATATGTACACATGTACTTTGACCATTCTAAAAAAACTCCCTTGACATATGTACACATGTACTTTTACCATTCTACAAAAACTCCCTTGACATATGTACACATGTACTTTTACCATTCTACAAAAACTCCCTTGACATATGTACACATGTACTTTTACCATTCTACAAAAACTCCCTTGACATATGTACACATGTACTTTTACCATTCTACAAAAACTCCCTTGACATATGTACACATGTACTTTTACCATTCTAGATACACATTGTAACATGTAATTGTAATTTTTTTATCTGTATAAAATTTATGTAAGTACCAAATCCTCCAGCTTTGCTTCAGATAGATAGATTGAAGCATGTGAGGACAGGTTTAAGGTTCATATGAGTCCAGTCTTAGATTCATCAGAGTCCAATGAGGATAAGCTTTGTGTTGACAATAGTCCAGTAAGGACAGGTGTTATGTATACAAGGCCAGTAAGGACAGGTGTTATGTATACAAGGCCAGTAAGGACAGGTGTTATGTATACAAGGCCAGTAAGGACAGGTGTTATGTATACAAGGCCAGTAAGGACAGGTGTTATGTATACAAGGCCAGTAAGGACAGGTGTTATGTATACAAGGCCAGTAAGGACAGGTGTTATGTATACAAGGCCAGTAAGGACAGGTGTTATGTATACAAGGCCAGTAAGGACAGGTGTTATGTATACAAGGCCAGTAAGGACAGGTGTTATGTATACAAGGCCAGTAAGGACAGGTGTTATGTATACAAGGCCAGTAAGGACAGGTGTTATGTATACAAGGCCAGTAAGGACAGGTGTTATGTATACAAGGCCAGTAAGGACAGGTGTTATGTATACAAGGCCAGTAAGGACAGGTGTTATGTATACAAGGCCAGTAAGGACAGGTGTTATGTATACAAGGCCAGTAAGGACAGGTGTTATGTATACAAGGCCAGTAAGGACAGGTGTTATGTATACAAGGCCAGTAAGGACAGGTGTTATGTATACAAGGCCAGTAAGGACAGGTGTTATGTATGCAAGGCCAGTAAGGACAGGTGTTATGTATGCAAGGCCAGTAAGGACAGGTGTTATGTATACAAGGCCAGTAAGGACAGGTGTTATGTATACAAGGCCAGTAAGGACAGGTGTTATGTATGCAAGGCCAGTAAGGACAGGTGTTATGTATGCAAGGCCGGTAAGGACAGGTGTTATGTATGCAAGGCCAGTAAGGACAGGTGTTATGTATGCAAGGCCAGTAAGGACAGGTGTTATGTATGCAAGGCCAGTAAGGACAGGTGTTATGTATGCAAGGCCAGTAAGGACAGGTGTTATGTATACAAGGCCAGTAAGGACAGGTGTTATGTATACAAGGCCAGTAAGGACAGGTGTTATGTATACAAGGCCAGTAAGGACAGGTGTTATGTATACAAGGCCAGTAAGGACAGGTGTTAGGTATACAAGGCCAGTAAGGACAGGTGTTATGTATACAAGGCCAGTAAGGACAGGTGTTAGGTATACAAGGCCAGTAAGGACAGGTGTTATGTATACAAGGCCAGTAAGGACAGGTGTTATGTATACAAGGCCAGTAAGGACAGGTGTTAGGTATACAAGGCCAGTAAGGACAGGTGTTAGGTATACAAGGCCAGTAAGGACAGGTGTTATGTATACAAGGCCAGTAAGGACAGGTGTTATGTATACAAGGCCAGTAAGGACAGGTGTTATGTATACAAGGCCAGTAAGGACAGGTGTTATGTATACAAGGCCAGTAAGGACAGGTGTTATGTATACAAGGCCAGTAAGGACAGGTGTTAGGTATACAAGGCCAGTAAGGACAGGTGTTATGTATACAAGGCCAGTAAGGACAGGTGTTATGTATACAAGGCCAGTAAGGACAGGTGTTATGTATACAAGGCCAGTAAGGACAGGTGTTATGTATACAAGGCCAGTAAGGACAGGTGTTATGTATACAAGGCCAGTAAGGACAGGTGTTATGTATACAAGGCCAGTAAGGACAGGTGTTATTTATACAAGGCCAGTAAGGACAGGTGTTATGTATACAAGGCCAGTAAGGACAGGTGTTATGTATACAAGGCCAGTAAGGACAGGTGTTATGTATACAAGGCCAGTAAGGACAGGTGTTATGTATACAAGGCCAGTAAGGACAGGTGTTATGTATACAAGGCCAGTAAGGACAGGTGTTATGTATACAAGGCCAGTAAGGACAGGTGTTATGTATACAAGGCCAGTAAGGACAGGTGTTATGTATACAAGGCCAGTAAGGACAGGTGTTATGTATACAAGGCCAGTAAGGACAGGTGTTATGTATACAAGGCCAGTAAGGACAGGTGTTATGTATACAAGGCCAGTAAGGACAGGTGTTATGTATACAAGGCCAGTAAGGACAGGTGTTATGTATACAAGGCCAGTAAGGACAGGTGTTATGTATACAAGGCCAGTAAGGACAGGTGTTATGTATACAAGGCCAGTAAGGACAGGTGTTATGTATACAAGGCCAGTAAGGACAGGTGTTATGCATACAAGGCCAGTAAGGACAGGTGTTATGTATACAAGGCCAGTAAGGACAGGTGTTATGTATACAAGGCCAGTAAGGACAGGTGTTATGTATACAAGGCCAGTAAGGACAGGTGTTATGTATACAAGGCCAGTAAGGACAGGTGTTATGTATACAAGGCCAGTAAGGACAGGTGTTATGTATACAAGGCCAGTAAGGACAGGTGTTATGTATACAAGGCCAGTAAGGACAGGTGTTATGTATACAAGGCCAGTAAGGACAGGTGTTATGTATACAAGGCCAGTAAGGACAGGTGTTATGTATACAAGGCCAGTAAGGACAGGTGTTATGTATACAAGGCCAGTAAGGACAGGTGTTATGTATACAAGGCCAGTAAGGACAGGTGTTATGTATACAAGGCCAGTAAGGACAGGTGTTATGTATACAAGGCCAGTAAGGACAGGTGTTATGTATACAAGGCCAGTAAGGACAGGTGTTATGTATACAAGGCCAGTAAGGACAGGTGTTATGTATACAAGGCCAGTAAGGACAGGTGTTATGTATACTAGCCAAACTGTTATGTATACAAGGCCAGTAAGGACAGGTGTTATGTATGCAAGGCCAGTAAGGACAGGTGTTATGTATACAAGGCCAGTAAGGACAGGTGTTATGTATACAAGGCCAGTAAGGACAGGTGTTATGTATACAAGGCCAGTAAGGACAGGTGTTATGTATACAAGGCCAGTAAGGACAGGTGTTATGTATACAAGGCCAGTAAGGACAGGTGTTATGTATACAAGGCCAGTAAGGACAGGTGTTATGTATACAAGGCCAGTAAGGACAGGTGTTATGTATACAAGGCCAGTAAGGACAGGTGTTATGTATACAAGGCCAGTAAGGACAGGTGTTATGTATACAAGGCCAGTAAGGACAGGTGTTATGTATACAAGGCCAGTAAGGACAGGTGTTATGTATACAAGGCCAGTAAGGACAGGTGTTATGTATACAAGGCCAGTAAGGACAGGTGTTATGTATACAAGGCCAGTAAGGACAGGTGTTATGTATACAAGGCCAGTAAGGACAGGTGTTATGTATACAAGGCCAGTAAGGACAGGTGTTATGTATACAAGGCCAGTAAGGACAGGTGTTATGTATACAAGGCCAGTAAGGACAGGTGTTATTTATACAAGGCCAGTAAGGACAGGTGTTATGTATACAAGGCCAGTAAGGACAGGTGTTATTTATACAAGGCCAGTAAGGACAGGTGTTATGTATACAAGGCCAGTAAGGACAGGTGTTATGTATACAAGGCCAGTAAGGACAGGTGTTATTTATACAAGGCCAGTAAGGACAGGTGTTATGTATACAAGGCCAGTAAGGACAGGTGTTATGTATACAAGGCCAGTAAGGACAGGTGTTATGTATACAAGGCCAGTAAGGACAGGTGTTATGTATACAAGGCCAGTAAGGACAGGTGTTATGTATACAAGGCCAGTAAGGACAGGTGTTATGTATACAAGGCCAGTAAGGACAGGTGTTATGTATACAAGGCCAGTAAGGACAGGTGTTATGTATACAAGGCCAGTAAGGACAGGTGTTATGTATACAAGGCCAGTAAGGACAGGTGTTATGTATACAAGGCCAGTAAGGACAGGTGTTATGTATGCAAGGCCAGTAAGGACAGGTGTTATGTATACAAGGCCAGTAAGGACAGGTGTTATGTATGCAAGGCCAGTAAGGACAGGTGTTATGTATGCAAGGCCAGTAAGGACAGGTGTTATGTATACAAGGCCAGTAAGGACAGGTGTTATGTATACAAGGCCAGTAAGGACAGGTGTTATGTATACAAGGCCAGTAAGGACAGGTGTTATGTATGCAAGGCCAGTAAGGACAGGTGTTATGTATGCAAGGCCAGTAAGGACAGGTGTTATGTATACAAGGCCAGTAAGGACAGGTGTTATGTATACAAGGCCAGTAAGGACAGGTGTTATGTATACAAGGCCAGTAAGGACAGGTGTTATGTATACAAGGCCAGTAAGGACAGCCTGTATTCTATGCATGGCATTATGGACATTTAACTTACTCTGCAGTCCTTCTCTTTATCAATACAACATTTTTCTGACATTATTTCTACATCACATGGTGGTGCTCTAGGGTTGTATACTGTAACAGCTGTGGAATAACAAGAACCAGTTGTTAGTTACAGAGCTGTGGAATAACAAGGAACTAGGTGTTAGTAAGGGAGTTTTGAATAACAAGGAACCAGTTGTTAGCTACAGAGCTGTGAAATAACAAGGAACCAGTTGTTAGTAAGGGAGTTGTGAATAACAAGGAACCAGTTGTTAGTTACAGAGCTGTGGAATAGCAAGGAACCAGTTGTTAGTAAGGGAGTTGTGAATAACAAGGAACCAGTTGTTAGTTACAGATCTGTGGAATAACAAGGAACAAGATGTTAGTTAGGGAGCTGTGAATAACAAGGAACCAGTTGTTAGTTATGGCAGGGTATTCTCAACTGGAACCTTAATTATCAAGGGTTACCACATTAAAAAATAGACACTGTTATATAGCTGAAAGATTTGCTGAATCAAATGAAACAAAAAAACCAAGCTATACCAAAATACAATGAAATATTGACTAAAATAGTGAAAACAAAAAAATCAAAAAAATTTATGTTGCTACATCTCTTGTATCTAAACACTTGAGTATTGTTAAAGTCTGGCAAAATTGGTAAGAAATAAAATGCTCATATAAATAAGAAATTCAATAAAAAATTTACATCAAAATTATAATGAAAACATATATGAATGGTGAAAACAAAGATCTGATGACTTGTTTCATCTATAAAACTATACAAGGTACTAGGACAAATCCACCATGGACTAAAAGCTCTCTCAATGCAGAATCTCTTGAAAAAAATCTGATATCAAAATCTATCTCATACAAAATTTCCCACATGAGAAAAAAATTAAAACTGGCCTCTGACCCTTGTATTCCAATAGCTAATGTAACTCCTTAAGGATGTTTTAACATCTAAATTAAATTATTATGAAAGACAAAGCTACAAAAACCTAATCGGTCAAAAAGGTACAAAAACCCAATCAGTCAAAAAAGGTACAAAAACCCAATCAGTCAAAAAAGGTACAAAAACCCAATCAGTCAAAAAGGTACAAAAACCCAATCAGTAAAAAAGGTACAAAAACCCAATCCGTAAAAAAGGTACAAAAACCCAATCAGTCAAAAAGGTACAAAAACTCAATCGGTCAAAAAGGTACAAAAACCCAATCAGTAAAAAAAGGTACAAAAACCCAATCAGTCAAAAAGGTACAAAAACCCAATCAGTCAAAAAGGTACAAAAACCTCAATCGGTCAAAAAGGTACAAAAACCAAATCAGTCAAAAAGGTACAAAAACCCAATCGGTCAAAAAAGGTACAAAAACCCAATCGGTCAAAAAGATACAAAAACCCAATCAGTCAAAAAGGTACAAAAACCCAATCAGTCAAAAAGGTACAAAAACCCAATCAGTCAAAAAGGTACAAAAAACCCAATCGGTCAAAAAGGTACAAAAACCTAATCTGTCAAAAAGGTACAAAAACCCAATCTGTCAAAAAGGTACAAAAACCCAATCAGTCAAAAAGGTACAAAAACCTAATCGGTCAAAAAGGTACAAAAACCCAATCGGTTAAAAAGGTACAAAAACACAATCAGTCAAAAAGGTACAAAAACCCAATCAGTCAAAAGGTACAAAAACCCAATCAGTCAAAAAGTTACAAAAACCCAATCAGTCAAAAAGGTACAAAAACCCAATCAGTCAAAAAGGTACAAAAACCCAATCAGTCAAAAAGGTACAAAAACCTAATCGGTCAAAAAGGTACAAAAACCCAATCAGTCAAAAAGGTACAAAAACCCAATCAGTCAAAAAGGTACAAAAACCTAATCGGTCAAAAAGGTACAAAAACCCAATCAGTCAAAAAGGTACAAAAAATCAATCAGTCAAAAAGCTACAAAAATCCAATCAGTCAAAAAGGTACAAAAACCCAATCTGTCAAAAAGGTACAAAAACTCAATCAGTCAAAAAGGTACAAAAACCCAATCAGTCAAAAAGATACAAAAACCCAATCAGTCAAAAAGGTACAAAAACCCAATCAGTCAAAAAGGTGCAAAAACCTAATCGGTCAAAAAGGTACAAAAACCCAATCAGTCAAAAAGGTACAAAAACCTAATCGGTCAAAAAGGTACAAAAACCCAATCAGTCAAAAAGGTACAAAAACTCAATCGGTCAAAAAGGTACAAAAACCCAATCAGTCAAAAAGGTACAAAAACCCAATCAGTCAAAAAGGTACAAAAACCTAATCGGTCAAAAAGGTACAAAAACCCAATCAGTCAAAAAGGTACAAAAACCCAATCAGTCAAAAAGGTACAAAAACTCAATCAGTCAAAAAGGTACAAAAACTCAATCGGTCAAAAAGGTACAAAAACCCAATCAGTCAAAAAGGTACAAAAACCTAATCTGTCAAAAAGGTACAAAAACCCAATCTGTCAAACAGGTACAAAAACCCAATCAGTCAAAAAGGTACAAAAACCCAATCAGTCAAAAAGGTACAAAAACCTAATCGGTCAAAAAGGTACAAAAACCCAATCAGTCAAAAAGGTACAAAAACCCAATCAGTCAAAAAGGTACAAAAACCCAATCAGTCAAAAAAATACAAAAACCCAATCAGTCAAAAGGTACAAAAACCCAATCAGTCAAAAAGTTACAAAAACCCAATCAGTCAAAAAGGTACAAAAACCCAATCAGTCAAAAAGGTACAAAAACCCAATCAGTCAAAAAGGTACAAAAACCTAATCGGTCAAAAAGGTACAAAAACCCAATCAGTCAAAAAGGTACAAAAACCCAATCTGTCAAAAGAGAAAACATGAGACAGTGACAAAATCTGCAAGAAGACACATGACACAAAGAACAACAAAAACCAAAATGAGTACATGTATCCCAAACCCAATAAAAATGGGCACTAAATATGAGGAAGCAGTACCTGCCTCTAATTAGATACTTGTCATGTTACTAAACATCATTCCAGGAAAAAGTCATTTTCAGGAACAGAAAACCTATTAACTATCAGGCTCAGAAAAATGATTGAAATCAATCACATGATGACAATCATGGAACTTCTGAAAATCAACCTTAAATACACCAATCAAATTCAAATACACATTATATATAATTGAAAATTTGTTAAAAATAATTTCTCATGGCATTCTTCCAAAAGAATACCAGTGCTATACTTCCTAAATTTGTAGGTAACAGTTCTAATTACAGAATATCAGTGCAATGCTTCCTACATCTGTAGGGTACCAGTACTACTTACAGAAT
Source organism: Limnoperna fortunei (assembly GCA_944474755.1). NCBI lineage: Eukaryota > Metazoa > Mollusca > Bivalvia > Mytilida > Modiolidae > Limnoperna > Limnoperna fortunei. The sequence continues at coordinate 88,502,018 of OX104118.1, forward strand.
ATCAGTGCTATACTTTGTAAATATGTAGGTACCAGTTCTACTTACAGAATACCATAGTTATACTTCCTAAATTTGTAGGTATCAGTTCTACTTACAGAATACCAGAGTGCTATACTTCCTAAATCTGTAGGTACCAGTTCTACTTACAGAATACTTGAGTTATACTTCCCACATCTGTAGGGTACCAGACTGGTACTTCTTACAGAATATCAGTGCTATACTTCCCACATCTGTAGGGTATCAGTACTACAGAACTAACTTACAGAATATCAGTGCCTCTAGGGTACCATTATTACTTACAGAATATCAGCGCTATACTTCCTACATCTGTAGGGTACCAGTACTACAGAACTAACTTACAGAATATCAGTGCTATACTTCCTACATCTGTAGGGTACCAGTACTACAGAACTAACTTACAGAATATCAGTGCTATACTTCCTACATCTGTAGGGTACCAGTACTACAGAACTAACTTACAGAATATCAGTGCCTCTAGGGTACCATTATTACTTACAGAATATCAGTGCTATACTTCCTACATCTGTAGGGTACCAGTACTACTTACAGAATACCCGAGTGCTATACTTCCTACATCTGTAGGGTACCAGACTAGTATTAATTACAGAATACCAGTGCTATACTTCCTACATCTGTAGGGTACCAGACTAGTATTAATTACAGAATACCAGTGCTATACTTCCCATATCTGTAGGGTACCAGTACTACTTACAGAATATCAGTGCCTGTAGGGTACCAGTATTACTTACAGAATATCAGTGCTATACTTCCTACATCTGTAGGGTACCAGTACTACAGAACTAACTTACAGAATATCAGTGCCTCTAGGGTACCATTATTACTTACAGAATATCAGTGCTATACTTCCTACATCTGTAGGGTACCAGACTTAGTATTAATTACAGAATACCAGTGCTATACTTCCTACATCTGTATGGGTACCAGTACTACTTACAGAATACCAGTGCTATACTTCCTACATCTGTAGGGTACCAGACTAGTATTAATTACAGAATACCAGTGCTATACTTCCCACATCTGTAGGGTACCAGTACTACTTACAGAATATCAGTGCCTGTAGGGTACCAGTATTACTTACAGAATATCAGTGCTATACTTCCTACATCTGTAGGGTACCAGTACTACTTACAGAATATCAGTGCCTGTAGGGTACCAGAACTACTTACAGAACATCAGTGCTATACTTCCTACATCTGTAGGGTACCAGTACTACTTACAGAATATCAGTGCCTGTAGGGTACCAGTATTACTTACAGAATATCAGTGCTATACTTCCTACATCTGTAGGGTACCAGTATTACTTACAGAATATCAGTGATATACTTCCTACATCTGTAGGGTACCAGTATTACTTACAGAATATCAGTGCCTGTAGGGTACCAGTATTACTTACAGAATATCAGTGCTATACTTCCTACATCTGTAGGGTACCAGTACTACTTACAGAATATCAGTGCTATACTTCCTACATCTGTAGGGTACCAGTACTACTTACAGAATATCAGTGCTATACTTCCTACATCTGTAGGGTACCAGTATTACTTACAGAATATCAGTGCTATACTTCCTACATCTGTAGGGTACCAGTACTACTTACAGAATACCAGTGCTATACTTCCTACATCTGTAGGGTACCAGTATTACTTACAGAATATCAGTGCTATACTTCCTACATCTATGTTTGTTACACTACTTTCCTGTAAATACAATATATGTATATAACTTGACAAGATAAAACAATTTAGATTTAATTTATTCAATCCGGTATTCCAGAAATAGTCAGTCCTGCCTTGTGGAATGTTTTCATTGGGGTATTCCAGAAATAGCCAGTCCTGCCTTGTGGAATGTTTTCATTGGGGTATTCCAGAAATAGTCTGTTTTCCAGAACTAGCCAGTGCTACCTTATGGATTTTCGTTGAGGCACTTGCAGAAATTGTGTCACATTATAGATTGTTTTCATTGGGGTATTCCAGAAATAGCCAGTCCTACCTAATCTTTCCATTGGGATATTCCAGAAATAGCCAGTCCAATCTAATCTTTCCATTGGGGTATTCCAGAAATCGCCAGTCCTATCTAATCTTTCCCATTGGGGTATTCCAGAAATAGCCAGTCCTACCTAATCTTTCCCATTGGGGTATTCCAGAAATAGCCAGTCCTACCTAATCTTTCCATTGGGGTATTCCAGAAATAGCCAGTCCTACCTAATCTTTCCATTGGGGTATTCCAGAAATCGCCAGTCCTATCTAATCTTTCCCATTGGGGTATTCCAGAAATAGCCAGTCCTACCTAATCTTTCCATTGGGGTATTCCAGAAATAGCCAGTCCTACCTAATCTTTCCATTGGGGTATTCCAGAAATAGCCAGTCCTATCTAATCTTTCCATTGGGGTATTCTAGAAAATGTCTGTCCCCACTTTATGGTTTGTTTTCATTGAGGTAATTTTTAAATAATTACTAAATGTTTTGTCCAACTTTGTACTTTTTTCATTTAATTTTTTTTTCAATAATATACACATTTCTCACAGAACTTTCAAGGCTTTTGAGGTGCTTACTCCAATAAGATTCTCTGCTATTTTGATTAACAAACATACAACATTTTACTCCAGTCTGGATCTTTTGGCACTCGCCCAATATTGGTCTTCAGATGTGTTTGCAGTCACCAAAATTGGTCCTCAGTTATGTTTACAATCGCCAATATCAGATATGTTAACACTCAACCAATACTGGTTCTCAGAATTGTTTACACTCACCAAAATTGGTGCTCAGATTGAATGTTTTTATCCATGTTTGTTTTATATTTAAGAAGCATGGATGCGCTGTAGTAAATATGGACTTAAATAAATAAATCTATAAACTTCAAAGGGCTCTGTAGAATGGACTTTAAACTCCATGACAAGAGAACCTATCTCTTAAATCTATATCCTTCAATGGGCTCTGTAGTATGGACTTTAAACTCCATGACAAGAGAACCTATCTCCTAATTCTATAACCTTCAATGGGCTCTGTAGTATGGACTTTAAACTCCATGACTAGAGAACCTATCTCCTAAATCTATAACCTTCAATGGGCTTTGTAGTATGGACTTTAAACTCCATAACAAGAGAACCTATCTCCTAATTTTATAACCTTCAATGGGCTCTGTAGTATGGACTTTAAACTCCATAACAAGAGAACCTATCTCCTAAATCTATAACCTTCAATGGGCTCTGTAGTATGGGATTTAAACTCCATGACCAGAGAACCCATCTCCTAAATCTATAACCCTCAATGGGCTCTGTAGTATGGACTTTAAACTCCATGACTAGAGAACCTATCTCCTAACTCAATAACCTTCAATGGGCTCTGTGGTATGGACTTTAAACTCCATGACTAGAGAACCTATCTCCTAACTCAATAACCTTCAATGGGCTCTGTGGTACGGACTTTAAACTCCATGACAAGAGAACCTATCTCCTAACTATAACCTTCAATGGGCTCTGTAGCATGGACTTTAAACTCCATGACCAAAGAACCTAACTCTATAACCTTCAATGTCCAACTATTCTATGTTACCTTTACATAAATATGTTCCTGCTTCGTTTCTGCAAACACTGACCATGTCACAATCCAACAAAACACTACAATCTTCATTCTCCTGCAGTAAATAAATAGTAGTGAATCATTAGTTAACACTACAATCTTCATTCTCCTGCAGTAAATAAATAGTAGTGAATCATTGGTTAACACTACAATCTTCATTCTCCTGCAGTAAATAAATACTAGTGAATCATTGGTTAACACTACAATCTTCATTCTCCTGCAGTAAACAAGTGTGGACTGTGAGCATGCTCACAAAGGGATAACCCCCCCCCCCCCCCCCCCCCATTTTCGCTTTAAGTCCAATTATCTCCCCTGAATAATATCCGACAGCGACGAAAATTCTTCATGCACATCTACATATGATGTACTTCCTTCATGTAAAGTTTCATCAAAATCTGTCAAGCGGTTTAAGAGGAGAAGCACTAACAAGGGATGTGGACAGACGGACAGACAGACAGGGTGATTCCTATATACCTCCCCAAACTAGTTTGCGGGGGGTATAATAAATACTAGTGAATCATTGGTTAACACTACAATCTTCATTCTCCTGCAGTAAACAAGTGTGGACTGTGAGCACGCTCACAAAGGGATAACCCCCCCCCCCCTTTTTCGCTTTAAGTCCAATTATCTCCCCTGAATAATATCCGACAGCGACGAAAATTCTTCATGCACATCTACATATGATGTACTTCCTTCATGTAAAGTTTCATCAAAATCTGTCAAGCGGTTTAAGAGGAGAAGCACTAACAAGGGATGTGGACAGACGGACAGACAGACAGACAGACAGGGTGATTCCTATGTACCTCCCCAAACTAGTTTGCGGGAGGTATAATAAATACTAGTGAATCATTGGTTAACACTACAATCTTCATTCTCCTGCAGTAAATAAATAGTAGTGAATCATTGGTTAACACTAAATTCTTCATTCTCCTGCAGTAAATAAATACTAGTGAATCATTGGTTAACACTAAATTCTTCATTCTCCTGCAGTAAATAAATACTAGTGAATCATTGGTTAACACTAAATTCTTCATTCTCCTGCAGTAAATAAATACTAGTGAATCATTGGTTAACACTAAATTCTTCATTCTCCTGCAGTAAATAAATACTAGTGAATCATTGGTTAACACTAAATTCTTCATTCTCCTGCAGTAAATAAATACTAGTGAATCATTGGTTAACACTACATTCATTCTCCTGCAGTAAATAAATACTAGTGAATCATTGGTTAACACTACAATCTTCATTCTCCTGCAGTAAATAAATACTAGTGAATCATTGGTTAACACTAAATTCTTCATTCTCCTGCAGTAAATAAATACTAGTGAATCATTGGTTAACACTAAATTCTTCATTCTCCTGCAGTAAATAAATACTAGTGAATCATTAATTAACACTAAATTCTTCATTCTCCTGCAGTAAATAAATCATATACAACTATTAGCGACATCATGTGACTTGTGCGACATATTTTTGTCAGCCATATTGGATTTTCCACTCAACAAAAAAATATAGGAACCATTAAAAAACGCAGCTATCTTGTTCAATAAATAAAATATATATGTTTTGCACATTGTTCCTGGTTCTACAGTCTCTTATCTTTCAAATGATGTACATTTTATCACTTTGAATTACTTGCACAATACTTCCCATTTTGTTTGAAATTAGCCTTATTTTCTGCGTTCTGGTTACATTGTTTCGTTGCGAATTAGTCAATTATGCACCACTTCTGACATGAATTGCATAAATACAGCTATAAACTATGTTTTGCACATATATACAAATAGTAGACACATTTATATTTTTGATTTTCACATTTTTAACACTTTAATTGCTGATCTTTATACTTCCCATTTCCTTACATGTCATAAAGAGTTAAAGCTTCTCCTTCCTTCCTTACATGTTATACAGAGTTAAAGCTTCTCCTCCCTTCCTTACATGTTATAAAGAGTTAAAGCTTCTCCTCCCTTCCTTACATGTTATAAAGAGTTAAAGCTTCTCCTCCCTTCCTTACATGTTATAAAGAGTTAAAGCTTCTCCTCCCTTCCTTACATGTTATACAGAGTTAAAGCTTCTCCTTCCTTTCTTACATGTGATACAGAGTTAAAGCTTCTCCCCCCTTCCTTACATGTTATAAATAGTTAAAGCTTCTCCTCCCTTCCTTACATGTTATAAAGAGTTAAAGCTTCTCCTACCTTCCTTACATGTTATAAAGAGTTAAAGCTTCTCCTTCCTTCCTTACATGTTATAAAGAGTTAAAGCTTCTCCTCCCTTCCTTACATGTTATAAAGAGTTAAAGCTTCTCCTACCTTCCTTACATGTTATAAAGAGTTAAAGCTTCTCCTCCCTTCCTTACATGTTATACAGAGTTAAAGCTTCTCCTACCTTCCTTACATGTTATAAAGAGTTAAAGCTTCTCCTACCTTCCTTACATGTTATAAAGAGTTAAAGCTTCTCCTCCCTTCCTTACATGTTATACAGAGTTAAAGCTTCTCCTCCCTTCTTTACATGTTATACAGAGTTAAAGCTTCTCCTCCCTTCCTTACATGTTACACAGAGTTAAAGCTTCTCCTCCCTTCCTTACATGTTATAAGAGTTAAAGCTTCTCCACCCTTCCTTACATGTTATAAAGAGTTAAAGCTTCTCCTTCCTTCCTTACATGTTATAAAGAGTTAAAGCTTCTCCTTCCTTCCTTACATGTTATACAGAGTTAAAGCTTCTCCTCCCTTCCTTACGTGTTATAAAGAGTTAAAGCTTCTCCTCCCTTCCTTACATGTTATACAGAGTTAAAGCTTCTCCTCCCTTCCTTACATGTTATAAAGAGTTAAAGCTTCTCCTCCCTTCCTTACATGTTATATAGAGTTAAAGCTTCTCCTCCCTTCCTTACATGTTATAAAGAGTTAAAGCTTCTCCTACCTTCTTACCATGTTATAAAGAGTTAAAGCTTCTCCTCCCTTCCTTACGTGTTATAAAGAGTTAAAGCTTCTCCTCCCTTCCTTACATGTTATAAAGAGTTAAAGCTTCTCCTCCCTTCCTTACATGGTATACAGAGTTAAAGCTTCTCCTTCCTTCCTTACATGTTATAAAGAGTTAAAGCTTCTCCTCCCTTCCAAACATGTTATAAAGAGTTAATACTTCTCCTCCCTTCCTTACATGTTATAAAGAGTTAAAGCTTCTCCTTCCTTCCTTACATGTTATACAGAGTTAAAGCTTCTCCTCCCTTCCTTACATGTTATAAAGAGTTAAAGCTTCTCCTTCCTTCCTTACGTGTTATAAAGAGTTAAAGCTTCTCCTCCCTTCCTTACATGTTATAAAGAGTTAAAGCTTCTCCTCCCTTCCTTACATGGTATACAGAGTTAAAGCTTCTCCTTCCTTCCTTACATGTTATAAAGAGTTAAAGCTTCTCCTCCCTTCCAAACATGTTATAAAGAGTTAATACTTCTCCTCCCTTCCTTACATGTTATAAAGAGTTAAAGCTTCTCCCCCCTTCCTTACATGTTATAAAGAGTTAAAGCTTCTCCTCCCTTCCTTACATGTTATAAAGAGTTAAAGCTTCTCCTCCCTTCCTTACATGTTATACAGAGTTAAAGCTTCTCCTCCCTTCCTTACATGTTATAAAGAGTTAAAGCTTCTCCTTCCTTCCTTACATGTTATAAAGAGTTAAAGCTTCTCCTCCCTTCCTTACATGTTATAAAGAGTTAAAGCTTCTCCTTCCTTCCTTACATGTTATAAAGAGTTAAAGCTTCTCCTCCCTTCCTTTCATGTTATACAGAGTTAAAGCTTCTCCTCCCTTCCTTACGTGTTATAAAGAGTTAAAGCTTCTCCTCCCTTCCTTACATGTTATAAAGAGTTAAAGCTTCTCCTCCCTTCCTTACATGTTATAAAGAGTTAAAGCTTCTCCTTCCTTCCTTACATGTTATACAGAGTTAAAGCTTCTCCTTCCTTCCTTACATGTTATACAGAGTTAAAGCTTCTCCTACCTTCCTTACATGTTATAAAGAGTTAAAGCTTCTCCTTCCTTCCTTACATGTTATACAGAGTTAAAGCTTCTCCTTCCTTCCTTACATGTTATAAAGAGTTAAAGCTTCTCCTCCCTTCCTTACATGTTATAAAGAGTTAAAGCTTCTCCTCCCTTCCTTACATGTTATAAAGAGTTAAAGCTTCTCCTCCCTTCCTTACATGTTATACAGAGTTAAAGCTTCTCCTCCCTTCCTTACATGTTATAAAGAGTTAAAGCTTCTCCTCCCTTCCTTACATGTTATAAAGAGTTAAAGCTTCTCCTCCCTTCCTTACATGGTATACAGAGTTAAAGCTTCTCCTTCCTTCCTTACATGTTATAAAGAGTTAAAGCTTCTCCTCCCTTCCAAACATGTTATAAAGAGTTAATACTTCTCCTCCCTTCCTTACATGTTATACAGAGTTAAAGCTTCTCCCCCCTTCCTTACATGTTATAAAGAGTTAAAGCTTCTCCTCCCTTCCTTACATGTTATAAAGAGTTAAAGCTTCTCCTACCTTCCTTACATGTTATAAAGAGTTAAAGCTTCTCCTCCCTTCCTTACATGTTATAAAGAGTTAAAGCTTCTCCTCCCTTCCTTACATGTTATACAGAGTTAAAGCTTCTCCTTCCTTCCTTACATGTTATAAAGAGTTAAAGCTTCTCCTCCCTTCCAAACATGTTATAAAGAGTTAATACTTCTCCTCCCTTCCTTACATGTTATAAAGAGTTAAAGCTTCTCCTTCCTTCCTTACATGTTATAAAGAGTTAAAGCTTCTCCTACCTTCCTTACATGTTATAAAGAGTTAAAGCTTCTCCTCCCTTCCTTACATGTTATAAAGAGTTAAAGCTTCTCCTCCCTTCCTTACATGTTATACAGAGTTAAAGCTTCTCCTCCCTTCCTTACATGTTATACAGAGTTAAAGCTTCTCCACCCTTCCTTACATGTTATAAAGAGTTAAAGCTTCTCCTCCCTTCCTTACATGTTATACAGAGTTAAAGCTTCTCCTCCCTTCCTTATACGTTATACAGAGTTAAAGCTTCTCCTCCCTTCCTTATACGTTATACAGAGTTAAAGCTTCTCCTACCTTCCTTACATGTTATAAAGAGTTAAAGCTTCTCCTTCCTTCCTTACATGTTATAAAGAGTTAAAGCTTCTCCTCCCTTCCTTACATGTTATAAAGAGTTAAAGCTTCTCCTACCTTCCTTACATGTTATAAAGAGTTAAAGCTTCTCCTCCCTTCCTTACATGTTATACAGAGTTAAAGCTTCTCCTACCTTCCTTACATGTTATAAAGAGTTAAAGCTTCTCCTCCCTTCCTTACATGTTATAAAGAGTTAAAGCTTCTCCTCCCTTCCTTACATGTTATACAGAGTTAAAGCTTCTCCTCCCTTCCTTACATGTTATACAGAGTTAAAGCTTCTCCACCCTTCCTTACATGTTATAAAGAGTTAAAGCTTCTCCTCCCTTCCTTACATGTTATAAAGAGTTAAAGCTTCTCCTCCCTTCCTTACATGTTATACAGAGTTAAAGCTTCTCCTCCCTTCCTTACATGTTATAAAGAGTTAAAGCTTCTCCTTCCTTCCTTACATGTTATAAAGAGTTAAAGCTTCTCCTCCCTTCCTTACATGTTATAAAGAGTTAAAGCTTCTCCTTCCTTCCTTACATGTTATAAAGAGTTAAAGCTTCTCCTCCCTTCCTTTCATGTTATACAGAGTTAAAGCTTCTCCTCCCTTCCTTACGTGTTATAAAGAGTTAAAGCTTCTCCTCCCTTCCTTACATGTTATAAAGAGTTAAAGCTTCTCCTCCCTTCCTTACATGTTATAAAGAGTTAAAGCTTCTCCTTCCTTCCTTACATGTTATACAGAGTTAAAGCTTCTCCTTCCTTCCTTACATGTTATACAGAGTTAAAGCTTCTCCTACCTTCCTTACATGTTATAAAGAGTTAAAGCTTCTCCTTCCTTCCTTACATGTTATACAGAGTTAAAGCTTCTCCTTCCTTCCTTACATGTTATAAAGAGTTAAAGCTTCTCCTCCCTTCCTTACATGTTATAAAGAGTTAAAGCTTCTCCTCCCTTCCTTACATGTTATAAAGAGTTAAAGCTTCTCCTCCCTTCCTTACATGTTATACAGAGTTAAAGCTTCTCCTCCCTTCCTTACATGGTATACAGAGTTAAAGCTTCTCCTTCCTTCCTTACATGTTATAAAGAGTTAAAGCTTCTCCTCCCTTCCAAACATGTTATAAAGAGTTAATACTTCTCCTCCCTTCCTTACATGTTATAAAGAGTTAAAGCTTCTCCTTCCTTCCTTACATGTTATACAGAGTTAAAGCTTCTCCTCCCTTCCTTACGTGTTATAAAGAGTTAAAGCTTCTCCTCCCTTCCTTACATGTTATAAAGAGTTAAAGCTTCTCCTCCCTTCCTTACATGGTATACAGAGTTAAAGCTTCTCCTTCCTTCCTTACATGTTATAAAGAGTTAAAGCTTCTCCTCCCTTCCAAACATGTTATAAAGAGTTAATACTTCTCCTCCCTTCCTTACATGTTATACAGAGTTAAAGCTTCTCCCCCCTTCCTTACATGTTATAAAGAGTTAAAGCTTCTCCTCCCTTCCTTACATGTTATAAAGAGTTAAAGCTTCTCCTACCTTCCTTACATGTTATAAAGAGTTAAAGTTTCTCCTCCCTTCCTTACATGTTATAAAGAGTTAAAGCTTCTCCTCCCTTCCTTACATGTTATACAGAGTTAAAGCTTCTCCTTCCTTCCTTACATGTTATAAAGAGTTAAAGCTTCTCCTCCCTTCCAAACATGTTATAAAGAGTTAATACTTCTCCTCCCTTCCTTACATGTTATAAAGAGTTAAAGCTTCTCCTTCCTTCCTTACATGTTATAAAGAGTTAAAGCTTCTCCTACCTTCCTTACATGTTATAAAGAGTTAAAGCTTCTCCTCCCTTCCTTACATGTTATAAAGAGTTAAAGCTTCTCCTCCCTTCCTTACATGTTATACAGAGTTAAAGCTTCTCCTCCCTTCCTTACATGTTATACAGAGTTAAAGCTTCTCCACCCTTCCTTACATGTTATAAAGAGTTAAAGCTTCTCCTCCCTTCCTTACATGTTATACAGAGTTAAAGCTTCTCCTCCCTTCCTTATACGTTATACAGAGTTAAAGCTTCTCCTCCCTTCCTTATACGTTATACAGAGTTAAAGCTTCTCCTACCTTCCTTACATGTTATAAAGAGTTAAAGCTTCTCCTTCCTTCCTTACATGTTATAAAGAGTTAAAGCTTCTCCTCCCTTCCTTACATGTTATAAAGAGTTAAAGCTTCTCCTACCTTCCTTACATGTTATAAAGAGTTAAAGCTTCTCCTCCCTTCCTTACATGTTATACAGAGTTAAAGCTTCTCCTACCTTCCTTACATGTTATAAAGAGTTAAAGCTTCTCCTCCCTTCCTTACATGTTATAAAGAGTTAAAGCTTCTCCTCCCTTCCTTACATGTTATACAGAGTTAAAGCTTCTCCTCCCTTCCTTACATGTTATACAGAGTTAAAGCTTCTCCACCCTTCCTTACATGTTATAAAGAGTTAAAGCTTCTCCTCCCTTCCTTACATGTTATACAGAGTTAAAGCTTCTCCTCCCTTCCTTACATGTTATACAGAGTTAAAGCTTCTCCTCCCTTCCTTACATGTTATACAGAGTTAAAGCTTCTCCTCCCTTCCTTACATGTTATACAGAGTTAAAGCTTCTCCTCCCTTCCTTACATGTCATAAGGAGTTAAAGCTTCTCCTCCCTTCCTTACATGTTATAAGGAGTTAAAGCTTCTCCTACCTTCCTTACATGTTATAAGGAGTTAAAGCTTCTCCTACCTTCCTTACATGTTATACAGAGTTAAAGCTTCTCCTCCCTTCCTTACATGTTATACAGAGTTAAAGCTTCTCCTCCCTTCCTTACATGTCATAAGGAGTTAAAGCTTCTCCTCCCTTCCTTACATGTTATAAGGAGTTAAAGCTTCTCCTCCCTTCCTTACATGTTATAAGGAGTTAAAGCTTCTCCTACCTTCCTTACATGTTATACAGAGTTAAAGCTTCTCCTCCCTTCCTTACATGTTATAAAGAGTTAAAGCTTCTCCTCCCTTCCTTACATGTTATACAGAGTTAAAGCTTCTCCTCCCTTTCTTACATGTTATAAAGAGTTAAAGCTTCTCCTCCCTTCCTTACATGTTATAAAGAGTTAAAGCTTCTCCTCCCTTCCTTACATGTTACAGAGTTAAAGCTTCTCCTCCCTTCCTTACATGTTATAAAGAGTTAAAGCTTCTCCTCCCTTCCTTACATGTTATAGAGTTAAAGCTTCTCCTCCCTTCCTTACATGTTATACAGAGTTAAAGCTTCTCCTCCCTTTCTTACATGTTATAAAGAGTTAAAGCTTCTCCTCCCTTCCTTACATGTTATAAAGAGTTAAAGCTTCTCCTCCCTTCCTTACATGTTATACAGAGTTAAAGCTTCTCCTCCCTTTCTTACATGTTATACAGAGTTAAAGCTTCTCCTCCCTTCCTTACATGTCATAAGGAGTTAAAGCTTCTCCTCCCTTCCTTACATGTTATAAAGAGTTAAAGCTTCTCCTCCCTTCCTTACATGTTATACAGAGTTAAAGCTTCTCCTCCCTTCCTTACATGTTATAAAGAGTTAAAGCTTCTCCTTCCTTCCTTACATGTTATAAAGAGTTAAAGCTTCTCCTCCCTTCCTTACATGTTATACAGAGTTAAAGCTTCTCCCCCTTCCTTACATGTAATAAAGAGTTAAAGCTTCTCCTCCCTTCCTTACATGTTATACAGAGTTAAAGCTTCTCCTACCTTCCTTTCATGTTATAAAGAGTTAAAGCTTCTCCTCCCTTCCTTACATGTTATAAAGAGTTAAAGCTTCTCCTCCCTTCCTTACATGTTATAAAGAGTTAAAGCTTCTCCTTCCTTCCTTTCATGTTATAAAGAGTTAAAGCTTCTCCTTCCTTCCTTACATGTTATAAAGAGTTAAAGCTTCTCCTCCCTTCTTTACATGTTATACAGAGTTAAAGCTTCTCCTCCCTTCCTTACATGTTATACAGAGTTAAAGCTTCTCCTTCCTTCCTTACATGTTATAAAGGGTTAAAGCTTCTCCTCCCTTCCTTACATGTTATAAGAGTTAAAGCTTCTCCTACCTTCCTTTCATGTTATAAAGAGTTAAAGCTTCTCCTCCCTTCCTTACATGTTATAAAGAGTTAAAGCTTCTCCTCCCTTCCTTACATGTTATAAAGAGTTAAAGCTTCTCCTCCCTTCCTTACATGTTATACAGAGTTAAAGCTTCTCCCCCCTTCCTTACATGTTATAAAGAGTTAAAGCTTCTCCTCCCTTCCTTACATGTTATAAAGAGTTAAAGCTTCTCCTCCCTTCCTTACATGCTATACAGAGTTAAAGCTTCTCCCCCCTTCCTTACATGTTATAAAGAGTTAAAGCTTCTCCTCCCTTCCTTACATGTTATAAAGAGTTAAAGCTTCTCCTCCCTTCCTTACATGTTATAAAGAGTTAAAGCTTCTCCTCCCTTCCTTTCATGTTATACAGAGTTAAAGCTTCTCCTCCCTTCCTTACATGTTATACAGAGTTAAAGCTTCTCCTACCTTCCTTACATGTTATAAAGAGTTAAAGCTTCTCCTCCCTTCCTTACATGTTACACAGAGTTAAAGCTTCTCCTCCCTTCCTTACATGTTATACAGAGTTAAAGCTTCTCCTCCATTCCTTACATGTTATACAGAGTTAAAGCTTCTCCTCCCTTCCTTTCATGTTATAAAGAGTTAAAGCTTCCCCTCCCTTCCTTACATGTTATAAAGAGTTAAAGCTTCTCCTCCCTTCCTTACATGTTATACAGAGTTAAAGCTTCTCCTCCCTTCCTTACATGTTATACAGAGTTAAAGCTTCTCCTCCCTTCCTTCCCTTCCTTTCATGTTATAAAGAGTTAAAGCTTCTCCTTCCTTCCTTACATGTTATACAGAGTTAAAGCTTCTCCTCCCTTCCTTCCCTTCCTTTCATGTTATAAAGAGTTAAAGCTTCTCCTTCCTTCCTTACATGTTATAAAGAGTTAAAGCTTCTCCTACCTTCCTTACATGTTATAAAGAGTTAAAGCTTCTCCTTCCTTCCTTACATGTTATAAAGAGTTAAAGCTTCTCCTACCTTCCTTACATGTTATAAAGAGTTAAAGCTTCTCCTTCCTTCCTTACATGTTATAAGAGTTAAAGCTTCTCCTTCCTTCCTTACATGTTATAAGAGTTAAAGCTTCTCCTCCCTTCCTTACATGTTATAAAGAGTTAAAGCTTCTCCTTCCTTCCTTACATGTTATAAGAGTTAAAGCTTCTCCTTCCTTCCTTACATGTTATAAGAGTTAAAGCTTCTCCTTCCTTCCTTACATGTTATAAGAGTTAAAGCTTCTCCTACCTTCCTTACATGTTATAAAGAGTTAAAGCTTCTCCTTCCTTCCTTACATGTTATAAAGAGTTAAAGCTTCTCCTTCCTTCCTTACATGTTATAAAGAGTTAAAGCTTCTCCTACCTTCCTTACATGTTATAAAGAGTTAAAGCTTCTCCTTCCTTCCTTACATGTTATAAGAGTTAAAGCTTCTCCTCCCTTCCTTACATGTTATACAGAGTTAAAGCTTCCCCTCCCTTCCTTACATGTTATAAAGAGTTAAAGCTTCTCCTCCCTTCCTTACATGTTATACAGAGTTAAAGCTTCTCCTCCCTTCCTTACATGTCATAAGGAGTTAAAGCTTCTCCTCCCTTCCTTACATGTTATAAGGAGTTAAAGCTTCTCCTACCTTCCTTACATGTTATAAGGAGTTAAAGCTTCTCCTACCTTCCTTACATGTTATAAGGAGTTAAAGCTTCTCCTACCTTCCTTACATGTTATAAAGAGTTAAAGCTTCTCCCCCTTCCTTACATGTTATAAAGAGTTAAAGCTTCTCCTCCCTTCCTTACATGTTATAAGGAGTTAAAGCTTCTCCTACCTTCCTTACATGTTATAAAGAGTTAAAGCTTCTCCTCCCTTCCTTACATGTTATAAAGAGTTAAAGCTTCTCCTCCCTTCCTTTCATGTTATACAGAGTTAAAGCTTCTCCTCCCTTCCTTACATGTTATACAGAGTTAAAGCTTCTCCTACCTTCCTTACATGTTATAAAGAGTTAAAGCTTCTCCTCCCTTCCTTACATGTTACACAGAGTTAAAGCTTCTCCTCCATTCCTTACATGTTATACAGAGTTAAAGCTTCTCCTACCTTCCTTACATGTTATACAGAGTTAAAGCTTCTCCTCCCTTCCTTACATGTTATAAAGAGTTAAAGCTTCTCCTCCCTTCCTTTCATGTTATACAGAGTTAAAGCTTCTCCTCCCTTCCTTACATGTTATACAGAGTTAAAGCTTCTCCTACCTTCCTTACATGTTATAAAGAGTTAAAGCTTCTCCTCCCTTCCTTACATGTTACACAGAGTTAAAGCTTCTCCTCCCTTCCTTACATGTTATACAGAGTTAAAGCTTCTCCTCCATTCCTTACATGTTATACAGAGTTAAAGCTTCTCCTCCCTTCCTTTCATGTTATAAAGAGTTAAAGCTTCCCCTCCCTTCCTTACATGTTATAAAGAGTTAAAGCTTCTCCTCCCTTCCTTACATGTTATACAGAGTTAAAGCTTCTCCTCCCTTCCTTACATGTTATACAGAGTTAAAGCTTCTCCTCCCTTCCTTCCCTTCCTTTCATGTTATAAAGAGTTAAAGCTTCTCCTTCCTTCCTTACATGTTATACAGAGTTAAAGCTTCTCCTCCCTTCCTTCCCTTCCTTTCATGTTATAAAGAGTTAAAGCTTCTCCTTCCTTCCTTACATGTTATAAAGAGTTAAAGCTTCTCCTACCTTCCTTACATGTTATAAAGAGTTAAAGCTTCTCCTTCCTTCCTTACATGTTATAAAGAGTTAAAGCTTCTCCTACCTTCCTTACATGTTATAAAGAGTTAAAGCTTCTCCTTCCTTCCTTACATGTTATAAGAGTTAAAGCTTCTCCTTCCTTCCTTACATGTTATAAGAGTTAAAGCTTCTCCTCCCTTCCTTACATGTTATAAAGAGTTAAAGCTTCTCCTTCCTTCCTTACATGTTATAAGAGTTAAAGCTTCTCCTTCCTTCCTTACATGTTATAAGAGTTAAAGCTTCTCCTTCCTTCCTTACATGTTATAAGAGTTAAAGCTTCTCCTACCTTCCTTACATGTTATAAAGAGTTAAAGCTTCTCCTTCCTTCCTTACATGTTATAAAGAGTTAAAGCTTCTCCTTCCTTCCTTACATGTTATAAAGAGTTAAAGCTTCTCCTACCTTCCTTACATGTTATAAAGAGTTAAAGCTTCTCCTTCCTTCCTTACATGTTATAAGAGTTAAAGCTTCTCCTCCCTTCCTTACATGTTATACAGAGTTAAAGCTTCCCCTCCCTTCCTTACATGTTATAAAGAGTTAAAGCTTCTCCTCCCTTCCTTACATGTTATACAGAGTTAAAGCTTCTCCTCCCTTCCTTACATGTCATAAGGAGTTAAAGCTTCTCCTCCCTTCCTTACATGTTATAAGGAGTTAAAGCTTCTCCTACCTTCCTTACATGTTATAAGGAGTTAAAGCTTCTCCTACCTTCCTTACATGTTATAAGGAGTTAAAGCTTCTCCTACCTTCCTTACATGTTATAAAGAGTTAAAGCTTCTCCCCCTTCCTTACATGTTATAAAGAGTTAAAGCTTCTCCTCCCTTCCTTACATGTTATAAGGAGTTAAAGCTTCTCCTACCTTCCTTACATGTTATAAAGAGTTAAAGCTTCTCCTCCCTTCCTTACATGTTATAGAGTTAAAGTTTCTTCCCCCTTCCTTACATGTTGTAAAGAGTTAAAGCTTCTCCTTCCTTCCTTACATGTTATACAGAGTAAAAGCTTCTCCTCCCTTCCTTTCATGTTATAAAGAGTTAAAGCTTCTCCTACCTTCCTTACATGTTATAAAGAGTTAAAGCTTCTCCTCCCTTCCTTACATGTTATAAGGAGTTAAAGCTTCTCCTACCTTCCTTACATGTTATAAGGAGTTAAAGCTTCTCCTACCTTCCTTATATGTTATTGTTATACAGAGTTAAAGCTTCTTCCCCCTTCCTTACATGTTATAAAGAGTTAAAGCTTATCCTCCCTTCCTTACATGTTGTAAAGAGTTAAAGCTTCTCCTCCCTTCCTTACATGTTATAAAGAGTTAAAGCTTCTCCTCCCTTCCTCACATGTTATAAGGAGTTAAAGCTTCTCCTACCTTCCTTACATGTTATAAGGAGTTAAAGCTTCTCCTACCTTCCTTACATGTTATAAGGAGTTAAAGCTTCTCCTACCTTCCTTACATGTTATAAAGAGTTAAAGCTTCTCCTCCCTTCCTTACATGTTGTAAAGAGTTAAAGCTTCTCCTCTCTTCCTTACATGTTATACAGAGTAAAAGCTTCTCCTCCCTTCCTTACATGTTGTAAAGAGTTAAAGCTTCTCCCCCCTTCCTTACATGTTGTAAAGAGTTAAAGCTTCTCCTCCCTTCCTTACATGTTATACAGAGTAAAAGCTTCTCCTACCTTCCTTACATGTTATACAGAGTTAAAGCTTCTCCTCCCTTCCTTACATGTTATACAGAGTTAAAGCTTCTCCTCCCTTCCTTACATGTTGTAAAGAGTTAAAGCTTCTCCCCCCTTCCTTACATGTTATACAGAGTTAAAGCTTCTCCCCCCTTCCTTACATGTTATACAGAGTTAAAGCTTCTCCCCCCTTCCTTACATGTTATACAGAGTTAAAGCTTCTCCTACCTTCCTTATATGTTATACAGAGTTAAAGCTTCTCCTCCCTTCCTTACATGTTATACAGAGTTAAAGCTTCTCCTCCCTTCCTTACATGTTATAAAGAGTTAAAGCTTCTCCTCCCTTTCTTACATGTAATAAAGATAATTCTATGATTCTGAAATCGTATTTTTGGTTTTTTTTCCGTATATGTTATGATGGCTTTTGGGTGGTATGAAATATATTGCTAATATGCTATCAATAAAAAAAAATCCAGGCAACAAGCAAAATGTTACAGATGACATTAACTTTAATGATTTCCAAAACTACCTGCCAAAACACTATTGACAAATGAAATGGCTCAATTAAAAAATGTTAAGTTGCAAAAAAGGCTTCAATAGAACAAATTATAAAACATCATTGATGTGTACATTTTAAATAATTTTGTTTTTTTGTGTTGCTTGTTGTGATTGTGCAACCTATAAACATGTCATAGTAAACCATAAGAAGGCTATATCTTTAAATAATACAAATCTAAAATAATACAATTTTTATACCTTTTGTTTGCAATTCCATATCTTTCAGACCAAATTTTTATATTTACTTGTAATTTTTTTTATTTATTGCACAATCAAACAGTCTTAAATAGCACTCATTCCATAAATCCTACAATTATGTCTCCAAAATGGGTTTATTTATTAAAATTTAACTGACATTAATAAGTTAAGGTAACCGACCAATAATTGAAGTCACTGTTTAATTTTATTTTTTGACCAAAAAATACAGCTTTATTAAATCAATGTAATGCTATTGCTAATTAATGTTTAAAATTATATTGTTTTACTTTGAGTCAATGTTAACAGTTTTGAGGAAAAACAGTTAGTTACTCCAATATTATTTCTGATGTTTGCTGAACATTACCGAGGTCAGCTCCATTGAAAAACAATGGACATCCGAGACACTAAATATGATCACGTGGTCAACTGTGGTCTGGATATCTATAGCATTATTCAAAAAGAAAACCAATTTAGACATGCATCATGCAAACTGTGACATCATAATGCTTTGAGGTATGTTGCAACTATATATTGTAAACAAGTAAACATCTACACACAAATTCAAAATAAATGCAGTGACAGGAAAAAACACATTTTAAGATTAGTGACCTATAGTGCATTTTTGGCTTAAAAAAGGTCCATGGTTACGAACTGACACCTCTACACATCTGTCACTTTTATCTCTATCAGCAAATTCTGCCTTATTTATCTGCATGCCACCCCCCCCCCCCACCCCTCACAAAAATGTATAATCTCCATGTGTAATATCTAACACAATACATTTCTATAACTGACATGCTTTTTCTTAAACATGAATTATTATCATAATTATTGTTTCTTAGATATGGATCAATCATGGCCGTGTTGTGTTTGCGAATTTTATGTTGTCCATGGCCTTTGTTTTATTCGAGTTTTATGTTATCCATGCAGGGGTATCCTTGGCCTTGTTGTGTTTATGAGTTTTATATAACCCATGGCCTTGTTAATTCGTACTTATATTTGTTGCTAATTTCCTTCTTGTCACTTATTGTTGCTAACTTGTGAGAGCCCTAAAAAGGAATGAAATTGTATTCAAATTCAAATATATTGATTTGTTATCCAACTGTCCCCAACAAGCCCAAGTGCCTATGAGTAATAAATGAAAGTATAGTCCTGTAAAGTGAAACCTTGACATTACTGCGTGATGTTTGCAGATTAGAAAATTTAAAATCTGCGCTCACTTCAACTTCAACAATCAAAACCCCATTTTTACAAAACGAAAATTATATTTTTCATAAAATATACAGCAATTAGTTTTAATTTCCCAATTTAAACATATTCTGAATGGTAATACAGCAAGAAGAAAGAAGATAACAAGACTGAAATATATACAGTCGATGAATGTGAAATTCTTTTCTTTCCTTTTTCGGATACTCGCCGCAAACACTTTTAAATTTACTCAATGCTAATATTGTTTACATGAAAGATGGTGGACATATTTCAAACTTGACAACTTAAGGTTTGAATTAATTTAGAACTCCTTTCAGTTTATCAATTTTTTAAACTTTTATCTAAGTTTTATATACCGTAACACCGCTACTGCAGAGAAAAATCTTAATTAAAGTTTACGTTTATAATATAAAAGCCGAAATGTTACATATTCTGTCCAAATAGGCATGACCAAACTTGTCTGTATCACTCGGTGTGCGGTCGTCAGTTTACAAAATATTACTAGTATCTTCTTTTATGCGCTCTTCTGCATTTATTACGATTCGGTCTTGTACTGTTGCGTTAATCTGTCAGCATAAAAAGTTTAGCTAAGCTTATGTTACTATAGTAAGTGTTGACGTAGGTTGTATAGTGTTTTTTGCGTTACAAATGAAAACTGCTTACCGCGTATGGTTCAGCTTATGCTCCTTTTTTAGATCAAGAAGGGACCTTTTTGAAATCAATGATTATTTCCCAGAGATATTCAGCGTTTTGAAATAAAGCGGTTTTTTAGTTTTGAACGGGCGATTTTTCATACTAAAATTTGACCTTAATTGACCCATTTCCAGTTTTACATGATTTATCTCCCCTTTTACTTCCTGTTAAAAAAACTACGGCTATCATTACTAAAAGACTATGATATTGAAATAAAGATTTTGGATTGTTTTAATATTGTTTGCCTATGCCAATTAAATTTTTCATCTAATTAACCTTATAAGTAGATGTTACTATAGCCATAGGCAACAGGTGAGTTTGAATACAACACCGATGTCACTGATAACCTTGTTTATTTAAGCTATAAAACAGCTGGGGTTCTACCTCCAATTAACATCAGGTAAATAGGATAATTAACATAGATTAATTAATTAACGATCATGTTTACACAGCAGGCGGTTTTAATAACCTTCCTCACTCAGATATTGACACCTGTCATTCAACTGAAGCGTGAAAATTTATCAAAGACAATTGTCCATTTCAAAAGGTTTCAACAGGACAAACTGCGGCTATAGCCGGAGTTTTTAGTACCGGAAATTGACACTAGGTGGCGTTTTTTAAATTGGAAAGTCGTCAATTAGAACGGAACTGTACTTTAGGAACAATCAATTGTTGTCTACTCGAAATCATTCGGGTGATGTCGTGTGCAGTTTAGGCGGGAAAAGTCTCGCGGTTTGTCCGAATACCATTGAACGTCACGAAAGCAGACGAACATTTGTAAACATCGTAAGGTCCCTTAAGAAACAAAAATGGCTGACTTATTATGTGAAATTTCTGTAGCAAAAGTCCAGGACGATTTGTAACAACTTAAATACAGAGGCATACTATAAAACATGGACAGGTTGTTGTATCTACGTTTTTTCTACTGAATTTTCGTAATAACAAGGTAAAATATAAAATAATGAAAAAATGCTAGCAAACAATTTTTTCCAAGAGGGGTTGGCATTTAGTATAGGTCTATGTTTATTTGTGAAAATAATAAGGAAAAAAAGATGCTGTACATATAATGATAACTAGTCCGAGAATCCTCTGCCGTCCAACGCTTTTTTTTTTGCGTGGGACATCAGAGAGCTCTCCATAAGCAAACCAGTGGATTTTGGGAACCAGTCTGGGTCTGCACATTCCATCGTGTCAGATTTAATAAAACATTTTCATCCAGTTAATCTATATGTAATTAGCTTCTTTAGATATTTTTCTATACAAATATAATCTTCATACATTCAATCAAGCTAATTTAAGCACTGGATTTAAGTCACATTGTTGTCACATGAGTTTTTGTTCAAAATGAAAGTGAAATGTAGGAATGTAAGGGTATCGATGGAAATGAGCTTAGAAATAGACTTAAATCAGCTTGATTGAAGGTAAGGTGATTATATTCAAAAAGGGTTGGATGGCAGAGGATTCTCGGACTAAATGATTACTGGAGATGATACAATAGTATCATGATACACACTGCATACCACTTTCTTGTAATCATTCTTTAAATGCCAAAAACTTTCCATCCCCTAAACTTACCATCCCCTAACCTTACCATCCCCTAAACTTACCATCCCCTAAACTTACCACCCCCTAAACTTACCATCCCCTAAACTTACCATCCCCTAAACTTATCATCCCCTAGACTTACCATCCCCTAGACTTACCATCCCCTAAACTTACCATCCCCTAAACTTACGATCCACTAGATTATTTGCTGCTATTGCATTGACATAAACGTGGCACAATATTTAATTTTATTTCAGCCCTGCATTCATTCAGGTGTATCCAATATTATCTACAATAATGTAGCTCCTGTTTTTATGCCCCCGCGACGACATGTCGGGGGGCATTAAGTTTTACTCATGTCCGTCCGTCCGTACGTACGTCCGAACAAATTTCCGTCAAGCTTTTCTCAGAAACGGTACATGAGAACAATTTTAAATTTGGCAGAGTGGTTCAGTATCACAAGTTGTACGTCCTAAGCGAATTTCAGACCTGTTGGACAACTACTTCCTGTTTGGGACTTCATTTGTACGTAAATACATCCGTCTGTATGTACAAATTTCCGTCAAGCTTTTCTCAGAAACCGTACATTAGAACAATTTGAAATTTGGCAGTGTGGTTCAGTATCACAAGTTGTACGTCCTAAGCGACTTTCAGACCTGTCGCACAACTACTTCCTGTTTGCGACTGGGCCAATATGAAAATGTGTTAACATGAGTATGAAAATTTCCGTCAAGCTTTTCTCAGAAACCGTACATCAGAACAATTTGAAATTTGGCAGGGTGGTTCAGTATCACAAGTTGTATGTCCTAAGCGACTTTCAGACCTGTCGGACAACTACTTCCTGTTTGCGACTGGGCTGATATGAAAATGTGTTAACATGAGTATGAAAATTTCCGTCAAGCTTTTCTCAGAAACCGTACATCAGAACAATTTGAAATTTGGCAGGGTGGTTCAGTATCACAATTTGTACGTCCTAAGCGACTTTCAGACCTGTCGGACAACTACTTCCTGTTTGCGACTGGGCCGATATGAAAATGTGTTAACATGAGTATGAAAATTTCCGTCAAGCTTTTCTCAGAAACCGTACATCAGCACAATTTGAAATTTGGCAGGGTGGTTCAGTATCACAAGTTGTACATCCTAAGTGACTTTCAGACCTGTCGGACAACTACTTCCTGTTTGCGACTGGGCCGATATGAAAATGTATTAACATGAGTATGAAAATTTCCGTCAAGCTTTTCTCAGAAACCGTACATCAGAACAATTTGAAATTTGGCAGGGTGGTTCAGTATCACAAGTTGTACGTCCTAAGCGACTTTCAGACCTGTCGGACAACTACTTCCTGTTTGCGACTGGGCCGATATGAAAATGTGTTAACATGAGTATGAAAATTTCCGTCAAGCTTTTCTCAGAAACCATACATCAGAACAATTTGAAATTTGGCAGGGTGGTTCAGTATCACAAGTTGTACGTCCTAAACGACTTTCAGACCTGTCGGACAACTACTTCCTGTTTGCAACTGGGCCGATATGAAAATGTGTTAACATGAGTATGAAAATTTCCGTCAAGCTTCCCTCTCAGAAACCGTACATCAGCACAATTTGAAATTTGGCAGGGTGGTTCAGTATCACAAGTTGTACGTCCTAAGCGACTTTCAGACCTGTTGGACAACTACTTCCTGTTTTGGACTTCATTTAGCGGGGGCATCCGTGTCCCATGGACACACTCTTCAATTTTTTTTTCATCTGGACAGAGCTACGAAGAGGTTCCATTACTAATAATTGAGCAGTCCGGGATGTGATTCACTCCCAATGGTTTTCTACATTTTATCCACTAATATTAAACTGTTTCCCTGGTTTGCTAATACTTTCTTATATTTCTGCCGTTTAAATGATATTTATACAACACTGTATTGGCAATAAAAGCATTGTTGGCAAAAGCTGAATTGCAGAAGTGTATAATTTCAGAATAGATTTTATACAAAAATTATTTTCCAGATTATTTTAGTCATGGTCACTAAACTACTAGTATTCGTATTAAAATTTTACCTGTATAATTCCGAAATGATATTATATGACGTATATACTAGTACTTCCACAAATTCAATTTCTTAACAATTCCATAATTATGACTGTTGGTTACCGTTATGTGCTGCGGCTTGTGGTAAGTACAAAGTATATTGTTTTTTTTTCACTTGCTTTTCAAAGATGTCAGTTCAAACTTTTTAATTTGTATAGTTCTATTTGGCCATGCTGGTATTTGGCCATGCTGGTGTCAAATATTTGTTTAAATCAATAAAAGAAACCAAACCTTTAATCAATTTGTACAAAAACTTATTTAAGTTAGTTTATGACTGCTGGAGTTATTATAGTTCCAGTTTTGCAAGCACCTTTGCAATGCATCTACCCCACCTGTTTTATAGTTGTAGTAGGAATAATGCAGATTTGAAGGCTTAGGCTGTGAAGTCAGATTAACATTTGTTTCAGTAAATTTAAAATGAACTACTTAAGCTGACTACAGATAAATTATAAAAATATTTAGCATGTTTACTTGATTTACAATAAAATTTAACTTAAAAGTCATTAAAGTGTTATGATTTTAGTTCAAAGATTAGAAGATGCCGCCACTGGAATGGGATAAGGTGATGTCTGCAAAGACAGCCAATCTGTCTGACGAGCAGATTGATGAATTCTATGAATCAATGGTAGATGTAAGTGCAATTAAAGGTGTTAATAACTGCTAAGATATTTATGGTTTAAATTGTTTAAGAAATTAAAAAATAGTATAGCTGTACATATCAATGTCAAGGGCCAAATGCTTAAGGTAGTACTTCTACTGTTGATCACATGGTCTGTTAACACTGAGAATGCTTGTTCAAGTCTCACTGCGGGCAGGGTGCCGTAGACTCCAATTTTATTTGACAGGGATTGCCAGTTTTTCTATCGAAGGTTGGGGTTTTTCTCATGGTATTCTGGCTTCCTACCCCAATAAAAACTGGATGCCAAGGTATAGCTGAAAAATTGCTGAAATTGGCATTAAACAACATTTAAACAAACAAACAAACATTTCAGTGTCAGCAAAAACCTGTTTGTATACATAAATGTTTGAGCTTGGTTGTCTATTTCACATTTATTAATTAACTTAAGTATGATGAATTGTATTCTAAAACAATTATCAAAACTTGTTTATAATAATGCTGGTTGTACATGAAGAAGTACTTAAAACAAATCCTTAAATATTTTTCTCAGTTCAAAGTTGATGATGTAGTAGAGACAGGAAAATTACATAAACTGTTTGATGTGGCCAAAGCTGTGATGAAAGCTAAGAGTGATGATGCTGAACAAGTTATGACTGAGCTAGAGAAAGCTACTAAAGATGCAGAAAAAAATGGTAATGCTAGAAATTATCAGGCAGTCGATATCTGCTGGTAACTTTGTTAGCTTATTATTTTCTCCAATATGCAAAACAGATGTGGCGCCAGGGAACAAATTTGGCAAAAAATTCATTAAAAATATATTGAATTAAA
Source organism: Limnoperna fortunei (assembly GCA_944474755.1). NCBI lineage: Eukaryota > Metazoa > Mollusca > Bivalvia > Mytilida > Modiolidae > Limnoperna > Limnoperna fortunei. The sequence continues at coordinate 88,526,980 of OX104118.1, forward strand.
ATTATAGTTTTTAAAACTCTCTGACCCTTTGAATAATAATTTTATATGCTCATTATATTGTTTTTACTGAAAGTAACTGCCTAATTTACTGCACAGTAAATTGACAACCAGTTACTGTTTTCAAATAATATTCATGGTTGTCTCCCCTGTACTGTGATTGAGTAGGACCACCATTGTTTTTGGAATCTTCGGCTATATTAAATTGGATGATTTTGACTTTTTCAAGTTCATATTGGTCTAAAAATCTACTTTCACTTTCTATTTCAGTTGAAAAAAAATGCATGTCCTTAATTGATTCTTAACATTTTTATGTTCATTTAAACCAATAAAAAAATTATTCTCAAGTTTCCTTAAATATTCATCTGGTCTGTTGAATAGTACTACTTTTAGGTACAGCCTCTGGACTGGTTCCCGGTATTTGGTGGTCATACACCTAAAATGATGTCAGTTCATTGTTGTCTCCCCTGTAGAATAGGTTTCTGGTGTTATTTGGAGATGTTGGACCACCATTGTTTTTCGACTCTTTGGCCATATTAAATTTGACGATTTTTATTTTGCCTAGAAAATTTACCTTTATGTCAAATTAGGTGATACTTAAGTCCCATAAAAATGTGCACCAGGTCAGCATTCTGTCAAAATTTTACAATATGTTTTATCCTGCGCATCGTGGCAAGGCCACAGGCAGATAGTTAACCATAACACCAATTTAACGATGATTATTTAATTGTGCAATATATGTGTGGTAAGAAGCTACAAAATAGAACATTTTAACAACCATAAAAAACTTATAAATATCAAAAATATCAAAATACAAAATGTAGTAAATAATTATCGCCCTTGAAAAATACAATGTCCTTAAAGAGTACAAGAATATCACCACAATATTATGAAAAATAAAAATAGGCAGGTGAAATAAATGCCTAAAAACTCATCGAAGGTTTGTTTTTCATAATGATATGGAAAGAGTAAGAACTTGTAAATAAAAAGTCAGATAATCAACTTACATAGTGGACTGCCATGAAAGGATGCCTATGAAAATTGATCAATCTTGCATTGGTGCATTGCCTAGCTTTGTGATACACATAAAATCAAACAGGAAACAGGAAATGAAAAGTAAATATTCAAATCAAACACACCTTTATACTGTATTCAAGCGCACCTTTGGGTAAAAAAATAGAACATGATACAAGTTTAATAATTAGGACATATCTAATTATATCAAATTCTAAATATAACAATATGAAAATCCAATCCTGCGATAGAGTAGAAATGAAATTAAAAAAAAAATGAATCTTGAGCATCACATGTTTCTTTGCATATCAGAATGAACGAAAAATCTCACTTTCAATTGCAGTCCAAAAATAGTGCATGTCCTTAATTGTCTCTCAACATTTTATGTTCAGTTAAAACCAATTAAACTTAAGGACATATCCTACTATTCGATCTTCATATGATATTTTCTTAATATTTTGTCTTAACTTTCCTTATGACAAAATCTTTAAATAAAGCTAACAAAAATTTGTGGTCACCGACCGTATTAAAAAAGTTATGACGTCATCTGTATCATCTGTTACTAGGATTATGTGTTATTTTAGTTATATTTTTCCCATAGTTTACTGTTAGAATCAACTTAAATTGTTTTGAAGGCTTCATTGCATGTAGAAAACAACTATGCCATAATCTATTTAATAATACGTAAGTTTCGAGCATAAATGTGGAATTAATACGTTCCCGCCATTTTTGTTATGCACTCGGAATACACAAAATCGCAGATCGCAAAAAACTGACCTATGATAATAAAACTATATTTTCATGGAAGATAGATGATAACTTACTCTCCAAATTGAATAAATAAAAAAATATGGTCACCGAATCAGGGGAAAAAATATTTGAGAAAAATAAGTATAGGCCAGAATTGGCGGGAAGGAAAGGGTGCGTTTTTCTTCGTATAAACTGCAATATCTTTTCTAGATTTGTAGCGCAGAATACAATCACGAAAGTAAAATGGTTCTTTTTGTGTATGTTTGTTATTGCAATGTGATTAATTATGTTTTTCCCAAATTCTAAAAGACTGTATTGTTTTTTTACTCATAAAAAAGCTTCTAAGTTGATCCATAAAGAGTACGGTAATTGAAATGAAAATTTCGCGGAATTTTGACGACGACGACGTCATAAACGAATTACGAAACAATAACGTTTAAAATCAATAGTAGGATATGTCTTTAATCCTTAAGAAATATTCAGCTTTCTAAAAATACCAAATTTATTCTGGTGTCATTAGGCAACAGTGAACCCATCTGTTGAATAGTACTACTTTAAGGTACATCCTCTGGACTGGTTCCCGGTATTTGGGGTCCTACACCTGGAGAATTAAACAAAACATGATATTAATCTTCATGGTCAGAACTGCAATAGCACAATGGATCAGATATGATATTTACATGTATTTATCTCATTTGCAGAAAAGCCATACAAATGTTATGTTTGAATACCAGAAATTAATAGGCAATAATTGATAAAAAAAGGAATCTAATATTCATCTTTATTTCTAATGAATTTCAGTTCAGAATGTAAAAAATGTATAATGTTAACTCAGCATTGGGAAGCAATAACATATCATGGTATACAAATACTATAGCCTATGCTTGAAAAGTAGAGATTATATTGTGATGGGGGTGTCCATTCATTTCACTTCTTATCCGCCATTCCACCTTCACCATATTTTTTTTATCTGTTCACTTGACTTAAGGTATTCATCTCCAGTATCAGTCATTCCACTTACACCACTGAATGGAATATGATGAAACTTTCAGAGAATCTTTATCTCATATTGCCATTGTGATATTTTACAGTTTGATCAAAATTATACTTAGGATGTGAATTGAGGGATATCAACTGGTGAAAATTGCTCAGTTTTTCTTCTTTTAATTTACATAGATGCTGAGTCCATTAAACATTTTAATTGTATGATAAAAATTTGAGTGTATTCCATGAATATAAAACCAACACATTTCTATGCTATATGAGTAAATACATAGAAAACATTAAATTTCAACTGTTTTAGAAAAAGCTGCTGTTGCTAAGCAGAAAGAACTAGAAAAGAAGATTGCAGAGTTAGAGGTAACGTTAATGTCTTCTTGATTTTATTCTGTGTACGGTCACCATATTTTCTCATACATGAATTTATAATGCAGAAATCATTTGAAATAACTTAAGCAATTTGTAATGTATAAGTAAAACGATATAAATTAAAGATTATTGTGTTGGAATGGAAACAAAAGTTGCCCAAAATCCTCATGGAAAGTCCTTCATTTTAATCAGTACATTAAACAATGCAGAGAAATCAAATTCTGTTGAAATCAAGAAATTATAAATTTTTGATTGATTGGTTGAAGCGTTTTTTTGAGGGGCAATATGGTAAGATATCTGTCTTTACAACATGGCGGCTTTCACTTCAATTTTTTCCGTAAAAATGCCCGGGATAGTCAACTGTTACATTTTACCAATTTTTATTGAAATCGCTGTAGCCATTCCAGAGATCTGAGAAATGTACTTTTATTTTCAATCGTGGCCATTTTGAACATTTTAAAAGTTGATTAAACCCCTATGAATGAACCTCCATTACCGCACCAAGTTTTAAATTGATTGGTTGAAGTGTTTCCCTTAATCGGTCAGCCAGTGCACAGCTGAGAAGTGGAAAAATAATAAAAAGAATCGGTACCAAAACAATAAGCAGTAAGAAACCACTTAAAGTAAAAAAAATCAGGAAGGAATAAAATAAAAGGCACAAAAATGTCCGACATATTGACACAATACTTCTCTGATAGCAGAAAAGATATCTCAGATGAATGTTACTGTAAAGTGCCAAACAAATTATTAAAAATGCCAACCTTGGTCTAAGATTTTTATTGACTTTAAACCTTTAACTTTTAACTTTGTTAATTTTAACATTATATTTAAATAGAATTTAGATTTCTGTGGTAAGGGTACATTTGATTTGTTTAGGATTGTTTATCCATTAGATTTCTGTGGTAGGGGTACATTTGATTTGTTTAGGATTGTTTATCCATTAGATTTCTGTGGTAGGGGTACATTTGATTTGTTTAGGATTGTTTATCCATTAGATTTCTGTGGTAGGGGTACATTTGATTTGTTTAGGATTGTTTATCCATTAGATTTCTGTGGTAGGGGTACATTTGATTTGTTTAGGATTGTTTATCCATTAGATTTCTGTGGTAAGGGTACATTTGATTTGTTTAGGATTGTTTATCCATTAGATTTCTGTGGTAGGGGTACATTTGATTTGTTTAGGATTGTTTATCCATTAGATTTCTGTGGTAAGGGGTACATTTGATTTGTTTAGGATTGTTTATCCATTAGATTTCTGTGGTAGGGGTACATTTGATTTGTTTAGGATTGTTTATCCATTAGATTTCTGTGGTAGGGGTACATTTGATTTGTTTAGGATTGTTTATCCATTAGATTTCTGTGGTAGGGGTACATTTGATTTGTTTAGGATTGTTTATCCATTAGATTTCTGTGGTAAGGGTACATTTGATTTGTTTAGGATTGTTTATCCATTAGATTTCTGTGGTAGGGGTACATTTGATTTGTTTAGGATTGTTTATCCATTAGATTTCTGTGGTAGGGGTACATTTGATTTGTTTAGGATTGTTTATCCATTAGATTTCTGTGGTAGGGGTACATTTGATTTGTTTAGGATTGTTTATCCATTAGATTTCTGTGGTAGGGGTACATTTGATTTGTTTAGGATTGTTTATCCATTAGATTTCTGTGGTAGGGGTACATTTGATTTGTTTAGGATTGTTTATCCATTAGATTTCTGTGGTAAGGGTACATTTGATTTGTTTAGGATTGTTTATCCATTAGATTTCTGTGGTAGGGGTACATTTGATTTGTTTAGGATTGTTTATCCATTAGATTTCTGTGGTAAGGGTACATTTGATTTGTTTAGGATTGTTTATCCATTAGATTTCTGTGGTAGGGGTACATTTGATTTGTTTAGGATTGTTTATCCATTAGATTTCTGTGGTAAGGGTACATTTGATTTGTTTAGGATTGTTTATCCATTAGATTTCTGTGGTAGGGGTACATTTGATTTGTTTAGGATTGTTTATCCATTAGATTTCTGTGGTAGGGGTACATTTGATTTGTTTAGGATTGTTTATCCATTAGATTTCTGTGGTAGGGGTACATTTGATTTGTTTAGGATTGTTTATCCATTAGATTTCTGTGGTAAGGGTACATTTGATTTGTTTAGGATTGTTTATCCATTAGATTTCTGTGGTAAGGGTACATTTGATTTGTTTAGGATTGTTTATCCATTAGATTTCTGTGGTAGGGGTACATTTGATTTGTTTAGGATTGTTTATCCATTAGATTTCTGTGGTAAGGGTACATTTGATTTGTTTAGGATTGTTTATCCATTAGATTTCTGTGGTAGGGGTACATTTGATTTGTTTAGGATTGTTTATCCATTAGATTTCTGTGGTAGGGGTACATTTGATTTGTTTAGGATTGTTTATCCATTAGATTTCTGTGGTAGGGGTACATTTGATTTGTTTAGGATTGTTTATCCATTAGATTTCTGTGGTAAGGGTACATTTGATTTGTTTAGGATTGTTTATCCATTAGATTTCTGTGGTAGGGGTACATTTGATTTGTTTAGGATTGTTTATCCATTAGATTTCTGTGGTAGGGGTACATTTGATTTGTTTAGGATTGTTTATCCATTAGATTTCTGTGGTAGGGGTACATTTGATTTGTTTAGGATTGTTTATCCATTAGATTTCTGTGGTAGGGGTACATTTGATTTGTTTAGGATTGTTTATCCATTAGATTTCTGTGGTAGGGGTACATTTGATTTGTTTAGGATTGTTTATCCATTAGATTTCTGTGGTAGGGGTACATTTGATTTGTTTAGGATTGTTTATCCATTAGATTTCTGTGGTAGGGGTACATTTGATTTGTTTAGGATTGTTTATCCATTAGATTTCTGTGGTAGGGGTACATTTGATTTGTTTAGGATTGTTTATCCATTAGATTTCTGTGGTAGGGGTACATTTGATTTGTTTAGGATTGTTTATCCATTAGATTTCTGTGGTAGGGGTACATTTGATTTGTTTAGGATTGTTTATCCATTAGATTTATGTGGTAAGGGTACATTTGATTTGTTTACATTTGATTTGTTTAGGATTGTTTATCCATTAGATTTCTGTGGTAAGGGTACATTTGATTTGTTTAGGATTGTTTATCCATTAGATTTCTGTGGTAGGGGTACATTTGATTTGTTTAGGATTGTTTATCCATTAGATTTCTGTGGTAAGGGTACATTTGATTTGTTTAGGATTGTTTATCCATTAGATTTCTGTGGTAGGGGTACATTTGATTTGTTTAGGATTGTTTATCCATTAGATTTCTGTGGTAGGGGTACATTTGATTTGTTTAGGATTGTTTATCCATTAGATTTCTGTGGTAGGGGTACATTTGATTTGTTTAGGATTGTTTATCCATTAGATTTCTGTGGTAGGGGTACATTTGATTTGTTTAGGATTGTTTATCCATTAGATTTCTGTGGTAGGGGTACATTTGATTTGTTTAGGATTGTTTATCCATTAGATTTCTGTGGTAGGGGTACATTTGATTTGTTTAGGATTGTTTATCCATTAGATTTCTGTGGTAGGGGTACATTTGATTTGTTTAGGATTGTTTATCCATTAGATTTACTTCTCATTTTGATAATATTGGATTAACAGAAATATGGTCCAGAGCAGAGTGGGGCAGCTGGTGGTACAGCCAGAGTATTACGGGAGAATGTGAATGATCTAGAAAGACAGAATGAAGATTTACAGTCAGAAATTAAAGACCTTCGTAAAGATTTAGCTAGTGAAAAACTGGCTGCTGAAAAGGTTAGTCATTAAAGATCATCTTAAAAAATCTTGCTGCCAAACAGTACTCATTGTTCAAATGAATTATTTATTTTGCCTAAAAAATGAAAAAAAACGATATTCAGAATAAGTGTGTATTAAACATATTTAAGGTGTCTGACCTATAATTGAATTCACCATTTAATTTTACTTTTAGACCAAAACATGCAGCTTTATTTAATTAATATATTACTAATTAATGATATAATTTACATATATTCTCTTACTTTGAGTCAATGTGAACTGTTTTGAGGAAAAAAAGTTAGTTGCTCAAAGAGTAGTTCCGATGTTTGCAGAACATTACCGAGGTCTGCTCCATTGACAAACAATGGACATTTTGGACACAATATGATCATGTGGTCAATTGTCCGGATACCTTATACAAACAAAAATCTCCACCTTGTTAAATGCTCCTAAAGTACTTCTAACTAGACCAAGTTAAACTTCTTTAGCTGTAAAGTACCTCTAACTAGACCAAGTTAAACTTCTTTAGCTGTAAAGTACTTCTAACTAGACCAAGTTAAACTTCTTTAGCTGTAAAGTACTTCAACTAGACCAAGTTAAACTTCTTTAGCTGTAAAGTACTTCTAACTAGACCAAGTTAAACTTCTTTAGCTGTAAAGTACTTCTAACTAGACCAAGTTAAACTTCTTTAGCTGTAAAGTACTTCTAACTAGACCAAGTTAAACTTCTTTACCTGTAAAGTACTTCTAACTAGACCAAGTTAAACTTCTTTAGCTGTAAAGTACTTCTAACTAGACCATGTTAAACTTCTTTAGCTGTAAAGTACTTCAACTAGACCAAGTTAAACTTTTTTACCTGTAAAGTACTTCTAACTAGACCAAGTTAAACTTCTTTAGCTGTAAAGTACTTCTAACTAGACCAAGTTAAACTTCTTTAGCTGTAAAGTACTTCTAACTAGACCAAGTTAAACTTCTTTAGCTGTAAAGTACTTTTAACTAGACGGAGTTAAACTTCTTTAGCTGTAAAGTACTTCTAACTAGACCATGTTAAACTTCTTTAGCTGTAAAGTACCTCTAACTAGACCAAGTTAAACTTCTTTAGCTAGACAAGTTTGCTGCAAATGACTTCTCTTGCAAGCCAGTTACATTATAATGAATTTGTGTTGTTTATATTACAGTATAGTGAAAGAATCAGTGAACTAGAAAAAGAAATGAAAGACCTCAGGCAAGATGTAAGTATAAATTCCTAGGGAATTACGATGTTTTACGATGATGTTAGTTATCTTTATATATAACTTTCAGTTGTACAAATACAAATTTATACAAATATGTGTATTAACCAAATTAGGTCCCAGGAGGGCATTGACATACAACATATGTGTATTAACCAAATTAGGTCCCTAGGAAGGCATTGACATACAACATGTGTATTAACCAAATTAGGTCCCAGGAGGGCATTGACATACAACATATGTGTATTAACCAAATTAGGTCCAAGGAGGGCATTGACATACAACATATGTGTATTAACCAAATTAGGTCCCTAGGAGGGCATTGACATACAACATATGTGTATTAACCAAATTAGGTCCCAGGAGGGCATTGACATACAACATTTGTGTATTAACCAAATTAGGTCCCCAGGAGAGCATTGACATACAACATATGTGTATTAACCAAATTAGGTCCCCAGGAGGTCATTGACATACAACATATGTGTATTAACCAAATTAGGTCCCAAGGAGGGCATTGACATACAACATATGTGTATTAACCAAATTAGGTCCCTAGGAGGGCATTGACATACAACATATGTGTATTTACCAAATTAGGTCCCTAGGAGGGCATTGACATACAACATATGTGTATTAACCAAATTAGGTCCCTAGGAGGGCATTGACATACAACATATGTGTATTAACCAAATTAGGTCCCAAGGAGGGCATTGACATACAACATGTGTATTAACCAAATTAGGTCCCAGGAGGGCATTGACATACAACAATTGTGATTGTCATACACACATTAAAAAAATATATACCACCACTATATATGACAGTACAGAACTAGCTCTGCTTACAAATAGATAAGAATATTATACTTCATACAAAAATCTAGACTTTTCATTGGATATTTGATATAAGACATTTTGGTCTATTCCTCTCTTACCCTTCTTACCCTGCCCCTTTGGTTGCAACGATTTAACACACGATATATCACCCAGACTCGGGATATATCACCCAGTCTCAGGATATATCACCCCGTCAACCGGAAATGTTGCGTTCCGGTCCGTATGTGCACCAACAATTATACAAGTTTTTGCACTTCCGCCAATGTGATATATCGAAAAACTGTATTCAGTATAATATAACACATACTGCCTGCTGTAGAGGGTGTTACGCCAGAGAACCTCACGAGGTAAATATATCACCCAATAACACCCTCTACAACAGGCAGTATGTGTATACTAACAACCAGACATAAAAGAAATATATCATAGTTTCCTAAGTCATGGTTAGATAAAAGCTGTTGTATATAAATTAGAATTGTGTTACCACTATAATGTTACTGCAATAAACATCCAATGACAGTGATTAACAAGAATTGGATTCCGTGTTGTGCTCAGTATAGAACATATAGAACAATCATATAAGTACCTCTAGTGGAGATTCTGCACAAGACATCAAGAGTTTAAAAAGGAGCTCTCGTACTGATGTCTTGTGCAGAATGTCAAAAATATAATGAAATACAAAACATGAATAAAGTACTAAAAAGATGTCATATGTAAGTATTGACAGACTGAAATGAGGATTTCAGGATCTTCATTGTTACTAAAGATTAAAGTCAGGACAGAACTTTGTCATTAAAGCTACAACCAATGATTTGGTTACATAGAAGAAGTTGGATGCTGAATTAGACCACTTATTCTATGGTGGTAACATACATTTTACAATTTTGTATGCTATAGGTTGAGTAATATTTTTCTTTGCTTGGTAGAATGATCAAATGAGGCAAGATATCACAGATTATAAGATGCAGCTTCAGTCACAGACAGCTGGTCTGGCTACCAGACGAGGGGAAGAAGCAGACTTCAGGGAGAAATTAGCCAAGAGAAACCATGAACTGGCTGAAGCTATGGAGGAACTTCAGGTTTGTTTCAGCTCTGTTTATATTGTTTAAATAAGAGGTACGGATATAATTTCAGAGTACATCACCTGAAATGCTAGGAAGAATTTAAGCCATATATAGTTATTTCAATATGCCAGTACGGTGTTCAAGCACATATGAAGTAGGTCAGGATTGTGAAAATAGGGTATTTATTTTGTGTAATCTACTCCTCGTACAGTTTTCAACCCAGATCCCTGAAACTTCATAGAAAGATTGCACATATTTTGAAGTTGTGCACCTGGTATAATGGAAGTGTTTGAGGATTTTTTTCTAATTTTTCAGACTTGGGAACTTAGTCATTTAAAGAACATTTGTAGAAGACGGTGCCCATTTTGTTTTATCAACTCCTACATTTTTATTACCCAAACCCAAAACCTTCTTCCAACAAATTGTTAACCATTCCCTATTTATTAAGGCACTTGCTTTGCAACCAAGCCATTTCAGACTTTTGCTATTTCTAATCCACTTTGTTCCTTAAGCTTAAATTTATGATCAGCGTTTAATAAGATGCTGAATTTTTCAGAACTTGACAGATGCCAACGATGCCTATGAAGCACAGATTAAGGACCTCCAAACCAATTTGGAGCAGGCTATTGGTCAGATGGACAGAACAACAGAGGATTATATGAAACTAAAGGTATATGTATATTATAATGTATCACTTTAATGTTTAATCTTATGTATGCTTTCTGTATAACTGAGTTTTTATTTATATAAGAGTTCTTTAAAAAACAGATTTAATTTTGTATTCAAAGTTGAAAAATTATGCCATCATGCTTTCTGCATAACATGAAGTAATAGATTATCCATTTATTACACATATATCTGTTATACCTGGCATATTTTATAGAACTGCATTTTACTCTGTTTGCAGAAAGTATTGGAGCAGAGTGATGCTGTCACAGACAGACTGAGAGAAGAAAATGACATACTTAAAGCACAGGTAAATCCTTAGTAATGAGATATGGTTTTCAGGCAAGGGGAATGACATACCTAAATAATTTGGCCCAGATTTCTCAAAAAAAACTTAGCAGAGTTTGTTTGAAAATTAGTAATTTCTTTTACAGATTTACAGACAGATTGCAAAAAGAATGACATACCTAAAGCTCTGATTAAAAATAAGAAAATTTTAATTACAGACAGAATGCAAAAAAAATGACATACCTAAAGCTGTTTTTAAAAATTAAGGAAAGTTCTGTTACAGACAATGCTAAAAGAATGACATACCTTAAGCTCTGGTTAAAAATTTAGAAAATGCGCACTTAAAAATCATTAAAAACTCCTAATCTAATATTTCTGAAAGATTTGTACCACAGTGTTACTTCTTTGTAAAAGTTATAATTTAGACTTTGTTATATTTATATGGAAGATCTGTTTTACATAAACCTGAAACAGTAGGTTTAAGGTTATGTTTTTTGGATCTGTGTTAAATAAACCTGAGTAGGTTTTATATAAACATGATAATGTATGATTAGATAGAAGTTAGTGGATACTATATAATAATGTTTATACAAAAACTGAAAATCACAGAATTGATTTTTAATTTAGGTGGCAGATTTAAATGAACAAGTGCAGTCTAAGACGGATGCTGATGATGCTATCATGGTGGCTGTGAACAATAAAATAGAAGAGTGGAGAGTGAGTTATTTATAGTGTCCAATGGAAATTATTTCCAAACAAACTGATATCAAGTTCAAACTTGGCAATATCTTAATAAATTGAACCAAGATGGCTTTGTAAAAAGATGAGAATTCATGTTAAAGACGATGATAATTGAATCAGTTAAAGTAAGGTTTTTGTCCTATAAACATATTATGTAAAGGTGGCAGGATATATCAGTAATTGTTTCTAAAATTAATAACACTTACCTTGTAAAAGTGTTGAGGGGTAATTATAAGACAAATATCTTGTAAGACTCAAGATACATAACATTTGGTAGGAGTAGGTCTTACAAGAGTTACAGTTAAGATCCAAATAACAAGATCACCTTCAAGAGAATGCTTAATTTAAGTAAGATTTGTAACTTTTTTAAATGACTTGAAATTGATGATTGTTGTTAAAGGAAATTCTGAATGAGAAAGATGCCGTGATAATCGAGCTGCAAGGGAAGAACTTCCAACTGAACGAGAACCTGATTGCTGCTACCATGGATACGGACAAAGCTTCTGTGGCTGCTCTGTCTAAGGTGATCAAGGACAAGGATAGACAGATTGAGGAGCTGACTGACCAGATCAAAGTCTACGTGGACGAGATGGAGGCTAATGCTGCTATCATGGATGACATGAAAGGAGAACTACAGAGAAGTAGGATGAGACACCATTCTGAACCTTCTTGACTGTTATGAAGATTCCTTTGTTTGCACACCATTCGGAACCTTCTTGACTCTTATGAAGATTCCTTTTTCCGAGTCAAATATGTTAATTAGTCATTATATGTCATTAAAGTTTACCCTTTGTTGTAACTTTGTCTATAAATAGAAAATAAAACAAATATCTATAAATAGAACATAAAACAAATATTTTCAGATGTGGAAATAGCTTAATAATTGATCTAACAGTTTATAAATAATTTAATTTCTGTTTTACACTTAAATACCAAAGGTTCTTTAAACCATTTTTACTTTACAGCTGGTACTGGGCCTGGCGACCAACAACAGAAACGGATACGTGAATTACAGAATGAGATTAAATATCTGAAGCAGAAAATGAAGGACAACGAAACTGATCTCACGAAGGTACATTTCCTAGTTATTTCTCATCACAGCAACGTAAACTTGTTCACAAATAAGTCTAACTAAAATGGACATGGACGGTCCTGACTACATGAATGTAAATAGCACAGATTTGGGTGGGTTTACTTTAACTTTAAACCAAAGAAACCTGTGCTATTTTCTTAAATTTCTCTTGTCAGAATTTGACTGTTTGCTTATTTTCTTCCTGGGAACTAGTCTTTGAATAATTCAAATTTCTGCTTTGTGAGAAGAGATCTTTAAAAATTCACATTTATAAGTTAGTCCTGGAAACAGTTCCTGGACAGTAACCATGGACTGCTTTGCATTAACATATTATTTTAGTCTTTATTATATATTGATAGAATTTATTAAGGGTGAATGCCTGGTGTAAAATGTACTGACTACAAGGTGTGTAGATCTGGTATCTCTTCCTAATTACTTAAGATAACTGTAGAATTATAAACACAGATTGTTATAAAATGACTTTTCATTAAGTTTTAAAAACAAAACCTATTTATACATTACACATTGTAACTTATTTAGGCTTTATGTGTTTTAGGCTGAAGCAGACGCTCGAGATAAAGACAAGGAGTTGATAGATGCTCTGGAACGCATGAAGAAATATGAATCTGTAAGTCTGCTGTATTGATAATCAATATTAATATTTACAAATATTTTGTAAATTATGTAATTTTTACTTATTTTACAGAAAATTAAATTTTCTAGACAATATTTGAGGCTCAATATATTGACAAGGGTATAATACATGGCTTAATAATGCTTTTCTCTGATCTTAAAAAAATTATTACAAAAGGTTTGAGAATAATACTATAATTATTTGTTCACACTGATCTTTATTGGCTGCTACGTGTTGTTCTACAGGGAGAATATGGATTGGCAGAAGCTGTACAGGAGATCAAGGAATGTAAAAACCAAATCAAGATCAGAGATAGGTAAAAACACAGTCTTCTAATTATTATAGGATTGAACACTGTTTTCAATGGATTATAAGTATTGAACACTGTTTTCAATGGATTTATCGGTATATCAACAAGACCGGACTTTTATAATATGTTTGTGACTTTTATGATATGTTTGTGAGTGAGTTGGTCTTGTTGATATACCGATAAATCCATTGAAAACAGTGTTCAATACTTATAATTCTTTATAATTGCATTAAGAAATAAATTCCATGTTTCTTGTATATTTTGGTAGCAGGGATCATCGACCTAACATCTGAATATTTCGTTGATTTTTACGTACCAAATGTTATTCATAAACCATCTTTTGATTTTAATAAATACAACTAAATTTTAAATTAAATCTATAACTTTATTTTCTTTATCGAACACAGGAATAGTTTTAAATTTAATCAATCATTAACGTCAATTTATAATACAAATAATTTGTCATCGCCATCAATATTGAATGCCATCATCTTTGTTTACATTGGTTACGCTTAAAATAGATCGGTCAACGTATTTATCCTAAAATAAATTGAGATAACTTCATTTATCAAAAATAAATTTTGTTAAAAACCTCAACCGGAAGTTATCTAGACCAATCAAATAAACGTATTTCTAAATATGCAAATCATATTAGAATTATACTCATATAAACCACATAGGAACAAATAAGAAACTTAACAATATCTCTTTAGAATCTAGTTAGTAATACAAATAAAAGAATATTGCTCACTGAATTTAGAGTTCACTTAATTTAAAATAGAATGAAGCTGGTACAAAGGGGTTCAGATAAAGGACAAAAAAGTTGTGCGTCACCCAGGTAGAGAATAAAGCTCATTTTCTGCTTCAGTGTCATGCAACAGATAAACCTGGTATCCAGAATATTAATGATAAATATATAAATTTTAAAATAATTTATTTGAATATTGTTTTTCTTCTCAGAAGATATATTCTATAGTTTTAAGCATTTTTTTTCAATTTTTTTTATTATTCAAGATATTATTGAAGAACATGTGACATACAACACTGTCATTTTGGTCCTGGTACTTGGGGTGGTAGATTTATTGCATCTGGTTTGTTTTACTTTATTGGTAAATAAACGTTTTTATTTACAAGGATGAATATTTGCTTGTAGTTTGTTTTATGGATTTTTTTGGCTTACAATAAAATGTATTCTGTTCTATTCAACATAAAGGTTTATTCTATCAGTAGACTATGATAAAAGGTTATAGTTTGGGATTTTGTCAGGACATAGTAAGATATGTTTTTGTTTTGTGTTTGAATGGTGTTTGATGCCACTTTCAGCAATTTCTCAGCTATATCATGGCGTCCAGTTTTCATTGGGGGAGGAAGCTGGAGTACCAGGAGAAAACCCCCGACCTTCAGTAGGAATACAATCCTTGTCAATTGAGATTGGAGTTGAGTGCACCCTGTACGCAGTTAGACTCGAACCCGCAACCTCAGTGTTGACAGACCACGTGATCAATAGTAGACGAACTACCTTGACCACTCAGCAACCGACATAGTTAGAGGTATGGTAGAGATGTTCATTTTATATTTCGTTATTTAGAGATTTATTTGACCAGTTGACAATTAGATAGGAATCAAGAACTAAATATATAATGTTAACCATTTGTATTTAAACAGACAAATAGAGGAACTGACACAGGTTGTAAACAAGATAGAGTTAAAGATTAATGATGTAGAAGAAGAGAATGAAGATTTACGATACAAACTAGGACTGGACCCACGTCAACCCATAGATCTTACAGAGTTCAGAGCTAATAAAGCCAAGAGGAAAGAGGAGGAGAAAGCACTCAACTTCATTCTTCAGAGAGAGGTAATGACATCAGCTAAATAAATATTCTACAGAGGGAGGTAATGACATCAGCTTCATATATATTATTCATAGGGAGGTTATGAAATCAGCTGAATAAATATTCTTCAGAGGGAGGTTATCATATCAGCTGAAGGAACACAGTATTTTAAATATCTTTATCTCCAGTAATCAAGTGAAGCTGGCTCTGTGGTAATGCCAAGCATCAGTCTGTCTGTCCGTGCATTGGTCTGTTATCCCCAGTAATCAAGTGAAGCTGGGTCTGTGGTAATGCCAAATGCCAAGCATCAGTCTGTCTGTCCGTGCAGTGGTCTGTTATCCCCAATAATCAAGTGAAGTAGGGTCTGTGGTAATGCCAAGCATCAGTCTGTCTGTCCGTGCATTGGTCTGTTATCTCCAGTAATCAAGTGTAGCTGGGTCTGTGGTAATGCCAAGCATCAGTCTGTCTGTCTGTGCATTGGTCTGTTATCCCCAATAATCAAGTGAAGCTGGGTCTGTGGTAATGCCAAGCATCAGTCTGTCTGTCCTTGCATTGGTCTGTTATCCCTAGTAAACAAGTGAAGCTGTGGATTTTGTAATGTCAAGCATCAGTCTGTCTGTCTGTGCATTGGTCTTCTTTGCAAGTATGAAAGCAGATATATTTCTAATCAGATTCTTTTAATGTCAGGTAAGAGATGCCTCCTGCTCTGGAATTTTCATTGGAGTTATCCCCATAACAGCATATAATTAAATGTGCCTTGCTGATTAATTTCTAGTTTTTTGAATTTGAAAATAAATTTATCGATAAGCTTTGGCTTTAAATGATTGAAAATGAATCCTGTTCGTGAATTTGTAAAAAACATGTTTGAAAGGGGGAAAATGAACACTGGTAGTTTTTCATGGCATATTACCATATACAATCTCTTAGCGTGTAATCAACTGCATACATATATTAATATGTTGTTAGATTAAATGTTTACAGACAGATATACAGATTTATAAGTGCATCAGATTACATTACAGCTAAGACAGTATTTGTCCAATGATGTCTGGTCACTATAAACAAATCTTTTTTTTCAACTGATAGTTTAATGCAATGAATATTAGACTTTTATTTATTTCAATATACTACAGATTGAGAAACTGGAAGACGAAAGAATTGAGTTGAAAAAGAAAGTCAGGAAATTAGGTCAACGATTAGGACAAAGGTATTGTGTGACCTATTGACCTTTGTTGTAGAGTTATTGTAAGGTCAGGAAACTAAGTCAACAAATAGGACAAAGGTATTGTGTGACCTTTGACCTTTGTTGTAAATGAACACATTGAGTTGGGTCACATATATGTATATAGAATTTCATGAGTGATAGACATTGAAAATATTTTGAGACAAAACAGTTTTATAGATTGAAATATTAACAGCCATGAAGCTGAAGATCTCATTTTCTCTAATTTTTGCGTTATATTCATACCGCTTGACCGGTGTGAAAAAAATTGTTCTCGTCACTAGTGAAAATGCTGTTCTAGGCAGTTGATTGGTTTAAAATGATAATGTTATAGTAAGAACTAATGAGGTCATAAACAAAACACCTTCCATTTACTGCATGTTCAAGTCATGGATGTAAAAATGGAGTTGGGAGAATTTGTACTTCATTTTGTTGCAAATTTACTACTTTTTAAAATAAGAGAAACAGAATCTTACATTAGAACTCTTGGATTATCGGATTTCTCCAATATCAAGGCTCGGACTTAAAATTCCATAATTTAACTATCTCAATTGAAAAAATACGATAATCCACTTGTTCCAATGTAAGACCCTATATGTTAAATTGTGGTCATTGATGGATATTAAATGTCACAAAATAAATAGAGTAAAATCAAAGCAAATCCTTTTTCAGTTTTCCAAAAACAGAATTTGTATTTTTTTCACAGTAGTGACACATGTATTGGGTAATATAACATGTTTATTGTTCATAGTTACCATGACAACTCTGTATGTAGTCATAGAGATACTCAAGGTTTTACTGACAAAAATTATTTCATATTTTGAATAGATATCTTTTCTGGGTTATTTAAAACATGCACATGCTTGAGGAGCCCAGGGAAGGACTGCATAACTATGGATGAGTCTTTGTACTAATGTCAGAACAAAGGAGATTAATAAATATACATTACATACATTATGTGTAGGTACAACTACCTGTATCACATAGAGACAGTTGTGTACATGCGTATCACTACGAGACGCGCAGCATCGAGTTGTGATGCGGAATGTATGCAACTGTCAAGACAGGATTCAGGTAGTTGTACCTACACTTAAATGTATGTAATAAGTTTATCTAAAATTAAGAAGTATACAAAGAGCAGAACAAAACTGAATGTTTGCAATTTAAAATTTAACATTCAACAAAGCATTTGTTTACAAAATATAGCCCCCCCCTAATGTCACACGCATTATGACGTCATATTTCATTCATAGAATGAAAGTGATTCAACGAATCATTGGTTATACCATTCATTGTGACGTCAAGCAGTAGTTCCGACAAAAGTACATCTTGTATCACATATATAGATGATACAAGGTTTTTTATCACACAGCTTGTATCAATCGATATTTTTCAGATTTTGACTAAATACATACTTAATTTTAGATAAATGTGATTATTGTATTGTTCTTCCCTGATCCCAGTGTGCCACAGACAATGCCTTGGGTAGTTTTAAGCATACAGACTATGTCACATTGTTATACTGTTTATTGAGTTTTTATATTAGAAAATATAATTTGACAAATATTAAAAAGAATGTTTCTTTCTAAAGCTTTTGTTTATTTAAAATTAGTTTATTTAAAACATATTTATCATTCTGTTATTTTCTTAAATCAAATACCAGTAGGGCACGTTAACCATTTACATCTCAAGATTAATCTCATTCAGAATTATTATTGGATTTGTCTCCTGTATGAAAGTAATCACACAAACTCTATCTATGGTATTTAATGAACAAGCAGACACTTATAACAGCTGCGTTTACCTTGACTTTTATCGTTATTCATATAAAATGCACACTTAATTTGTTTCTACCTATGTATCACACAATACACTTCTATTTGACAATGAAATAAAACATTGTTCTGTAAGCTGTGCAAGGCTAATGTGTTTATATTAGCATGGGCTGGTTTGAGGAAGATGTTTCACTTCTGCTTACCAGATTGTCTTTGTTGTACAAATTATTTGACAGCATTCACACTGTTCTCTTGTACATACCCATACAGATACACATGGTATTTAATATTTTGTTTTTTTTGTGTATAGAGCAGTAGAGCTGGGTTTGACAGTGCAGGATATGATGGCAGTACAAGACTTTCAGGATGAAATCAAAGCACACAGAGCTAAAGACCAGACACAGTCTATAGCGTCCATCATCAAGAAAGAGGTAGAAAAGGAGGAATCGCAAATAAAGGTAAGGAGACAAAGGCCAGACACAGTCTATAGCGTCCATCATTAATAAAGAGGTAGAAAAGGGGGAATCACAAATAAAGGTATGGAGAAAAAGATCATAGCTCTATCTTTAAGGAAGAGGTAGAAATGAAGGAATCACAAATAAAGGTAAGGAGACAAAGATCATAGCTTTATCTTTAAGGAAGAGTTAGAAATGAAGGAATCACAAATAAAGGTAAGGAGACAAAGATCATAGCTCTTATCTTTAAGGAAGAGTTAGAAATGGAGGAATCACAAATAAAGGTAAGGAGACAAAGATCATAGCTCTATCTTTAAGGAAGAGTTAGAAATGGAGGAATCACAAATAAAGGTAAAGAGACAAAGATCATAGCTCTATCTTTAAGGAAGAGTTAGAAATGAAGGAATCACAAATAAAGGTAAGGAGACAAAGATCATAGCTCTATCTTTAAGGAAGAGTTAGAAATGGAGGAATCATAAATAAAGGTAAGGAGACAAAGATCATAGCTTTATCTTTAAGGAAGAGTTAAAAATGAAACCAGAGATTTTGTGTTGTAAGTTATACACATGTAAGCCCTATCCCTATACACATATCAAACGTTTTGGCAGAAGATTGTTTATGTTGACATAATGTACTTAAGAAGCTCATTTGTAATAATATAAATACAGAGGTATTAAAACTGTCTGATTGTATTTATAGATGAAAGACTATGATGAAATACAGAGGGAGAATTTCAGAGAAATGGACAATTTGTACAGGGATAATGCTAAATATAAATCTAGGACAGAACAACTCGAAAGAGAGAATAAAGATCTAGAACAGGGACTGAAGGAAGTAATAGAAAATCTGAAGAAATATACACCAGGTAGACAATGTAAATTACCATTACCCCTCCCAGAATCATAGATAATGAAAATTGCAATGATAGATAATGAGAATAACTATTGTGAATCTCCTAATGATAGATAATCTGAATTTTGACTTCACCTCCACTTATGGTAGATAATTAGAATTATTTATGAACCTCCCATAATGGTAGATAATTCGAATTATCTCTACACCTTGCTAATGGTAGATAATTAGAAATATTTTTAACCTTCCCCTAATTATGATCAAAATTATTTTAAAACCTCCCATAATGGTAGATAATTAGAATTATTTCCAACCATCCCGTAATGATAGATAATTATAATTATTTGTAACATTCCCCAAATGATAGATAATGAGAATAACTATTGTGAATCTCCTAATGATAGATAATCCGAATTATGACTACACCTCCACTAATGGTAGATAATTCGAATTATTTATGAACCTCCCATAATGGTAGATAATTAGAATTATCTCTACACCTTGCTAATGGTAGATAATTAGAATTATCTCTACACCTTGCTAATGGTAGATAATTAGAAATATTTTTAACCTTCCCCTAATTATGATCAAAATTATTTTAAAACCTCCCATAATGGTAGATAATTAGAATTATTTCCAACCATCCCCTAATGATAGATAATTATAATTATTTGTAACATTCCCCAAATGATAGATAATGAGAATAACTATTGTGAATCTCCTAATGATAGATAATCTGAATTTTGACTTCACCTCCACTAATGGTAGATAATTAGAATTATTTATGAACCTCCCATAATGGTAGATAATTAGAATTATAATTTAATAATTAGAATTATCTCTACACCTTGCTAATGGTAGATAATTAGAAATATTTTTAACCTTCCCCTAATTATGATCAAAATTATTTTAAACCCTCCCATAATGGTAGATAATTAGAATTATTTCCAACCATCCCGTAATGATAGATAATTATAATTATATAATAATGTTGTGTGTAGCATTCACTATGCCAAAATAGTGAATGCTACACTCAACATTATTATAATTATTATACTGACTGTCTTGACTTGGAAAATAATAACAAGAAGAAAAATAGGGCGATACCCCGCCACTTTGTGATGTAAATATTCCTTCCCAAACATGGACATTTCAGGCTTTCAAAGTCGCTTTGATTTTTTTTTGTGCAGACGTTATACGTTGATCGGCTTCTTACGTTGACTAAGATAAAAATACCTTATTTAAAGCGCAGCAGTGATCAATCATTGATTACAAGTTAACCCCGCCCATTCGCGTGAATTACAATTGATTGACGTCCAAATCAATAGTTTTCTTAGGCAGGTGAAGAAACTATGAGGGCATAGTGCACGGAGCACAATTCGTTTAGAAATATATGTCAAAATAGTAAAATATTTCTATTAAAGGACATTCTTACAGAAAGTATAATAATTATTTGTAACATTCCCCAAATGATAGATAATCATAATTATTTCTAACTGCCGCTAATGGTAGATAATAAGAATTATTTTTAAGATAATTAAAATTATTTCTAACCCTCCCCTTATAGTAGATATTATAGTAGAATTATTTCTAATCCTCTCATAATGGTAGGTAATCCTTATTATCTCTTAATACCCTCCCCTAATGGTAAATAATTAGAATTATTTTTATCCTTCCCCTAATGGTAAATAATTAGAATTATTTCTCACCTTCCCCTACATGTACGCAATAAGAATTACCTTGCAATAACATGTATGTAACTGGAAGCATAGATATTCGAAGTGCTGAGAGATTAGAGGCAATATATTGTACAGTTAAATTTGAATAAGTCCGAGAATCCTCTGCCGTCCAACGCTTTTTTTTTTTTTTTTTTTGCGTGGGACGTCAGAGAGCTCTCCATAAGCAAAACAGCGGATTTTGCGACACCGGTCTGGGTCGGCACATTTCATCGTGTCAAATTCAATCAAGCTGATTTAAGTCCATTTCTAAGCTCATATCCATCGATACCCTTACATTCTTACATTTCACTTTCATTTTGAACAAAAAGTCACGTGACAACAATGTGACTTACATCCGGTGCTTAAATTAGCTTGATTGAAGGTAAGATGATTATATTCCTAGATAAAAATATCTAATGAAGCGAATTATATATAGATTAACTGGATGAAAATGTTTTATTATATTTGACACGATGAAATGTGCTGACCGAGACAGGTGTCGCAAAATCCGCTGTTTTGCTTATGGAGAGCTCTCTGACGTCCCGCGCAAAAAAAAAAAGCGTTGGACGGCAGAGGATTCTTGGACTAAATTTGAATGTGACTGAGTCTATTTTGTTGAAACATAACCTTGAAGGAAGAAATGCCATATTAGGAAAAGATTTATTATATTTTTGTTGTTTTTAGCAGAAAAAGGAGAAATTGAAATACAGATGCAGTTTCCTACCTTGGAGAAGATGCTAGCAGTAAGTTTAGATATTTTCTACTTTTATTTTATGCTCAGATGAGGACAGATTTATGATGACTATTTAGTCTGTGATATCCAGATATGGTTAAATGTAAATGTTTGGTCAAAACTTACATAATAAGGGGTGTAATATTAGTTATATTGCCTTAGGTTGAGAGCAGTAAACATCAATGCCATGATGTAATTACCACCCATCAACTGTAACAAAAGAATACAATTTAACTGTTAATAACATTAAAATAGCTAACTGTATGTTGCAAAGTTTTCAAATTCACTGACTAATAAAGAATGCCTTGATGATATATTTTCATGTATTTTTTATTATCTGGAAATAACTTGAAGCCAATATGTTGGTGGTATACAGGCCATAGAGGCAAAGACCTTGTTAGGGACCTATGATACCTCTCTGTTCTTATTGTTTTCAGGCCATAGAGGCAAAAAACTTGTTAGGGAACTATGACACCTCTCTGTTCTTATTGTTTTCAGGCCATAGAGGCAAAGAACTTGTTAGGTACCTATGACACCTCTCTGTTCTTATTGTGTTCAGGCCATAGAGGCAAAGAACTTGTTAGGGATCTATGATACCTCTCTGTTCTTATTGTTTTCAGGCCATAGAGGCAAAGAACTTGTTAAGTACCACTTCTCTGTTCTTATTGTTTTCAGGCCGTAGAGGCAAAGAACTTGTTAGGGAACTATGATACCTCTATGTTCTTATTGTTTTCAGGCCATAGAGGCAAAGAACTTGTTAGGGACCTATGACACCTCTCTGTTCTTATTGTTTTCAGGCCATAGAGGCAAAGAACTTGTTAGGAAACTATGACACCTCTCTGTTCTTATTGTTTTCAGGCCATAGAGGCAAAGAACTTGTTAGGGACCTATGACACCTCTCTGTTCTTATTGTTTTCAGGCCATAGAGGCAAAGAACTTGTTAGGGACCAATGACACCTCTCTGTTCTTATTGTTTTCAGGCCATAGAGGCAAAGAACTTGTTAGGGACCTATGACACCTCTCTGTTCTTATTGTTTTCAGGCCATAGAGGCAAAGAACTTGTTAGGGAACTATGACACCTCTCTGTTCTTATTGTTTTCAGGCCATAGAGGCAAAGAACTTGTTAGGAAACTATGACACCTCTCTGTTCTTATTGTTTTCAGGCCATAGAGGCAAAGAACTTGTTAGGTACCTATGACACCTCTCTGTTCTTATTGTGTTCAGGCCATAGAGGCAAAGAACTTGTTAGGGAACTATGATACCTCTCTGTTCTTATTGTTTTCAGGCCATAGAGACAAAGAACTTGTTAAGTACCACTTCTCTGTTCTTATTGTTTTCAGGCCATAGAGGCAAAGAACTTGTTAGGGAACTATGATACCTCTCTGTTCTTATTGTTTTCAGGCCATAGAGGCAAAGAACTTGTTAGGGACCTATGACACCTCTCTGTTCTTATTGTTTTCAGGCCATAGAGGCAAAGAACTTGTTAGGGACCTATGACACCTCTCTGTTCTTATTGTTTTCAGGCCATAGAGGCAAAGAACTTGTTAGGGACCAATGACACCTCTCTGTTCTTATTGTTTTCAGGCCATAGAGGCAAAGAACTTGTTAGGGACCTATGACACCTCTCTGTTCTTATTGTTTTCAGGCCATAGAGGCAAAGAACTTGTTAGGGAACTATGATACCTCTCTGTTCTTATTGTTTTCAGGCCATAGAGGCAACGAACTTGTTGGGGACCTATGATACCTCTCTGTTCTTATTGTTTTCAGGCCATAGAGGCAAAGAACGTGTTAAAGAACTATGATACCTCTCTGTTCTTATTGTTTTCAGGCCATAGAGGCAACGAACTTGTTAGGGAACTATGATACCTCTCTGTTCTTATTGTTTTCAGGCCATAGAGGCAAAGAACTTGTTAGGGAACTATGATACCTCTCTGTTCTTATTGTTTTCAGGCCATAGAGGCAAAGAACTTGTTAGGAACCTATGACACCTCTCTGTTCTTATTGTTTTCAGGCCATAGAGGCAAAGAACTTGTTAGGGAACTATGATACCTCTCTGTTCTTATTGTTTTCAGGCCATAGAGGCAAAGAACTTGTTAGGGACCTATGACACCTCTCTGTTCTTATTGTTTTTAGGCCATAGAGGCAAAGAACTTGTTAGGGACCTATGATACCTCTCTGTTCTTATTGTTTTCAGGCCATAGAGGCAAAGAACTTGTTGGGCACCTATGACACTTCTCTGTTCTTATTGTCTCGCCTGCGACGAAAGTCGCTGGAGGCGAGACATATGTATGGGAATCCGGCGGTGGCGGTGGCAGCAGTGGCGTAAACACTTGACATCTTGCTTCATATATTTGTAAGCCCAAGCCGTAGGTCCATCAAATTTGGTCCATAGGTATCTTATGATGAGTACTTGCCAGTCAGTCACCTGTCACCTGACCTTGACCTCAATCTCACCGTCCAGCGACTACGTTAAAGTTTTTGGGTTACGACAGTTCCTCTGTAACTATGCATGGTAGGATGACAATATTTGGTGTATAGGTTGCTGATGACTAGTACATGACTGTCTGGTAGGTGTCACCTGACCTTGACCTCAATTTCACGGTCCAGCGACTACGTTAAAGTTTTTCGGTTACGACAGTTCCTCTGTAACCACGCATGGTAGGATGACAATATTTGGTGTATAGGTTGCTGATGACTAGTACATGACTGTCTGGTAGGTGCCACCTGACCTTGACCACAAGTTCACGGTCCAGCGACTACGTTAAAGTTTTTGGGTTATGACAGTTCCTCTGTAACTACGCATGGTAGGATGACAATATTTGGTGTATAGGTTGCTGATGACTAGTACATGACTGTCTGGTAGGTGTCACCTGACCTTGACCTCAATTTCACATTCCAGTGACTACGTTAAAGTTTTTGGGTTACGACAGTTCCTCTGTAACTACGCATGGTAGGATGACAATATTTGGTGTATAGGTTGCTGATGACTAGTACATGACTGTCTGATAGGTGTCACCTGACCTTGACCTCAATTTCAGGGTCCAGCAACTACGTTAAAAGTTTTTGGGTTACGACAGTTCCTCTATAACCACACATGGTAGGATGACAATATTTGGTATATAGGTTGCTGATGACTAGTACATGACTGTCTGGTAGGTGTCACCTGACCTTGACCTCAATTTCATGGTCCAGTGACTACATTAAAGTTTTTGAGTTACGGCAGTTTCTCTGTAACTATGCATGGTAGGATGACCATATTTAGTATATAGGTTGCTGATGACTAGTACATGACTGTCTGGTAGGTTCCACCTGACCTTGACCTCAATTTCACGGTCCAGCGACTACGTTAAAGGTTTTGGGTTACGGCTGTTCCCCTGTAACTATGCATGGTATGGTGACAATATTTCGTATACAGGCCGCTGCTGATATTTAATACTATTTACGTAATGCTTATGACAAAATTTATTTTCATTACTGATGCGGAATGCAGGCGAGACGTTTTTCTGTGTCACACTTGTTGTTTTCAGGCCATAGAGGCAACAAACTTGTTAGGGACCTATGACACCTCTCTGTTCTTATTGTTTTCAAGCCATAGAGGCAACGAACTTGTTAGGTACCTATGGTGCCTCTCTGTTCTTATTGTTTTCAGGCCATAGAGGCAAAGAACTTGTTAGGAAACTATGATGCCTCTCTGTTCTTATTGTTTTCAGGCCATAGAGGCAAAGAACTTGTTAGGTACCTATGACACCTCTCTGTTCTTATTGTTTTCAGGCCATAGAGGCAAAGAACTTGTTAGGGACCTATGATACCTCTCTGTTCTTATTGTTTTCATGCCATAGAGGCTAAGAACTTGTTTGGTACCTATGACATCTCTCTGTTCTTATTGTTTTCAGGCCATAGAGGCAAAGAACTTGTTAGGGAACTATGACACCTCTCTGTTCTTGAAGGCCCAAGTAGACAACTTACAAGGGAGAAACGAGGAGTTGAGAAATGAACTGAAACAGACGAGGTTAGAGACCAGTAAGTCTAGACTGGAGACACAGAAAGCTATTGAAAAGGTATATTGTAATGGTTTATGTTACAAACTTAATATTTTGGAATTGGGAGGACACTTCTCTTTTGTAAAATTGTATTTGTAGATTATTACCTTTAATATTTGTAATCTTACTGTGATTATACCCTGCAGATAGAATAAAGAAAAGTACATTATTGAATTAAAGTGCAACAAAGTTCAGATGTATGTATTTGCTTTGACTGCTGAAAGCATTTCTGTTGAATTGATCTTTAGACTCAAAGCTAGGGAGTGATGATATTATTCTTATATTACTCTGTGTTTCTTTTGAAATCTCCATCAGGGTACCCAAAGAATCCATTATTATTGCATTTTTTTCTCAGATTGAAAAATTAGAGGCTGATCTGAAAGTTGCTATTGAGTCGGGAGGTGGTGGAGCAGGTGTGTTCCAGACTATGCCTCTCCCAGATTCCATGGCAACCACCAGTGCTGAGGTCATTGCTAACCTGAATGAACATTTGGTTGTGGTGTTACAGGTATGATATCCAGTACAAGTTTTTGACAAAATCAAAATAATATAAAAGGAAAAATCACATTTATCAAAGGACTTGAGGATTTTAACATTTCTTGAATCAAGTTTGATCAAAATAAAAATCATGGTTTTTTTTTAAATTTAAATATATATACGAAGTATATAATTCAATTTGCTTTGTAAGCTGAAATCTGATTGGCCAATTCAAATGTAGAAACCCAAATTATACCATATAACTTGCGTTGGTTGCATGCACTATTCTTACACCGTTAAAAGTCCGATAGTCCTATGACATCATTGCTGTTTTTAACGTTAAAATAGTCAAGATTTATAGTTAAAATTAAATTATAAGGAATATTTCAAATTTCTGAACAGGTTATATGATATAATATGGTTTGGGTCTGTTTACACCATTCATAAACCAATTCGCAGTTCATTAGGCATAAACAGACCCAAACTACATGTATATTATATCCTATAATATGAATATAATAATAATAATAATAATATATATATATTGGTTATAAACAAATTGTTGAGTCCCGTATTATTACAGTCATAAAGAAGTCAATAGATCTTTGTATTTTTACAGGAATTGTCCATAAAAGAGCAGGTTATGAAACAAATGGAAAACTCTCTGGAAAATTACAAAAGAAAGTTTGCTGTGATGAGGCACCAACAGGGTTTAGTGTATCAAGATTACCTGAAAGACAAAAAGGTAAAACATTAATAAAAAAACTTATTGATATATTAGACTATGTATTTATTGTTTATTCAAAAATTTTTATACCCTGACAGAAAAACGTTTGCATCCGATTTGAATGAAACTTTGGGATATTGTTATATATCAGGTTGGTAAGAAGCCTATCGATTTTGGGGGAAATCCGTCAAACTTCAAGGTCGCAGTCTACAAAAACGTTAGAAATTTTTACAAACAAAAATGTTTCCAGACAATAACTTCAAAAGTTGGCATTTGATTTCAAAGAAACTGCGATATTGTTTCATATTAGGTGGATCAGAAGCCTAAAGGTTTTGGGGGAAATCTGTCAAATTTCAAGGTCACAGTTGCAAAAAAATGTTAGAAATTTTTACCAAAAAAAAACCATATCTGGACAATAACTCAAAAAGTTTGCATTTAATATCTATGAAATTTGGGATATAGTTTCATATTAGGTTTATCTGAAGCCTGTCGAATTTGGGGGATATTCATGAAATTTCAAGGTCACATTTGCCATAAAAAGTTAGAAACTTTGACACACAAAAAACGTTTCCAGACAATAACTCAAAAATTGCGCATTTGATTTCAATGAAACTTTCGGATGTATAATACATATCAGGTGGGAATGAAGCCTATTGATGCTGGAGGAATTCCATCAATGGTCAAGGTCACCAGTCGACAAAAAACATGGGAAATTTCTCCAAAAAAAGTTCTGCTAAATTTAGGTGGGGTATCAGTGATCGCTAGATAGACTTTGTCTAGTTTTACTTTTAGCTCTCTAACAATAAACGTCCATGTGAGTTTTTGTCATCATTTGCATCTATCATCAAAAATCTCATCTGAAAACAACTTTAATTTTCCAAAGTTGGCCACAATCATCCTTAGGGTAACTAGTTTCAAATTTGTACGCAGGGTTTTCATCAATGGACAAAGATGGCCTCTGTTACTAAAAATAGAGTATAGGTGTCAACACCTTTTTTTGGTCAATGTCTCAAAATGATAATAACTATACAGAAAAATTTACCTCAAATTGATCAGTTTATATTAAGTTCTACAAAAGTTCCATTATATCCAGTAACTTAAAAGCTATAACAGCTAGACTGAAACTCTAAATTCCAAAAATGTAAAGATAGCTTGAAGTCATTTGAGTTCAAGGTGAGCAATTACAGGCTCTTTGGAGCCTCTAGGTTTTATATTGTTCAATTGTGACAGACTTTCTTATAACAAATAACAATGATATTAAAAGCCTATGTTTTAATGCACATAAATGTTCACTATTGTTTTAATAAATTTGTTTTGTACACTTGTAATATTGTACAGGAATGGGAAGAGGAAACACAGAAAATAAAGGAGAGATTAGCAAAGATAGAAGGAGAAAGAGAAGAAGATAAAGTGAAAATACAGGAGTTTGATGTAAGTCAAACTTATCCTTTCAGGTTTTATAAGAGGGCTTACATGATTTTAGTCCTTTTTATGTTATAGTGGGTTCTCACATGGAATATCTGATTTTCAAATTTGAACATAGATATTTAAAACTAATAAATTAACAAAAAAGATATTTAAAATTTTCTTTCATACTTTATTTTT
Source organism: Limnoperna fortunei (assembly GCA_944474755.1). NCBI lineage: Eukaryota > Metazoa > Mollusca > Bivalvia > Mytilida > Modiolidae > Limnoperna > Limnoperna fortunei. The sequence continues at coordinate 88,556,175 of OX104118.1, forward strand.
ACAAGGTCAATGGGGTCATCTGAATGCTCACTGACTGATCTGTTTTGAGGGTAAATCAGGTCATGTAAACCCTCCACGATTTACCTGCTGTGTGACATAAATAATGAAATGTTAATACTCTCTGATTTACCTGCTGTGTGACAAAAATAATGAAATGTAAATGCCCTCTGATTTACCTGCTGTGTGACATAAATAATGAAATGTTAATACTTTCTGATTTACCTGCTGTGTGACATAAATAATGAAATGTTAATAATCTCTGATTTACCTGCTGTGTGACAAAAATAATGAAATGTAAATACTCTCTGATTTACCTGCTGTGTGACATAAATAATGAAATGTTAATACTTTCTGATTTACCTGCTGTGTGACATAAATAATGAAATGTTAATAATCTCTGATTTACCTGCTGTGTGACAAAAATAATGAAATGTAAATACTCTCTGATTTACCTGCTGTGTGACAAAAATAATGAAATGTAAATACTCTCTGATTTACCTGCTGTGTGACATAAATAATGAAATGTTAATACTCTCTGATTTACCTGATGTGTGAAATAAATAATGAAATGTAAATGCCCTCTGATTTACCTGCTGTGAGACAAAAATAATGAAATGTAAATACTCTGATTTACCTGTTGTGTGACATAAATAATGAAATGTAAATAATCTCTGATTTACCTGATGTGTGACATAAATAATGAAATGTAAATGCCCTCTGATTTACCTGCTGTGAGACAAAAATAATGAAATGTAAATACTCTGATTTACCTGTTGTGTGACATAAATAATGAAATGTAAATAATCTCTGATTTACCTGATGTGTGACGTAAATAATGAAATGTAAATGCCCTATGATTTACCTGCTGTGTGACAAAAATAATGAAATGTAAATGCCCTCTGATTTACCTGCTGTGTGACAAAAATAATGAAATGTAAATACTCTCTGATTTACCTGCTGTGTGACATAAATAATGAAATCTAAATACTCTCTGATTTACCTGCTGTGTGACAAAAATAATGAAATGTAAATGCCCTCTGATTTACCTGCTGTGTGACATTAATAATGAAATGTAAATACTCTCTGATTTACCTGCTGTGTGACAAAAATAATGAAATGTAAATGCCCTCTGATTTACCTGCTATGTGACATAAATAATGAAATGTAAATACTCTTATTTACATGTTGTGTGACATAAATAATGAAATGTAAATAATCTCTGATTTACCTGCTGTGTGACATAAATAGTGAAATGTAAATGCCCTCTGATTTACCTGCTGTGTGACATAAATAGTGAAATGTAAACAATCTCTGATTTACCTTCTTCCATGTAAACACTAATAAAATTACTGCTGCCCTAAAATCACACAGAAAAGACAAAAAATGATTTGGGGTAAGAATTCTTTATTTATTGAAAGACAAATGCTGCATATTGTACATATAGAACCAATAAAGCATTGATTGTACTGATGCCAGGATCTTTATTTTTATCATCTGTATTTTCAACTTTCTTAACTGCTGTAAATACTTAAAAACATCCAGGACTAATATTTCCTGATTTATAATGTATATTTATGTATTTTTCCCAGAGGTTAATTGACACGTTAGCAAAAGATGACACTGAAGTGAGAAGGAGGCTTAGTGACATGACACGTAGAATCACAGTGTTACGTGTTAACGAGAAGGCACTAACAAGAAGATACAACATATCTGAGGAGGTGGAAGGACAGCTTAGAAAGGTATCTATAGAGTTAAGGGAAGTGGGTGGGAGATAGCTTAGAAAGGTATCTGTTTATAGAGTTAAGGGAAGTGGGTGGAGGGACAGCTTAGAAAGGTATCTGTTTATAGAGTTAAGGGAAGTGGGTGGGAGATAGCTTAGAAAGGTATCTGTTTATAGAGTTAAGGGAAGTGGGTGGAGGGACAGCTTAGAAAGGTATCTGTTTATAGAGTTAAGGGAAGTGGGTGGAAGGACAGCTTAGAAAGGTATCTGTTTATAGAGTTAAGGGAAGTGGGTGGAGGGACAGCTTAAAAAGGTATCTGTTTATAGAGTTAAGGGAAGTGGGTGGTGGGACCACTTAGAAAGGTATCTGTTTATAGAGTTAAGGGAAGTGGGTGGAAGGACAGCTTAGAAAGGTATCTGTTTATAGTGTTAAGGGAAGTGCGTGGAAGGACCACTAAGAAAGGTATCTGTTTATAGACTTAAGGGAAGTGGGTGGAGGGACAACTTAGAAAGGTATCTGTTTATAGAGTTAAGGGAAGTGGGTGGAAGGACAGCTTAGACAAGTATCTGTTTATAGAGTTAAGGGAAGTGGGTGGAAGGACAGCTTAGAAAGGTATCTGATTATAGATTTAAGTTGTGGAAGGACAACTTAGAAAGGTATCTGTTTATAGACTTAAGGGAAGTGGGTGGAAGGACAGCTTAGAAAGGTATCTGTTTATAGAGTTAAGGGAAGTGGGTGGGAGGACTGCTTAGAAAGGTATCTGATTATAGATTTAAGTTGTGGAAGGACAGCTTAGAAAGGTATCTGTTTATAGAGTTAAGGGAAGTGGGTGGTGGGACCACTTAGAAAGGTATCTGTTTATAGACTTAAGGGAAGTGGGTGGTGGGACCACTTAGAAAGGTATCTGTTTATAGAGTTAAGGGAAGTGGGTGGTGGGACCACTTAGAAAGGTATCTGTTTATAGAGTTAAGGAAAGTGGGTGGAAGGACAGCTTAGAAAGGTATCTATAGAGTTAAGGGAAGTGGGTGGAAGGACAGCTTAGAAAGGTATCGGTTTATAGAGTTAAGGGAAGTGGGTGGAAGGACAGCTTAGAAAGGTATCTGTTTATAGACTTAAGGGAAGTGGGTAGAAGGACAGCTTAGAAAGGTATCTGTTTATAGACTTAAGGGAAGTGGGTGGAAGGACAGCTTAGAAAGGTATCTGTTTATAGACTTAAGGGAAGTGGGGGAAGGACAGCTTAGAAAAGTATCTGTTTATAGAGTTAAGGGAAGTGGGTGGAGGGACAGCTTAGAAAGGTATCTGTTTATAGAGTTAAGGGAAGTGGGTGGAGGGACCACTTAGAAAGGTGTCTGTTTATAGACTTAAGGGAAGTGGGTGGAGGGACCACTTAGAAAGGTATCTGTTTATAGAGTTAAGGGAAGTGGGTGGTGGGACCACTTAGAAAGGTATCTGTTTATAGAGTTAAGGGAAGTGGGTGGAAAGACAGCTTAGAAAGGTATCTGTTTATAGTGTTAAGGGAAGTGCGTGGAAGGACCACTAAGAAAGGTATCTGTTTATAGACTTAAGGGAAGTGGGTGGAGGGACAACTTAGAAAGGTATCTGTTTATAGAGTTAAGGGAAGTGGGTGGAAGGACAGCTTAGACAAGTATCTGTTTATAGAGTTAAGGGAAGTGGGTGGAAGGACAGCTTAGACAAGTATCTGTTTATAGAGTTAAGGGAAGTGGGTGGAAGGACAGCTTAGAAAGGTATCTGATTATAGATTTAAGTTGTGGAAGGACAACTTAGAAAGGTATCTGTTTATAGACTTAAGGGAAGTGGGTGGAAGGACAGCTTAGAAAGGTATCTGTTTATAGAGTTAAGGGAAGTGGGTGGGAGGACTGCTTAGAAAGGTATCTGATTATAGATTTAAGTTGTGGAAGGACAGCTTAGAAAGGTATCTGTTTATAGAGTTAAGGGAAGTGGGTGGTGGGACCACTTAGAAAGGTATCTGTTTATAGACTTAAGGGAAGTGGGTGGTGGGACCACTTAGAAAGGTATCTGTTTATAGAGTTAAGGGAAGTGGGTGGTGGGACCACTTAGAAAGGTATCTGTTTATAGAGTTAAGGAAAGTGGGTGGAAGGACAGCTTAGAAAGGTATCTATAGAGTTAAGGGAAGTGGGTGGAAGGACAGCTTAGAAAGGTATCGGTTTATAGAGTTAAGGGAAGTGGGTGGAAGGACAGCTTAGAAAGGTATCTGTTTATAGACTTAAGGGAAGTGGGTAGAAGGACAGCTTAGAAAGGTATCTGTTTATAGACTTAAGGGAAGTGGGTGGAAGGACAGCTTAGAAAGGTATCTGTTTATAGACTTAAGGGAAGTGGGGGAAGGACAGCTTAGAAAAGTATCTGTTTATAGAGTTAAGGGAAGTGGGTGGAGGGACAGCTTAGAAAGGTATCTGTTTATAGAGTTAAGGGAAGTGGGTGGAGGGACCACTTAGAAAGGTGTCTGTTTATAGACTTAAGGGAAGTGGGTGGAGGGACCACTTAGAAAGGTATCTGTTTATAGAGTTAAGGGAAGTGGGTGGAAGGACCACTTAGAAAGGTATCTGTTTATAGAGTTAAGGGAAGTGGTGGGTGGAAGGACAACTTAGACAAGTATCTATTTATAGAGTTAAGGGAAGTGGTGGGTGGAAGGACAGCTTAGACAAGTATCTGTTTATAGACTTAAGGGAAGTTGGTTCATGCAGATGATGACATCAAGATACTTTTAGTAACCTTGATGGGTACCTTGTTATTACTTGAATTGCTATTTAAGGGGCAGGATGTGCTCAGTTTCAACCTAAAAGACTGCTTTTAATATTTGGCATGTGGGTAGATAATTTCAAGGCGATTTGTGCATACCTTGTTTGAAGTCCTTTCATCTTATGGTCTGCAGGGCCCACAAGATGGATACTATTTCACTGTTATCTAGTTAAACAGAGACAATCAACTTGCTGTATGTTATAATCTGCTTTTTTATTCAGAAAGCGTGGCTTCAATTCAATGATATTACTGAATTGTCATTATGACTATAAAAGAAAATACCTTTGTGGCAATGACCATGAGCTATGGACTGCTTCTCTCTCAATCTTTCTTTACAGATTTAGATTTTAATAGATTTTTAACTAGAATTTTTTTTTAACACAGGAAATAAACAGATATAAAAATGACATGGCCTCAGTAGAAACAGCGGTAGCTGAGAGGATGGGATATCTACAGAGATACAAGGTAATATAGTCTGTAATAAACAGATATAAAAATGACAAATGAGCAAACACAATGCACATAAAAGTACATGATGTATGCCATGTCCAATGTACATGATGTATGCCATGTCCAATGTACATGATGTATGCCATGTCCAATGTACATGATGTATGCCATGTCCAATGTACATGATGTATGCCATGTCCAATGTACATGATGTATGCCATGTCCAATGTACATGATGTATGCCATGTCCAATGTACATGATGTATGCCATGTCCAATGTACATGATGTATGCCATGTCCAATGTACATGATGTACGCCATGTCCAATTAAAAGAGTTAGCATGTCTAATTATATAATGAAACTAAGCTTACTGTATTTTTTGTACAGGTGCCTTTAAGATCTCCTCACTGCAGAGAGTCTGTATAATCTAACTAAATATAACTTGTTATATGTCTTGTACAGGATATGGCTGCCTTTAAGATCGCCTCACTACAGAGAGCCTTAGAGGAATCTATACCTATGTCTGAGTTGGATAGGACTAACAAGAAACTCCATGAGATAACAGAGAAATACAGGGACCACTTAGAGAAAGGGAACTCCCTGGTGTCTAAAGCTGAGGCTCTGACTGGTCTGGAAGTAAGTCTAACAATAAATGACAATTTTATAACTGATGATTTATAATAAAGTAATGCATAGACATGGCTTATTGAGAGCAAAACTGATATGCTGTACATCATTTCTGTTTCATTCCAGACATCATGATGACTTTGTATGCTGTACATCATTTCTGTTTTGTACCAGACATCATGATGACTGTATGCTGTACATCATTTCTGTTTTGTACCAGACATCATGATGACTTTGTATGCTGTACATCATTTCTGTTTTGTACCAGACATCATGATGACTTTGTATGCTGTACATCATTTCTGTTTTGTACCAGACATCATGATGACTTTGTATGCTGTACATCATTTCTGTTTTGTACCAGACATCATGATGACTTTGTATGCTGTACATCATTTCTGTTTTGTACCAGACATCATGATGACTTTGTATGCTGTACATCATTTCTGTTTTGTACAAGAGGTCATGATGACTTTGTATGCTGTACATCATTTCTGTTTTGTACAAGACATCATGATGACTTTGTATGCTGTACATCATTTCTGTTTTGTACCAGACATCATGATGACTTTGTATGCTGTACATCATTTCTGTTTGTACCAGACATCATGATGACTTTGTATGCTGTACATCATTTCTGTTTTGTACCAGACATCATGATGACTTTGTATGCTGTACATCATTTCTGTTTTGTACAAGACATCATGATGACTTTGTATGCTGTACATCATTTCTGTTTGTACAAGACATGATGATGACTTTGTATGCTGTACATCATTTCTGTTTTGTACCAGACATCATGATGACTTTGTATGCTGTACATCATTTCTGTTTTGTACCAGACATCATGATGACTTTGTATGCTGTACATCATTTCTGTTTTGTACCAGACATCATGATGACTTTGTATGCTGTACATCATTTCTGTTTTGTACCAGACATCATGATGACTTTGTATGCTGTACATCATTTCTGTTTTGTACAAGACATCATGATGACTTTGTATGCTGTACATCATTTCTGTTTGTACAAGACATCATGATGACTTTGTATGCTGTACATCATTTCTGTTTTGTACCAGACATCATGATGACTTTGTATGCTGTACATCATTTCTGTTTTGTACCAGACATCATGATGACTTTGTATGCTGTACATCATTTCTGTTTTGTACAAGAGGTCATGATGACTTTGTATGCTGTACATCATTTCTGTTTTGTACCAGACATCATGATGACTTTGTATGCTGTACATCATTTCTGTTTTGTACCAGACATCATGATGACTGTATGCTGTACATCATTTCTGTTTTGTACAAGACATGATGATGACTGTATGCTGTACAT
>OX104118.1:88563297-88794008 GCA_944474755.1 Limnoperna fortunei
TATTGTACCAGACATCATGATGACTTTGTATGCTGTACATCATTTCTGTTTTGTACCAGACATCATGATGACTTTGTATGCTGTACATCATTTCTGTTTTGTACCAGACAACATGATGACTTTGTATGCTGTACATCATTTCTGTTTTGTACCAGACATCATGATGACTTTGTATGCTGTACATCATTTCTGTTTTGTACAAGACATCATGATGACTTTGTATGCTGTACATCATTTCTGTTTGTACAAGACATCATGATGACTTTGTATGCTGTACATCATTTCTGTTTTGTACCAGACATCATGATGACTTTGTATGCTGTACATCATTTCTGTTTTGTACCAGACATCATGATGACTTTGTATGCTGTACATCATTTCTGTTTTGTACAAGAGGTCATGATGACTTTGTATGCTGTACATCATTTCTGTTTTGTACCAGACATCATGATGACTTTGTATGCTGTACATCATTTCTGTTTTGTACCAGACATCATGATGACTGTATGCTGTACATCATTTCTGTTTTGTACCAGACATCATGATGACTGTATGCTGTACATCATTTCTGTATTGTACCAGACATCATGATGACTTTGTATGCTGTACATCATTTCTGTTTTGTACCAGACATCATGATGACTGTATGCTGTACATCATTTCTGTTTTGTACCAGACATCATGATGACTTTGTATGCTGTGCATCATTTCTGTTTTGTACAAGACATCATGATGTCTTTGTATGCTGTACATCATTTCTGTTTTGTACAAGACATCATGATGACTGTATGCTGTACATCATTTCTGTTTTGTACCAGACATCATGATGACTTTGTATGCTGTACATCATTTCTGTTTTGTACCAGACATCATGATGACTTTGTATGCTGTACATCATTTCTGTTTTGTACCAGACATCATGATGTCTTTGTATGCTGTACATCATTTCTGTTTTGTACAAGACATCATGATGACTGTATGCTGTACATCATTTCTGTTTTGTACCAGACATCATGATGACTTTGTATGCTGTACATCATTTCTGTTTTGTACCAGACATCATGATGACTTTGTATGCTGTACATCATTTCTGTTTTGTACTAGACATCATGATGTCTTTGTATGCTGTACATCATTTCTGTTTTGTACCAGACATCATGATGACTTGAATTGTGTTCACACACTTCTCATATGCATTTATATGCTAGCTTAATCTTGATTCTTATAGGATATACTCTCCCAAATTCTCCTCCACAGAATACACATTCTCCTCCACAGAATACACATTCTCCTCCACAGAATACACATTCTCCCCCACAGAATACACATTCTCCTCCACAGAATACACATTCTCCTCCACAGAATACACATTCTTCTCCACAGAATACACATTCTTCTCCACAGAATACACATTTTCCTCCACAGAATATACATTCACCTCCACAGAATACACATTCTCCTCCACCGAATGCACATTTTCCTCCACAGAATACACATTTTCCTCCACAGAATACACATTCTCCCCCACAGAATACACATTCTCCTCCACAGAATACACATTCTCCTCCACAGAATACACATTCTTCTCCACAGAATACACATTCTTCTCCACAGAATACACATTCTTCTCCACAGAATACACATTTTCCTCCACAGAATATACATTCACCTCCACAGAATACACATACTCCTCCACAGAATACACATTCTCCTCCACAGAATACACATTCTCCTCCACAGAATACACATTCTTCTCCACAGAATACACATTCTTCTCCACAGAATACACATTTTCCTCCACAGAATATACATTCACCTCCACAGAATACACATTCTCCTCCACAGAATACACATTTTCCTCCACAGAATACACATTCTCCCCCACAGAATACACATTCTCCTCCACAGAATACACATTCTCCTCCACAGAATACACATTCTTCTCCACAGAATACACATTCTTCTCCACAGAATACACATTTTCCTCCAGAGAATATACATTCACCTTCACAGAATACACATTCTCCTCCACAGAATACACATTCTCCTCCACAGAATACACATTTTCCTTTACAGAATATACACTCACATCCACAGAATACACATTCTCCTCCACAGAATACATGTTCACCACAGAATACAAGTTCCCCTTAACAGAATACACGTTCTCCTCAGAATACCGTCTTTTTGTCTGTATAATACGCATATTTATTCTGTTTAAACAACTTTTACAACCATGTGCACATAATACATACAAGTAATTATTGAGGAGCTTTTTTCCCGGTAAACCCAAGACTTCCAGGAATGTAAATGCTATCATATACAAGGTTTCGTTACATTGTATTTATTTTTATAATAAATGCGAATGATATATGTGTATTTGAAAATTAAACTTAATAAAAACTTCTTTGTTTCGTTATTTTATGTTTTTTGTATGTTTGATAATTTCATGTTGAACGGACATTTCCTTGACTTGATTTTTCAAAATGAAAATGAGTTTGGCAAACTAATGAAAAAGGAACTTTGATAATTTATTAAGAATTATGTTTGGTTTATGCTAACTTACAAGTAAATGTTAAATTTCCAATAAATAACGACAAAATGTTTTGTCCACAATTCATTCATCCCGATCGCCATTTTGGTATTTTGACTACATGATATTTGCCACTTTAAACATTTAAAACTTTTACACATAGCTATATTTGGATTTTTTTGCTCTTTTTAACAAAAATAAATAAAAACAATTATGTTTTATTTCAATTAGCAGTATGCACGTTTATATTTTTACATCGCCGGTATATTGATCAATAACAATATCGCCCTCTAAAGACAATTGGTGTGATCTATTTATATTGTTCTACCTAATTATACCCCCGCAAACTTGTTTGGGGGGTATATAGGAATCACCCTGTATGTCTGTCCGTCTGTCCACATCCCTTGTAAGTGCAACTCCTCCTAAACCAATTGAAGGAAATTAAGTGAAACTTAGCATTAAGGAAGTACATTATATGTAGATGTGCATGAAGGATTTTTATTGACCTCGGATATCATTAAGTGGAGATAATTGGACTTGAAAGCGAAGCGGGGGGTATCTCTTTGTGAGCATGCTCACAGTCCACACTTGTTGCTTTTTGTAAAAGGATTCCTGTCAGTGGGTCAGTGTCAAAATTTTGTTTTATGAAAACAATCAAATGTGTTTCTAGCAGAATATAGATAGCGAGAACAGTATTTATGGTTAATTAATGTTCATAACAAAAACAATGCTGGCTTTTCGACGCTGCTTTCATTTATTTTATTCAATAAGATGTTGCCAAAAATGCTATTATTTCTTTAATAAACATTTTAATACTTTTCCATATAGATCTTACCGGACATGGTTTCGTTTAATAGTTATATTGAAAATTTCATGTTTATTAAAATGTGACAATTTCTTGTTTGAAGTCCGTGCGTTTTAGACATACAAAGCAGACTTTTTTTTTAATTCTCCAGATGGAAAAGGGGATGTGCATTATACAACCCAAAAGACAGTACACATTCTCCTTCACAGAATACAGGTTCTTCTTCAAAGAATGCAGGTTCTTCACAGAATGCAAGTTCTTCTCCGCTAAATACCTTTGAAGCATGTTATCAAACAATGAAAGTAATAGAAAACCATAGTATATGTTTAGATTAGAATACAATACATTTCAGGAAGAAATTAAGAGGTCGACAGAGGACAATGATTTGCTGAAGAAAACATTAGAGATGGAGAAAGAAAAGTTGCATGCTTTAGAGGCAGCATTAGAGGACCTTCATAGAAGAGGTAAGCATGCTTTAGAGGCAGCATTAGAGGACCTTCATAGAAGAGGTAAGCATGCTTTAGAGGCAGCATTAAAGGACCTTCATAGAAGAGGTAAGCATGCTTTAGAGGCAGCATTAGAGGACCTTCATAGAAGAGGTAAGCATGCTGTAAGGGCTGCATTGGAGGACCTTCATAGAAGAGGTAAGCATGCTTTAGAGGCAGCATTAGAGGACCTTCATAGAAGAGGTAAGCATGCTTTAGAGGCAGCATTGGAGGACCTTCATAGAACAGGTAAGCATGCTTTAGTGGCAGCATTAGAAGACCTTCATAGAAGAGGTAAACATGCTTAAGAGGCAACATTGGATGACCTTCCAAAGAGGTAAGCATGCTTTAGAGGCAGCATTAGAGGACTTTCATAGAAGAGGTAAGCATGCTTTAGAGGCAGCATTGGAGGACCTTCATAGAAGAGGTAAGCATGCTTTAGAGGCAGCATTGGAGGACCTTCATAGAAGAGGTAAGCATGCTTTAGAGGCATCATTGGAGGACTTTCATAGAAGAGGTAAGCATGCTTTAGAGGCAGCATTGTAGGACTTTCATAGAACAGGTAAGCATGCTTTAGAGGCAGCATTGGAGGACCTTCATAGAAGAGGTAAACATGCTTTAGAGGCATCATTGGAGGACTTTCATAGAAGAGGTAAGCATGCTTTAGAGGCAGCATTGTAGGACTTTCATAGAACAGGTAAGCATGCTTTAGAGGCAGCATTGGAGGACTTTCATAGAAGATGTAAGCATGCTTTAGGGGCAGCATTGGAGGACTTTCATAGAACAGGTAAGCATGCTTTAGAGGCAGCATTGGAGGACTCTCATAGAAGACATAAGCACGCTTTAGGGGCAGCATTGTAGGACTTTCATAGAACAGGTAAGCATGCTTTAGAGGCAGCATTGGAGAACCTTCATATAAGAGGTAAGCATGCTTTAGGGACAGCATTGTAGGACTTTCATAGAACAGGTAAGCATGCTTTAGAGGCAGCATTGTAGGACTTTCATAGAACAGGTAAGCATGCTTTAGAGGCAGCATTGGAGAACCTTCATATAAGAGGTACGCATGCTTTAGGGGCAGCATTGTAGGACCTACATAGAAGAGGTAAGCATGCTTTAGAGGCAGCATTGTAGGACCTTCATAGAACAGGTAAGCATGCTTTAGAGGCAGCATTGTAGGACCTTCATAGAAGAGGTAAGCATGCTTTAGAGGCAGCATTGGAGGACTCTCATAGAAGACATAAGCACGCTTTAGGGGCAGCATTGTAGGACTTTCATAGAACAGGTAAGCATGCTTTAGAGGCAGCATTGGTGGACCTTCATAGAAGAGGTAAGCATGCTTTAGTGGCAGCATTGTAGGACTTTCATAGAACAGGTAAGCATGCTTTAGTGGCAGCATTGGAGGACCTTCATAGAAGAGTAAGCATACTATAGAGGCAGCATTGGAGTACCTTCATAGAAGAGTAAGCATACTATAGAGGCAGCATTGGAGGACCTTCATAGAAGAGTAAGCATACTATAGAGGCAGCATTGGAGTACCTTCATAGAAGAGGTAAGCATGCTTTAGAGACAGCATTGGAGGACCTTCATAGAAGAGGTAAGCATGCTTTAGTGGCAGCATTGTAGGACTTTCATAGAACAGGTAAGCATGCTTTAGAGGCAGCATTGGAGGACCTTCATAGAACAGGTAAGCATACTTTAGAGGCAGCATTGGAGGACTCTCATAGAAGAGGTAAGCACGCTTTAGGGGCAGCATTGTAGGACTTTCATAGAACAGGTAAGCATGCTTTAGAGGCAGCATTGGTGGACCTTCATAGAAGAGGTAAGCATGCTTTAGTGGCAGCATTGTAGGACTTTCATAGAACAGGTAAGCATGCTTTAGTGGCAGCATTGGAGGACCTTCATAGAAGAGGTAAGCATGCTTTAGAGGCAGCATTGGAGAACCTTCATAGGAGAGGAAAGACTGATATATTCAAAATACAATTTATCCCAATATGTCATGGTCTCGATATAATTGCTCTCTTCAAAGGAGGTGGAAATTGTTATTCTTATCACATGATTTTGATAAAAATTTATGGCACTTTAGGTGAAAAAGTGGACATGTTTTCCACAAATGTAAATATAACCACTGGTGTTTTTTGCGTGATTCAAAGAGTCTTAATCCATTGCCCTGTTTAAATCTGTGGTCTTTCTTGTGACTACTGGGTTAAATCATTATTGGGAGTCGGGAAGTGCCCTAAATAAAATCATGTGACACCATAAATCATGAAATAGAATACATCCAATGGCATATTAAGTTCCATATTATTTTGATGATTTTTCTGGAATTTTCCTTCATACCTAACATAAAAGAATCCTTCTTCAAATAAATAAATAACAGAATACACAGATGTTTGTGCATTATATGACTGTGTTCTTCATTATTGTCATACCAGTACATGTACAGTAAAACTTCGATAAGTCAAAGTTTGCAGTACTGTAAAAATTTATTGAGTTATCCGAAGTTCGAGTCAACTGAGTTTAGGGTGTGATGTCATGCTCATTATGTGATGGGTTTTTTTCATGTATATTGGATTTAAACTTTCGGAATCGTTTGTATTTGTATCGTGTGATATATCACGTATTGTTACTATATATCCATTGAAATAAATAGACAATAATTAATAAATATTGTAATCAAATTAAAATATTTATTACGAATCATGGAAAAACTTATCAAGAAAACAGTTATCAACTTACAGTTCTAAAGCCCTCAATTAACCATGTAGATTGTTACGTAATTGAAAACAAAATCTCAAATCAACTAAAATTACAGAATGTCTGTAAACAAACAAAACAAAACCAATCATTGATCCAATCAAAAGACATTTTCAATAATTATCATTTTTAATTCAGCATTAAAACCTAATTCGGACAGTAATGAGCAGATCATCAATTAAATTTCATAATGCTTGGATTATCAATTCGTTTTATTAATTACCAATTCAAATTGTAATAGGCAATCTATAATCTTGTTTACTGTTTGACAGGTGTGTGAAAAAAACAGACGCGAATTAAGTAACAATACAAATGAAACTGTTAGTTTTTACATGTGATATCGAGATGACTTCAAGACAACCAGGTTAAAATTCCACTAATTAATATCGTACGGAATTCAAAAATTCATTGAGTTAAGCAAAATATCGAGACAACCGAGATCAACACATCCGAGGAAAAAAATTCATTGTAGATATGTTAACAATGCATGGACTTGAAACGACTTATATCGACATAACCGAGGTATTGAGTTAACCTTGTTGGAGATAACGAGGTTCGTCTGGGTTTTAGAAGAGACATGCTAGAATACTTATATTCTTCCTAAAATGAATCTAGGAATTGCTTTGTTTACTATAGACAGGTTTTCTGCAGTGTCCAACTTACACAGGTTTTATTTTATTTCATTTGATGTAGGAGTGACAGATGGAACAGAGATAAAAGGAATTACAGATGGCGATGCTATCACTATATCTAAAAAGATAACAACCCTAGAGATGAAGGAACTGAATGAACGACAGCGTGCAGAACATGCTGTCAGAATGTATGAACAGCAGAAATCCATCCTTCATAACTTGGAAGAACGTAACAAAGAACTAGAACACAAATTTGCTGAGGTGGGTAACACCAAACTGCACCAGTTGTATATTTTCACTTTGGAAATTATCTCCCTTTGCTCAGAAACAGAATATGCTCTTTATCTTCTAAAGATAATATTTTGAATAGGAATAAATTTACAAAACAATAAAACAAATAAATTGGTGTTTGAAAAAGTTCCTGCTGTGCCAACATTGTAGTACAAATTTATACTTTGATCTGGTCACCCATTGTAACATCAGCTTTGGTTTCACTAAACTCCAGCTGATACTTTGATCTGGTCACCCATTGTAACATCAGCTTTGGTTTCACTAAACTACAGCTAATACTTTGATCTGGTCACCCATTGTAACATCATCTTTGGTTTCACTAAACTCCAGCTAATACTTTGATCTGGTCACCCATTGTAACATCATCTTTGGTTTCACTAAACTCCAGCTAATACTTTGATCTGGTCACCCATTGTAACATCAGCTTTGGTTTCACTAAACTCCAGCTAATACTTTGATCTGGTCACCCATTGTAACATCAGCTTTGGTTTCACTAAGCTCCAGCTAATACTTTGATCTGGTCACCCATTGTAACATCAGCTTTGGTTTCACTAAACTCCAGCTAATACTTTGATCTGGTCACCCATTGTAACATCAGCTTTGGTTTCACTAAGCTCCAGCTAATACTTTGATCTGGTCACCCATTGTAACATCAGTTTGGTTTCACTAAACTCCAGCTAATACTATAAGATAAGTAGACATAAGAACAAAATTACACTTTGATCTGGTCACCCATTGTAACATCAGCTTTGGTTTCACTAAGCTCCAGCTAATACTTTGATCTGGTCACCCATTGTAACATCAGCTTTGGTTTCACTAAACTCCAGCTAATACTTTGATCTGGTCACCCATTGTAACATCAGCTTTGGTTTCACTAAGCTCCAGCTAATACTTTGATCTGGTCACCCATTGTAACATCAGCTTTGGTTTCACTAAACTCCAGCTTATACTTTGATCTGGTCACCCATTGTAACAACAGCTTTGGTTTCACTAAACTCCAGCTAATACTTTGATCTGGTCACCCACTGTAACATCAGCTTTGGTTTCTCTAAACTCCAGCTAATACTTTGATCTGGTCACCCATTGTAACATCAGCTTTGGTTTCACTAAACTCCAGCTAATACTTTGATCTGGTCACCCATTGTAACATCAGCTTTGGTTTCACTAAACTCCAGCTAATACTTTGATCTGGTCACCCATTGTAACATCAGCTTTGGTTTCACTAAGCTCCAGCTTATACTTTGATCTGGTCACCCATTGTAACATCAGCTTTGGTTTCACTAAGCTCCAGCTTATACTTTGATCTGGTCACCCATTGTAACATCAGCTTTGGTTTCACTAAGCTCCAGCTTATACTTTGATCTGGTCACCCATTGTAACATCAGCTTTGGTTTCACTAAGCTCCAGCTAATACTTTGATCTGGTCACCCATTGTAACATCAGCTTTGGTTTCACTAATCTCCAGCTTATACTTTGATCTGGTCACCCATTGTAACATCAGCTTTGGTTTCACTAAACTCCAGCTAATACTATAAGATAAGTAGACATAAGAACAAAATTACACTTAATTGACACGAATTGGCAGTTTTCCTGCAGAATGTCCGGTTTTCACCGTGCACCCTGGCTTCTTCCCCCAATAAAAACTGGACGCCATGATATGGCAGAAAAATTGCTTAAGATGGCATTAAACCCCATTCAAACAAAAATGTATCCTTTATTTTTTAACAAGCCTTAGTTATTTAAATGTTATTATGTTTTTTATTGAAGATTACCAAGTCCAATCTTGAGTTACAGAAAATTGAACGAGAACTTAGAGATGAACTGACAAGTGAGTCATTTTTTATTTATATTAGTACTTATTTTTAGAAATGTGTGTGACACACGGGTAGGACATGGGTGTGACACACATGTGGAAATGTTTGTGACACACGGGTAAGAAATGTGTGTGACACACAGGTAGGAAATGTGTGTGACACACATGTGGAAATGTTTGTGACACACATGTGGAAATGTTTGTGACACATGGGTAGGAAATGTGTGTGACACACAGGTAGGAAATGTGTGTGACACACAGGTAGGAAATGTGTGTGACACACAGGTAGGCTTGTAGCGTAAGCTACTCAAACATACACTTTGTTGTACCTCACTCAAATATGATCTGACATTTCGCTCAGTCAAAGGTAGAATTTTCTATTCCTGGATTTGACATTTTCTTAGACATGACAATGAGTAACTCGACGGGTGTCTAATTAGAGGCAGGCACTGCTTACCTGTCAGGAGCACCTGAGTACACCCATGGTTTGTATTGGGTTCAGGTCAGGCACTGCTTACCTGACAGGAGCACCTGAGTACACCCAGGATTTGTATTGGGTTCAGGTAAGTCACTTTCTGGGGCTTTTTTTTGTTTTTTATTTAGTTTTGTTTCATGTTTGTTTAAATTATGATTTCTAATCATCCATAGTCTTTAAGCTCCTGTTGTTCAGTCGGTTTCATTGTTTTTTTTTACAATAGGGTATTTTTACTATTTAATGATTGTTTTATTGGATTTAGTCGACTTTGGGTCAGTTTATGCCAATTAACCGCAAAGCGGTTTATGAACAGCGTAAACCCACCCAAAGTCGTCTATATCCAATAATCTAACCAACAATTGAAAACAATTCTTACATTTTAAATTCAATATTATGAAAAGAAATAATAAAAGCAATATTTAACCAGTAGTCAAATAATATTTGCAATTCACTATTATTAGTGCCCTCACTTGTTGTTTGCGGAAGAATTCATGTTTAGTCAACGTCATCAAAACTTATAATTATGACAACAATCAGTCACTTGCTCAAATAACAAGGTTATACAAAATGGACAATGTTGCTCAGCTCTTGAGTATTTAAAGGAAATTAAAATATAACACAATGACTGTATTTGTGTGGAAATTGCCCACCATGCTAAGGGTGTATGATTAATAATGCAAATGAGATCTATGCTTATGGCGAGAATTTTACTCCCCATGGAAATAACCCTGTTTACACTATGGGTAATATCTCAAATAATAAAGTCTGAGGAATTATGGGTAACATGTCAGATCATTCTTATATTTTAAATGCAATATTATTAAAAGAAATAATAAAAGCAATATTTAACCAGTAGTCTGAGGAACTATGGGTAATATGTCAGATCATAAAGTCTGAGGAATTATGGGTAATATGTCAGATCATAAAGTCATATAATGCCTGCATTGTATTTTTATAAGTAGTAGGTTTCGTGTGTGGTTATTTAATTACAATGATAAGAATTCTTTTAATTCTTTATTTGATACAGATTCCGTCACAAAGGAAGTAAGTGATGCAGACAGGAAGAAAATTTCACAGCTAGAAGAAGAAGAAATTAAAATGAAGCAAGAAATCTCTAAACTTAAGGTAAAAAAGACATAAAAATTGCGGTGTTATTAATTTGTTTGAGTAGTTTCTAAACTTCACCCATTTATATGATAGCAACATGGATTTAGGGAATCTATTGTTACACTAATAGAAGTCTAGTGTATTCTGCATCAAGATATTTGTATAAATCCGAACCTATGCAAACCATTTGTTTTGGCAGACAAGTACATATATTTTTTATAATACAATGATACACTGTGACCTTTGAACTTTATTAAACTGAAATTATTTGATTGTAAATTTTTCATAAATATAGTTTTTGTTTTTGTAGGAAATATCAGAAGTAGCAACATCACAAGTGAAGACATTAGAAACAATACAGTTATCACGAGAGAAAGAAAATGCATCGCTACGGCAACAACTTCTCGATTTCCAGATACAGAGTGACGAAAAAACTATCATAGGTAAATACCTTTCCAGAGACAGGAAAAAACTATCATAGGTAGATAACTCCTGAGGGACGGAAAAATACTATCATAGATAAATAACTCTCCAGGGATGGGAAAAAACTATAATA
The DNA here is from genome assembly GCA_944474755.1 of Limnoperna fortunei. Lineage (NCBI taxonomy): Eukaryota > Metazoa > Mollusca > Bivalvia > Mytilida > Modiolidae > Limnoperna > Limnoperna fortunei. Next base: position 88,574,749 of record OX104118.1, read on the forward strand.
GGTAAATAACTCTAAAGGGATGGGAAAAAAATATCATAGGTAAATAACTCTCCAAGGACAGGAAAAAACTATCATAGGTAAATAACTCCACAGGGACGGGGAAAAATCTATCATAGGTAAATAACTCTCCAGGGACCGGAAAAAACTATCATAGGTAAATAACTCTATAGGGATGGGAAAAAACTATCATAGGTAAATAACTCTATAGGGATGGAAAAAAACTATCATAGGTAAATAACTCTCCAGGGACCGGAAAAAACTATCATAGGTAAATAACTCTCCAGGGACCGGAAAAAACTATCATAGGTAAATAACTCTCCAGGGACGGGAAAAAACTATCATAGGTAAATAACTCTCCAGGGACTGGAAAAAACTATCATAGGTAAATAACTCTCCAGGGACCGGAAAAAACTGTCATAGGTAAATAACTCTCCAGGGACTGGAAAATACTGTCATAGGTAAACAACTCTCCAGGGACGGGTAAAAATATCATAGGTAAATAACTCTCCAGGGACCGGAAAAAACTATCATAGGTAAATAACTCTCCAGGGACTGGAAAAAACTATCATAGGTGAATAACTCTCCAGGGACTGGAAAAAACTATCATAAGTAAATAACTCTCCAGGGACCGGAAAAAACTGTCATAGGTAAATAACTCTCTAGGGACTGGAAAAAACTATCATAGGTAAATAACTCTCCAGGGACTGGAAAATACTGTCATAGGTAAACAACTCTCCAGGGACCGGAAAATACTGTCATAGGTAAATAACTGTCCAGGGATGGGACAAAAATATCATAGGTAAATAACTCCCCAAGGACAGAAAAAACTATCATAGGTAAATAGCTCTCCAATGACAGGAAACTGTTATAGGTAAATAACTCCCCAAGGACAGAAAAAATAATCATAGGTAAATAACTTTCCAGGGACCGGAAAAAACTAGCATAGGTAAATAACGCTGAAGGGATGGGGAAATTGGAAGAAATTTGTTTACAGACAAATAATACAAAAAGCAATCATCGAGGAGTATAATTTAAAGCTACAAATGTTCATTTTCTTTGTTTCATGTTTTGTCTGAACGGATTACAACAGTATCACCATGGTGGACTAGCTGTCTGTAGGAACAAAATCAGGAAAAATAAAAAAATTCTATGCAAAATAATATAAGCATTAAACACACATTCTAGGTAAACTTCATAGTCATATAGTACAGCTCCTGGTCAGTGAAGGGACAGCAGTCAGAAAGTACGTATAAATGCAAAATAATATCAGCATTAAACTTACATTCTAGGTAAGCTCCATAGACATATTGTACAGCTCCAGGTCAGTGAAGGGACAGCGGTCAGAAAGTATGAAGAAGTGAAGAAAAAAGTGACAAAAACAGAGGCTTTAGTTCTCAGACTGGAACAAAAACTAGATGACAAAAATCAGACAATTTATCATAACAGAAAGGAGGCTCAGGATAAGTCTAATCACCTGAAAAAGAATCTACAGGACCTAAGACTACAGTTTGCCGGTGCTATACCTCTGACAAGACAGGAGAAGTTTTCTCATAATATGATGCAGTTACAGCAGGACAAGAGTAAACTGGAAGTTGAACTTAAAAAGGTAGAGTTACTATGGAAACCATATCTTGAGAAATTGTCCATTAATATAAAGTCACATGACCACTTGTCTTTTAGGGGATTGACCAAGCATATTGCACAGTTACTAAATTTAGAACAAACACCTGCTTTTCTTTTTTGTACAGCAACATTCCAACTTCCCTAGTATCAAATTGTCAGTTTCAAATGCCATTCTTGGATAATTGCAATGTGACAATAAATTTGAACATTTTGAAAGAAAATAACTATGTGTATTTATTTTGTTGTTAGTCACATTTTCAAGTCAATTGTTAATAATACGATTTTTAATTTATCTTATCCACCAGTTCTTGTTAGAGATTTCTTTGATAGGAGTAAACTAAATTTACATTCATAAAGACTTCATTAAAATTCCTTTTCATTTGAGGGTAACACTTCTTGTTTATGTAGCCTTGCACAAAAGCTTAAAACAAGGACTATCAGTTTTGTACCTTTTTGTAAAGTTTTTAAAACAAGAACCTTCAGTTGGTAAAGTTTTCTTCTAAAGGTAGCATTACACTATAGCTTAGAAACAAGAATCTTCAGTTTGTAAACTTTTCTTCTAAATGTAGCATTACACAAAATCTAAAGGTTTGTAAAGGTCTTATGTAGTTACTACAAAGTTGTATTGATTAGACATAGATGTCTATGGGTGCTGCATTCTGTTTATGTTTCGGGTTTATTATTCACTTAAAGGTAAAGGAAGAGAGATACCAGGTGGAAGAAAAGTTGTCTATACTAGAACTACAACATCGCAGTCTTCAGGATCTGATAGGGACACTTAAAGATGGCAGGGGTGCTGCTAAAGTCATGGAATGGCATTCTAAAATGGATGCTATCAGGATTGAAGAGCTCAAACATAAAAGACTGAATGCTAAACAACAACAACAGGTAAGAACTTGTTAACTATGACAGCAGATACAATAACTCTGTGTAACTATAACAACAGCTAGGATAACTCAGTGTAGCTATAACAACAGGTTAGACCTCTGTTAAACAATGACAGCATGTAGGAAGATTCTGTGTAACAGGTTAGATAACTCTTTGTAACGATGGCCACAGGTAGGATACAAAGTGCCGACAATGACTAGGCATTTATTTCTTGAGTTGCCCAAAACAACGTTTTATCGACTTATTAGTTTTGTACTGTTTCTTATTATTAAGACATGAACTTGTGTGAACAATTACAGGAAAATGCTCTAACTAATCAGTTTAAAACTTTGTCTGATAAAAGGTGTACAATCATCTTTAAAAATTTTCAAGATGCCCACCATTGAAAATAAAAGTAAATTTCTCAGATCTATGGGATGGCCAATGGAAATTGGTGCACTGATACAGTTGACTATCGTGAGCATTTTTACAGCAAAAAACTTTATGTCATTTTGTAAAGTTGGTACCACACTCCAATAAATAAAAAGGATATAAACTTTGTCCAATGTCAACAAATTGTATTTCTAGGCATACTTTAATGTACTGCATGAAATATTATCCTTGATGATTTTGAGTGACTTTTGTGTTGGAATCCACAGTATTACTTGTTATATATTTGCATGCATTTAAGCTGACATCTTCAAAACAATCAGATTTTTATTCAGATATAATGTAATTTCATACCCCCTCAAAAAACACAAAAGATTTTGTTTTAGACCTAATTGTTATTAAAAAATTTCAGATCCACTACTTGGAGGGAGTGATACGATCTAATGAAGCCATGATAGCTGATTTAGAGGCTGATAATGTACATCAAACCAAGGTAGAACCACTTGTAGACTTCTATTAGAGTCAATCATAAAGGCAAACACATGTAATTGGTTGTGTGCTAGATAAAAGCGACTTTCAGACCTGTCGGACAACTACTTCCTGTTTGGGACTTCATTTAGAGGGGTCATCTGTGACCCATGGACACATTCTTTGATTTTTTCCATTTTATTTTCTCATGCCTCTTATAAAATTCAGCACTGCAGCGGCGGGCACATTTGGCTACGTGTAGCAACTTGCTCTTGTTAAGATTTAAAATCATTCATTTTGCAAAGGTGTTAACGATCATTTACCTTAGACTCAAATAAACATCAACTAATAAATGCAACATTGGGTTTTATTTAAAGTTATTCTTATTGCTGCTCTATTGCTTTTTAATTTTTATGATTAGAGTTTTATTTGCAGTTTTCATTTAGTTGTTCTTTTTTGTTTTCCATAACAGGACTTTGAAGAAAAACAGTTACGATGGGAACATAGAGAAGTAGAATTGGAGAGAACAATTGGGAGATTGGAAAGTCAGGCTGCAGAGATTGCAGGAGCTGCTTCCAAGGTAAGAAAGTCAGGCTGCAGAGATTGCAGGAGCTGCTTCCAAGGTAAGAAAGTCAGGCTGCAGAGATTGCAGGAGCTGCTTCCAAGGTAAGAAAGTCGGGCCGTACAGGATCTTCTTCTAAGGGGAGATAATTATAAATGTTTGAAACCCAAAATATTAGCTTTGTTTATAATTTACTGAGAATATGGAGCAAGAAAGCTTTCTCTACCATATAGTATATACTACAAGCAGTACCCTTTCATACCCAGACATAGACACTTTATACCCAGACATAGACACTCTACCATATAGTATATACTACAAGCAGTACCCTTTCATACCCAGACATAGACACTTTTTGTTAACTATATCATTGGTGACTTTTGTTGACATTTTTTTTATACATGCATTCTTTTGATAGTTTGAGCAAGCCTTGGGATCATTACCTGACTCAAAGTTACCAGTAGCTAACCAGTTGGAGGAAGCCATAACTACCATAAAGAGTAATGTTAAAATCATACTGGATACCCAGGCAGAATCAAAAGTCCTCAAAAAGGTATTGTAATAATACTGAATCAAAAGTCCTCAAAATGTATTGTATTAATACTGAATCAAAAGTCCTCAAAAAGGTATTGTATTAATACTGAATCAAAAGTCCTCAAAAAGGTATTGTAATAATACTGAATCAAAAGTCCTCAAAAAGGTATTGTATTAATACTGAATCAAAAGTCCTCAAAAAGGTATTGTATTAATACTGAATCAAAAGTCCTCAAAAAGGTATTGTAATAATACTGAATGAAAAGTCCTCAAAAAGGTATTGTATTAATACTGAATCAAAAGTCCTCAAGAAGGTATTGTAGTCATACTGAATCAAAAGTCCTCAAAAAGGTATTGTAGTCATACTGAATCAAAAGTCCTCAAAAAGGTATTGTATTAATACTGAATCAGAAGTCCTCAAAAAGGTATTGTAATGATACTGAATCAAAAGTCCTCAAAAAGGTATTGTAATAATACTGAATCAGAAGTCCTCAAAAAGGTATTGTATTAATACTGAATCAAAAGTCCTCAAAAAGGTATTGTAATAATACTGAATCAAAAGTCCTCAAAAAGGTATTGTAATAATACTGAATCAAAAGTCCTCAAAAAGGTATTGTATTAATGCTGAATCAAAAGTCCTCAAAAAGGTATTGTAATAATACTGAATCAAAAGTCCTCAAAAGGGTTTTATAATAATACTGAATCAAAAGTCCTCAAAAAGGTATTGTATTAATACTGAATCAAAAGTCCTCAAGAAGGTATTGTAGTCATACTGAATCAAAAGTCCTCAAAAAGGTATTGTAGTCATACTGAATCAAAAGTCCTCAAAAAGGTATTGTAATAATACTGAATCAGAAGTCCTCAAAAGGGTTTTATAATAATACTGAATCAAAAGTCCTCAAAAAGGTATTGTATTAATACTGAATCAAAAGTCCTCAAATGTTTTATAATAATACTGAATCAAAAGTCCTCAAAAAGGTATTGTAATAATACTGAATCAAAAGTCCTCAAAAGGGTTTTATAATAATACTGAATCAAAAGTCCTCAAAAAGGTATTGTATTAATACTGAATCAAAAGTCCTCAAGAAGGTATTGTAGTCATACTGAATCAAAAGTCCTCAAAAAGGTATTGTAGTCATACTGAATCAAAAGTCCTCAAAAAGGTATTGTAATAATACTGAATCAGAAGTCCTCAAAAGGGTTTTATAATAATACTGAATCAAAAGTCCTCAAAAAGGTATTGTAATAATACTGAATCAAAAGTCCTCAAAAGGGTTTTATAATAATACTGAATCAAAAGTCCTCAAAACGGTATTGTATTAATACTGAATCAAAAGTCCTCAAAAAGGTATTGTAATAATACTGAATAAGAAGTCCTCAAAAAGGTATTGTATTAATACTGAATAAGAAGTCCTCAAGAAGGTATTGTAATAATACTGAATCTAAAGTCCTCAAAACGGTATTGTATTAATACTGAATCAAAAGTCCTCAAAAAGGTATTGTAATAATACTGAATAAGAAGTCCTCAAAAAGGTATTGTATTAATACTGAATAAGAAGTCCTCAAGAAGGTATTGTAGTCATACTGAATCTAAAGTCCTCAAAAAGGTATTATAATAATACTGAATCAAAAGTCCTCAAAAAGGTATTGTAATAATACTGAATCAAAAGTCCTCAAAAAGGTATTGTAATAATACTAATCAAAAGTCCTCAAAAAGGTATTGTATTAATACTGAATCAAAAGTCCTCAAAAAGGTATTGTAATAATACTGAATCAAAAGTCCTCAAAAAGGTATTGTAATAATACTGAATCAGAAGTCCTCAAAAGGGTTTTATAATAATACTGAATCAAAAGTCCTCAAAAAGGTATTGTATTAATACTGAATAAGAAGTCCTCAAGAAGGTATTGTAATAATACTGAATCAGAAGTCCTCAAAAGGGTTTTATAATAATACTGAATCAAAAGTCCTCAAAAAGGTATTGTATTAATACTGAATCAAAAGTCCTCAAAAAGGTATTGTATTAATACTGAATCAAAAGTCCTCAAAAAGGTATTGTAATAATACTGAATCAGAAGTCCTCAAAAGGGTTTTATAATAATACTGAATCAAAAGTCCTCAAAAGGGTTTTATAATAATACTGAATCAAAAGTCCTCAAAAAGGTTTTATAATAATACTGAATCAAAAGTCCTCAAAAAGGTTTTATAATAATACTGAATCAAAAGTCCTCAAAAAGGTATTGTAATAATACTGAATCAAAAGTCCTCAAAAAGGTATTGTAATAATACTGAATCAAAAGTCCTCAAAAAGGTTACAAAATATATAAAAAAATTTACATGTAATATAACACTGGAAGCCCAGGCAGTATAAAAAGTCCTCAGAAAGGGCATGTAATAACAGTGAGTCCCAGTCAAAATAACAAAGTCTTATTATATTGGGGACTAGGCTGAATATAAGAAAATGTCGCAACCTTGCTGTTCAAAAGTCCTCAAAAATGTAATGTAATAATCTTCAACCAAGCTAAAGGTTACATATTGATACTGGAACTCAGTCCAAATTCAACGTCCTCACGAAGTCAATGTTATAATACTGGAACCCAGTCCAAATTCAAAGTCCTCAGGAAGACAATGTTATAATACTGGAACCCAGTCCAAACTCAAAGTCCTCAGGAAGACAATGTTATAATACTGGAACCCAGTCCAAACTCAAAGTCCTCAGGAAGACAATGTTATAATACTGGAACCCAGTCCAAACTCAAAGTCCTCAGGAAGACAATGTTATAATACTGGAACCCAGTCCAAACTCAAAGTCCTCAGGAAGACAATGTTATAATACTGGAACCCAGTCCAAATTAAAAGTCCTCGACTTCAATCTTAATTAACAAGGATTTCCTGTTTTCCTACGGAAGGTCAGGTTTTTTCTGACTGTCTTCCTCCTCCAATAAAAACTCGAGGCTATGATATTGATATGAAAAATTACAGAAAGTGGTGTTAAACATCTTTAAAACAAACAATATAGTTCTGCAGTCAAAAGGGTACAAAGTATATTTCCAATTCAGGGTCTATGCAGTACAGCAGAAAAATTACAAATATGTTCAAAAACAATAGATAAATGATGTTAACGATACAGAATTATAATGTACCAGTTTGTTCACTGAACACAACCTGTCATTTAGGAGATAACCGTAATGTATTTGAAGATTTGCGGGCATCAATTGGTGATTTGATGGTCGGAAATTGAGTTTACTGGCGGCGCGTTAGCGGAGCCAGTAAACGGATATTTCAGACCATCAAATCACCAATTGATGCCGGCAAATCTTCAAATACATTACGGTTATCTCCATTCTAATGCAACACCATAAAAACACTAAAATAAATGATTAAAATGGGAATTTTTATTTACTGGAAATAACGTCTGCGCTTGCGTTAAATTTTGACGGCATCAATCGTGGAATTGATGCCATGAAAATGTGAACGTTGTCCAATCAGAATTGACATTACATCAAGAACTGCATTAGAATTCTAGTAGCCTGCCACTGCACTAAGTGTGTATGTTTAGTTTTCTAATTCAAAAATTGGTAAACTATAAGATGAACAAAAATAACATAGCATAAAACAAAGTCAAAGAATAACATTCAAATTGATGGAATGTTCACACAAAAGGTGTTGCACAAGTCCAGTCTCACCTCTCCAATTCAGAGAAGTATCACATCCATGCTATGTTAATTTTACCCCCCACAAATTTGTTTAGTAGGGTATATAGGAATCACCCTGTTTGTCCACATGTCCATCTGTCCACATCCCTTGTAAGCGCAACTCCTCCTAAACCACTTGATGAAATTTAATGAAACTTAGCTTGAAGGAAGTACATTATATGTAGATGTGCATGAAGGATTTTTATCGACCTCGGATATCATAAAGGGGAGATAATTGGACTTGAAAGTGAAGCGGGGGTATCCCTTTGTGAGTGTGCTCACAGTCCACACTTGTTTAACTAGGTTTTTTCATGTTTTGCTAGGTGTAAATAAGTGCATTCTGTAGATTGTATTAATGAGCAATATATGACTTTCCTCAGAGAAACCAAGATTTAGAGAAACACTTACGAGAGGCAGAACAGACAATAATAGCCAGAGATAAACTTATTGCTGAGTTACGTTTGAGGATGCCAGCAACAGCAGATCGAGATGAGATCATTGTCAGTGCTACAGCTAAAGTTACTGAAGCCATGCAACAAAAATCCTTCAAGGATAAAGAATACAAGTCTGAACATTCCATCAAAATAGCTCAGTCAACTATTGCTAGTCTACAGGTAAATATTCACTACTGTACAGGTAGCATGGGTCTAAAGGAATTTGTAAAAATTAAGTTCCAATTTTTGTGTTTTAATAAATTAGTTAATTTTTATTTGAAATAGGTGTCATAGAGGTCAAAAGTACATTGAGGGGTTTTGTATCCCTAATAATATTACAGTATAACAGTGACCACACCTATACTGCATCAAAGTTTGATACAAATCACATAGATCTCAACCATCTGGTGAGTTAGAGGTCCTATTTTTACAGCTGGCTTGGTTTAGATACATGTTGAGTTAGAGGTCCTATTTTTACAGCTGGCTTGGTTTAGATACAGGTTGAATTAGAGGTCCTATTTTTACAGCTGGCTTGGTTTAGGTGCAGGTTGAGTTAGAGGTCCTATTTTTACAGCTGGCTTGGTTTAGATACATGTTGAGTTAGAGGTCATATTTTTACAGCTGGCTTGGTTTAGATACATGTTGAGTTAGAGGTCCTATTTTTACAGCTGGCTTGGTTTAGGTGCAGGTTGAGTTAAAGGTCCTATTTTTACAGCTGGCTTGGTTTATGTACTGGTTGAATTAGAGGTCCTATTTTTACAGCTGGCTTGGTTTAGATACAGGTTGAGTTAGAGGTCCTATTTTTACAGCTGGCTTGGTTTAGGTGCAGTTTGAGTTAGAGGTCCTATTTTTACAGCTGGCTTGGTTTATGTACAGGTTGAGTTAGAGGTCCTATTTTTACAGCTGGCTTGGTTTAGGTGCAGGTTGAGTTAGAGGTCCTATTTTTATAGCTGGCTTGGTTTAGGTGCAGGTTGAGTTAGAGGTCCTATTTTTACAGCTGGCTTGGGTTAGGTACAGGTTGAGTTAGAGGTCCTATTTTTACAGCTGGCTTGATTTAGGTGAAGGTTGAATTAGAGGTCCTATTTTTAACAGCTGGCTTGGTTTAGATACAGGTTGAGTTAGAGGTCCTATTTTTACAGCTGGCTTGGTTTAGGTGCAGGTTGAGTTAGAGGTCCTATTTTTACAGCTGGCTTGGTTTAGATACAGGTTGAGTTAGAGCTCCTATTTTTACAGTTGGCTTGGTTTATGTACAGGTTGAATTAGAGGTCCTATTTTTACAGTTGGCTTGGTTTAGGTGCAGGTTGAGTTAAAGGTCCTATTTTTACAGCTGGCTTGGTTTAGGTGCAGGTTGAGTTAAAGGTCCTATTTTTACAGCTGGCTTGGTTTAGGTGCAGTTTGAGTTAGAGGTCCTATTTTTACAGCTGGCTTGGTTTAGGTGCAGGTTGAGTTAAAGGTCCTATTTTTACAGCTGGCTTGGTTTAGGTGCAGGTTGAGTTAAAGGTCCTATTTTTACAGCTGGCTTGGTTTAGGTGCAGGTTGAGTTAGAGGTCCTATTTTTACAGCTGGCTTGGTTTAGGTGCAGGTTGAGTTAAAGGTCCTATTTTTACAGCTGGCTTGGTTTAGGTACAGGTTGAATTAGAGGTCCTATTTTTACATCCTCACAAGTCATGGTTTCTGTGTCCACATGTGTCCACGAAACTCTGACAAACTTAGCTAGGAAATTCCCGGGCTAGAAGATTTTCATATGATGTCAAACCTTCAAAATATCAACAAATGAAATTGCTTGAAAGAACCAGGTGTTTTTCAGTAGTCATTCTTACTGATTATTGAGTAGGAAGAAAACGTAAAGCAACTAATAAATGCGGTAATAACAACACTACTGTACAAAATAAACTGATTTTCACATGGTCTATGGAACACATCCATTTGGTTTTTTTACAATCGACATCGGGATATCCCCTAACCAAGTCATGAATGAAAGCAAGATTTTGATTGGCTACATTCATGTTTGATGTAGCCAATCAAAATAGTGACTTCTAGCCCGGGAATTTCCTAGCTAAGTTTGTCAGGGTTTCGTGGACACAGAAACCCTGACTTGTGAGGATGCTATTTTTACAGCTGGCTTGGTTTAGGTGCAAGTTGAGTTAGAGGTCATATTTTTACAGCTGGCTTGGTTTAGATACAGATTGAGTTAGAGGTCCTATTTTTACAGGTGGCTTGGTTTAGATACAGGTTGAGTTAGAGGTCCTATTTTTAACAGCCGCCTTGGTTTAGGTGCAGGTTGAGTTAGAGGTCCTATTTTTACAGCTGTCTTGGTTTAGTTACAGGTTGAATTAGAGGTCCTATTTTTACAGCCGCCTTGGTTTAGATACAGGTTGAATTAGAGGTCCTATTTTTACAGCCGCCTTGGTTTAGATACAGGTTGAGTTAGAGGTCCTATTTTTACAGCTTGGTTTAGGTACAGGTTGAGTTAGGGGTCCTATTTTTATAGCTGGCTTGGTTTAGGTGCAGGTTGAGTTGAGGTCCTATTTTTACAGCTGGCTTGGTTTAGATACAGGTTGAGTTAGAGGTCCTATTTTTACAGCTGGCTTGGTTTAGATACAGGTTGAGTTAGAGGTCCTATTTTTATAGCTGGCTTGGTTTAGATACAGGTTGAGTTAGAGGTCCTATTTATACAGCTGGCTTGGTGTAGGTACAGATTGAGTTAGAGGTCCTATTTTTACAGCTGGCTTGGTTTAGATACAGGTTGAGTTAGAGGTCCTATTTTTACAGCTGGCTTGGTTTAGATACAGGTTGAGTTAGAGGTCCTATTTTTACAGCTGGCTTGGTTTAGATACAGGTTGAGTTAGAGGTCCTATTTATACAGCTGGCTTGGTGTAGGTACAGATTGAGTTAGAGGTCCTATTTTTACAGCTTGGTTTAGGTACAGATTGAGTTAGAGGTCCTATTTTTACAGCTAGCTTGGTTTAGATACAGGTTGAGTTGAGGTCCTATTTTTAAAAGCCGGCTTGGCTTAGATACAGGTTGAGTTAGGGGTCCTATTTTTACAGCTGGCTTGGTTTAGGTACAGCTTGAGTTAGGGGTCCTATTTTTACAGCTGGCTTGGTTTAGGTACAGGTTGAATTAGAGATCCTATTTATACAGCTGGCTTGGTTTAGGTGCAGGTTGAGTTAGAGGTCATATTTTTACAGCTGGCTTGGTTTAGGTGCAGGTTGAATTAGAGGTCCTATTTTTACAGCTGGCTGGTTTAGGTACAGGTTGAATTAGAGATCCTATTTTTACAGCTGGCTTGGTTTAGATACAGGTTGAGTAAGAGGTCCTATTTTTACAGCTGGCTTGGTTTAGGTACAGGATAGGTTTGATGTCCTATTTTTACAGCTGGCTTGGTTTAGATACAGGTTGAGTTAGAGGTCCTATTTTTACAGCTGGCTTGGTTTATGTACAGGTTGAATTAGAGGTCCTATTTATACAGCTGGCTTGGTTTATGTACAGGTTGAATTAGAGGTCCTATTTTTACAGCTGGCTTGGTTTAGATACAGGTTGAATAAGAGGTCCTATTTTTATAGCTGGCTTGGTTTAGGTGCAGGTTGTATAAGAGGTCCTATTGTTACAGCTGGGTTGGTTTAGATACAGGTTGAGTTAGAGGTCCTAATTTTACAGCTGGCTTGGTTTAGGTACAGGTTGAATTAGAGGTCCTATTTTTAAAGCTGACTTGGTTTAGATACAGGTTGAGTTAGAGGTCCTATTTTTACAGCTGGCTTGGTTTAGGTACAGGTTGAATTAGAGGTCCTATTTTTACAGCTGACTTGGTTTAGATACAGGTTGAGTTAGAGGTCCTATTTTTATAGCTGGCTTGGTTTATGTACAGGTTGAATTAGAGATCCTATTTATACAGCTGGCTTGGTTTAGGTGCAGGTTGAATTAGAGGTCCTATTTTTACAGCTGGCTTGGTTTAGATACAGGTTGAGTTAGAGGTCCTATTTTTACAGCTGGCTTGGTTTAGATACAGGTTGAGTTAGAGGTCCTATTTTTACAGCTGGCTTGGTTTAGATACAGGTTGAGTTAGAGGTCCTATTTTTACAGCTGGCTTGGTTTAGATACAGGTTGAGTTAGAGGTCCTATTTTTATAGCTGGCTTGGTTTATGTACAGGTTGAATTAGAGGTCCTATTTATACAGCTGGCTTGGTTTATATACAGGTTGAATTAGAGGTCCTATTTGTACAGCTGGCTTGGTTTATGTACAGGTTGAATTAGAGGTCCTATTTTTACAGCTGGCTTGGTTTATGTACAGGTTGAGTTAGAGGTCCTATTTGTACAGCTGGCTTGGTTTAGGTACAGGTTGAATTAGAGGTCCTATTTTTACAGCTGGCTTGGTTTAGGTGCAGGTTGAGTTAGAGGTCATATTTTTACAGCTGGCTTGGTTTAGGTGCAGGTTGAGTTAGAGGTCATATTTTACAGCTGGCTTGGTTTAGGTGCAGGTTGAATTAGAGGTCATATTTTACAGCTGGCTTGGTTTAGGTGCAGGTTGAATTAGAGGTCATATTTTACAGCTGGCTTGGTTTAGGTGCAGGTTGAATTAGAGATCCTATTTTTATAGCTGGCTTGGTGTAGGTGCAGAGTGAATTAGAGGTCCTATTTTTACAGCTGCCTTGGATTAGGTGCAGGTTGAATTAGAGGTCCTATTTTTATAGCTGGCTTGGTTTAGATACAGGTTGAATTAGAGGTCCTATTTTTACAGCTGGCTTGGTTTATGTACAGGTTGAATTAGAGTTCCTATTTTTATAGCTGGCTTGGTTTAGATACAGGTTGAATTAGAGGTCCTATTTTTATAGCTGGCTTGGTTTAGATACAGGTTGAATTAGAGGTCCTATTTTTACAGCTGGCTTGGTTTAGGTGCAGGTTGAGTTAGAGGTCCTATTTTTACAGCTGGCTTGGTTTAGATACAGGTTGAATTAGAGGTCCTATTTTTACAGCTGGCTTGGTTTAGATACAGGTTGAGTTAGAGGTCCTATTTTTACAGCCGCCTTGGTTTAGATACAGGTTGAGTTAGAGGTCCTATTTTTACAGCTTGGTTTAGGTACAGGTTGAGTTAGAGGTCCTATTTTTACAGCTGGCTTGGTTTAGGTGCAGGTTGAGTTAGAGGTCCTATTTTTACAGCTGGCTTGGTTTAGATACAGATTGAGTTAGAGGTCCTATTTTTACAGCTGGCTTGGTTTAGGTACATGTTGAATTAGAGGTCCTATTTTTTACAGCTGGCTTGGTTGAGGTACATGTTGAGTTAGAGGTCCTATTTTTACAGCTGGCTTGGCTTAGATACAGGTTGAGTTAGAGGTCCTATTTTTACAGCTGGCTTGGTTTAGGTGCAGGTTGAGTTAAAGGTCCTATTTTTACAGCTGGCTTGGTTTATGTACAGGTTGAATTAGAGGTCCTATTTTTACATCCTCACAAGTCATGGTTTCTGTGTCCACATGTGTCCACGAAACCCTGACAAACTTAGCTAGGAAATTCCCGGGCTAGAAGATTTTCATATGACGTCAAACCTTCAAAATATCAACTAATGAAATTGCTTGAAAGAACCAGGTGTTTTTCAGTAGTCATTCTTACTGATTATTGAGTGGGAAGAAAACGTAAAGCAACTAATAAAATGCGGTAATAACAACACTACTGTACAAAATACACTGATTTTCACATGGTCTATGGAACACATCCATTTGGTTTATTTACAATCGACATCGGGATATCCCCTAACCAAGTCATGAATGAAAGCAAGATTTTGATTGGCTACATTCATGTATGATGTAGCCAATCAAACAGTGACTTCTAGCCCGGGAATTTCCTAGCAAAGTTTGTCAGGGTTTCGTGGACACATGTGGACACAGAAACCCTGACTTGTGAGGATGCTATTTTTACAGCTGGCTTGGTTTAGGTGCAGGTTGAGTTAGAGGTCATATTTTTACAGCTGGCTTGGCTTAGATACAGGTTGAGTTAGAGGTCATATTTTTACAGCTGGCTTGGTTTAGATACAGGTTGAGTTAGAAGTCCTATTTTTACAGCTGGCTTGGTTTAGGTGCAGGTTGAGTTAGAGGTCCTATTTGTACAGCTGGCTTGGTTTAGGTACAGGTTGAATTAGAGGTCCTATTTTTACAGCTGGCTTGGTTTAGGTGCAGGTTGAGTTAGAGGTCCTATTTTTACAGCTGGCTTGGTTTAGGTGCAGGTTGAGTTAGAGGTCCTATTTTTACAGCTGGCTTGGTTTAGGTACAGGTTGAATTAGAGGTCCTATTTTTACAGCCAGCTTGGTTTAGGTACAGATTGAGTTAGAGCTCCTATTTTTACATCTGGCTTGGTTTATGTACAGGTTGAATTAGAGGTCCTATTTTTACAGCTGGCTTGGTATAGGTACAGGTTGAATTAGAGGTCCTATTTTTACAGCTGGCTTGGTTTAGATACAGGTTGAGTTAGAGGTCCTATTTTTACAGCTGGCTTGGTTTAGGTACAGGTTGAATTAGAGGTCCTATTTTTACAGCTGGCTTGGTTTAGATACAGGTTGAGTTAGAGGTCATATTTTTACAGCTGGCTTGGTTTAGATACAGGTTGAGTTAGAGGTCCTTTTTTTACAGCTGGCTTGGTTTAGATACAGGTTGAGTTAGAGGTCCTATTTTTACAGCTGGCTTGGTTTAGGTACAGATTGAGTTAGAGGTCATATTTTTACAGCTGGCTTGGTTTAGATACAGGTTGAGTTAGAGGTCCTATTTTTACAGCTGGCTTGGTTTCGATACATGTGAATGCATTAGTAAAGCTAAGAACATTTAATAAGACTTTATGTTATAATTACATATGTTTTCAGGCACGAATAAACCAGAAAGAGGAAACCATTGCCAAGTATCAGGAGTTACTGAACCAGGCACGCGAGGACATGATGGAAATGAACAAACGGCACGAACAAGATTTGAAAAATATGCAGGAGAAGATTCATATGAACACAGATGCTGCATTTAACAAGTTCAAGGATGCAGCTAGAGAACTGATAACCAGGCAACATGTTCAGTCTGCTAGCAGTAAACAGGTTAGTTACCATGGTTACTAGAGAACTGATAACCAGGCAACATGTTCAGTCTGCTAGCAGTAAACAGGTTAGTTACCATGGTTACTAGAGAACTGATAACCATGCAACATGTTCAGTCTGCTAGCAGTAAATAGGTTAGTTACCATGGTTACTAGAGAAATAATCACCCGGCGACATGTTCAGCCTGCTAATAGTATGAGGTTAGTTAGCCCGGTTAATGTGTGAGAACAATTTCTTCTTTATATAGTCTAATAATACATCATTGTTATTATAAATAGAATGCTTTATTTAAGATTCCAATAAAGCCTATTGTTAAATCCTATATACCCACATATATTGATGATGTCATCGTGTAGTTTTTTAACAAAAACATGTGTCATACGAAGTCATTAAATAGTGTAGTCAAATAAAGTCAATTATGATTTCAATCAAGTATAATTGTAGAATCACTGAATTTTATTTTACAACGGTTGCAAATTGTAGCCATAAATTTTATATCTCGCTGTTGCCTAGATGGATTTAACTCTGGCTACCTTCCCCAATAATACTTGGATACCATGATAAAGCTGAAAAATCGTTAAAATTGACACCAAACCCCAAAAACAACAAAACAGAACCTGTGGTCATAAATCTAATAACCCAAACAAATAGAACAGAACCTGTGGTCATAAATGTAATAACCCAAACAAACAAAACAGAACCTGTGGTCATAAATGTAATAACCCAAACAAACAAAACAGAACCTGTGGTCATAAATGTAATAACCCAAACAAACAAAACAGAACCTGTGGTCATAAATCTAATAACCCAAACAAACAAAACAGAACCTGTGGTCATAAATCTAATAACCGAAACAAACAAAACAGAACCTGTGGTCATAAATGTAATAACCCAAACAAACAAAACAGAACCTGTGGTCATAAATGTAATAACCCAAACAAACAAAACAGAACCTGTGATTATAAATGTAATAACCCAAACAAACAAAACAGAACCTGTGGTCATAAATGTTATAACCCAAACAAACAAAACAGAACTTGTGATCATAAATGTAATAACCCAAACAAACAAAACAGAACCTGTGGTAATAAATCTAATAACCCAAACAAACAAAACAGAACCTGTGGTCATAAATGTAATAACCCAAACAAACAAAACAGAACCTGTGGTCATAAATCTAATAACCCAAACAAACAAAACAGAACCTGTGGTCATAAATCTAATAACCGAAACAAACAAAACAGAACCTGTGGTCATAAATGTAATAACCCAAACAAACAAAACAGAACCTGTGATCATAAATGTAATAACCCAAACAAATAGAACAGAACCTGTGGTCATAAATGTAATAACCCAAACAAACAAAACAGAACCTGTGGTCATAAATGTAATAACCCAAACAAAAAAACCAGAACCTGTGATCATAAATGTAATAACCCAAACAAACAAAACAGAACCTGTGGTCATAAATGTAATAACCCAAACAAACAAAACAGAACCTGTGGTCATAAATGTAATAACCCAAACAAACAAAACAGAACCTGTGGTCATAAATGTAATAACCCAAACAAACAAAACAGAACCTGTGATCATAAATGTAATAACCCAAACAAACAAAACAGAACCTGTGGTCATAAATGTAATAACCCAAACAAACAAAACAGAACCTGTGGTCATAAATGTAATAACCCAAACAAACAAAACAGAACCTGTGGTCATAAATCTAATAACCCAAACAAATAGAACAGAACCTGTGGTCATAAATGTAATAACCCAAACAAACAAAACAGAACCTGTGGTCATAAATCTAATAACCCAAACAAATAGAACAGAACCTGTGGTCATAAATGTAATAACCCAAACAAACAAAACAGAACCTGTGGTCATAAATCTAATAACCCAAACAAACAAAACAGAACCTGTGGTCATAAATCTAATAACCCAAACAAACAAAACAGAACCTGTGATCATAAATCTAATAACCCAAACAAACAAAACAGAACCTGTGGTCATAAATGTAATAACCCAAACAAACAAAACAGAACCTGTGATCATAAATGTAATAACCCAAACAAACAAAACAGAACCTGTGGTCATAAATGTAATAACCCAAACAAACAAAACAGAACCTGTGATCATAAATCTAATAACCCAAACAAACAAAACAGAACCTGTGGTCATAAATCTAATAATCCAAACAAATAGAACAGAACCTGTGGTCATAAATCTAATAACCCAAACAAATAGAACAGAACCTGTGGTCATAAATGTAATAACCCAAACAAACAAAACAGAACCTGTGGTCATAAATCTAATAACCGAAACAAACAAAACAGAACCTGTGGTCATAAATGTAATAACCCAAACAAACAAAACAGAACCTGTGGTCATAAATGTAATAACCCAAACAAACAAAACAGAACCTGTGATCATAAATGTAATAACCCAAACAAACAAAACAGAACCTGTGGTCATAAATCTAATAACCCAAACAAATAGAACAGAGCCTGTGGTCATAAATCTAATAACCCAAACAAACAAAACAGAACCTGTGGTCATAAATCTAATAACCGAAACAAACAAAACAGAACCTGTGGTCATAAATGTAATAACCCAAACAAACAAAACAGAACCTGTGGTCATAAATGTAATAACCCAAACAAACAAAACAGAACCTGTGGTCATAAATCTAATAACCCAAACAAACAGAACAGAACCTGTGGTCATAAATGTAATAACCCAAACAAACAAAATAGAACCTGTGGTCATAAATCTAATAACCGAAACAAACAAAACAGAACCTGTGGTCATAAATGTAATAACCCAAACAAACAAAACAGAACCTGTGATCATAAATGTAATAACCCAAACAAACAAAACAGAACCTGTGATCATAAATGTAATAACCCAAACAAACAAAACAGAACCTGTGGTCATAAATGTAATAACCCAAACAAACAAAACAGAACCTGTGATCATAAATCTAATAACCCAAACAAACAAAACAGAACCTGTGGTCATAAATCTAATAACCCAAACAAACAAAACAGAACCTGTGGTCATAAATGTAATAACCCAAACAAACAAAACAGAACCTGTGATCATAAATGTAATAACCCAAACAAACAAAACAGAACCTGTGGTCATAAATGTAATAACCCAAACAAACAAAACAGAACCTGTGGTCATAAATGTAATAACCCAAACAAACAAAACAGAACCTGTGGTCATAAATCTGATAACCCAAACAAATAGAACAGAACCTGTGATCATAAATCTAATAACCTAAACAAACAAAACAGAACCTGTGGTCATAAATCTAATAACCCAAACAAACAACAGAACCTGTGGTCATAAATGTAATAACCCAAACAAACAAAACAGAACCTGTGATCATAAATCTAATAACCCAAACAAACAAAACAGAACCTGTGGTCATAAATGTAATAACCCAAGCAAACAAAACAGAACCTGTGGTCATAAATCTAATAACCCAAACAAATAGAACAGAACCTGTGGTCATAAATGTAATAACCCAAACAAACAAAACCGAACCTGTGGTCATAAATCTAATAACCCAAACAAACAAAACAGAACCTGTGGTCATAAATGTAATAACCCAAACAAACAAAACAGAACCTGTGGTCATAAATCTAATAACCCAAACAAACAAAACAGAACCTGTGGTCATAAATCTAATAACCCAAACAAATAGAACAGAACCTGTGGTCATAAATGTAATAACCCAAACAAATAGAACAGAACCTGTGGTCATAAATGTAATAACCCTAACAAACAACAGAACCTGTGGTCATAAATCTAATAACCCAAACAAATAGAACAGAACCTGTGGTCATAAATCTAATAACCCAAACAAACAAAACAGAACCTGTGGTCATAAATGTAATAACCCAAACAAATAGAACAGAACCTGTGGTCATAAATGTAATAACCCAAACAAACAAAACAGAACCTGTGGTCATAAATGTAATAACCCAAACAAACAAAACAGAACCTGTGGTCATAAATCTGATAACCCAAACAAACAAAACAGAACCTGTGATCATAAATGTAATAACCCAAACAAACAAAACAGAACCTGTGGTCATAAATGTAATAACCCAAACAAACAAAACAGAATATAATGTAATATAATGTAATAAATCTTAGTTTTTATCAATTATTCTTCAATAATTTTAAATATTTTTAATGTGTCAATACTTTACCACATGTTAATCCTCTGTTACAGTTAGGACGGCTGAGCGAGTTGGAGGATACTGTAGCTGAGCAAGACAATGCAATGGCAGCTATGAGTGCTAAAATTAAACAGAAAGATGATGAAATAACAAATCTGAGACTGAAACTACAACAAGTAACACACCAACATGCCTCTGATAAAGACAAGTAAGTCTACAACACACCTACATGCTTCTGATAAAGACAAGTAAGTCTACAATACACCAACATGCTTCTGATAAAGACAAGTAAGTCTACAACACACCAACATGCCTCTGATAAAGACAAGTAAGTCTACAACACACCAACATGCCTCTGATAAAGACAAGTAAGTCTACAACCCACCAACATGCCTCTGATAAAGACAAGTAAGTCTGTAACACACCAACATGCCTCTGATAAAGACAAGTAAGTCTACAACACACCAACATGCCTCTGATAAAGACAAGTAAGTCTACAACACACCAACATGCCTCTGATAAAGACAAGTAAGTCTACAACACACCAACATGCCTCTGATAAAGACAAGTAAGTCTACAACACACCAACATGCCTCTGATAAAGACAAGTAAGTCTGTAACACACCAACATGCCTCTGATTAAGACAAGTAAGTCTACAACACACCAACATGCCTCTGATAAAGACAAGTAAGTCTACAACACACAAACATGCCTCTGATAAAGACAAGTAAGTCTGTAGTATTTTGGATTCATGTCAAGTTAATTGTTCAATTGTTAGAAGTTGATGGGTATTTTTACTTGTTTAATACTTACTTTGTAACTTGCTATAGAGCTTTAGATTTTTGTGGTACAATTAAAAATTATAAAATCTGTATCTACTGAGATGAACTAAACACAGATCTGTATAATACTGTGGTTTCATTTTAATTCATGGGATACTAATTTTCATAGTTATCTTGGGAAAGGACAAACCACGATAAGAAAGGTTCACTAATGCCGTTGTCATCATGTACTGAGTTTATTATTTTATTGTCATATGAGCACTTATTTATGTAAGAACTATTTTATCAAAAATAATCAAATAAACCTTATCTGTTGCATTTGCCAAATGTTATACAAATCCTGATATCTTTATATTCATACAAGTTTGCATTGAAGCCAGAAACAAAGAATGACTGGCAAAACAAGTCATTTACTTTTTAATTATCCTTAATTGTTTATATAAAGTCAATTAAAACATGTGAAAAAATGAAGGTTTTTTTAATCCAAATCACCATCTGTCTCTTGGCAGCAGTAAATCAATCAGCTGGTCATTTGTTTCACCTTTACATAAATATACTGGCACCCCATATTATAAATTCCCGAGGCCTCCTCCCCAAGTGTTTAAGGTAGTTTGTCTACTATTGATCACGTGGTCTGTCAACACTGAGATTGCGGGTTCAATTCTCTCTGCAGGCAGGGTGTACTCAACTCCAATCTTAATTGACAAGGATTGCCAGTTTTCCTACCGCAGGTCTGGGGTTCTCTCCGGGTACTCCAACTTCCTCCCCCAGTAAAAACTGGACGCCATGATATAGCTGCAAAATTGATGAAAGTGGCGTTAAAACACCATTCAAACAAACAATATTATAAATTCCCTAATTTACATACAAAACATTGATGCAGAATTGTACTAACTTTCATCAGGGAGTTTTTAAACAACTGAAACAAAATGAAGATACAGTATCTACAGAGTGGACAAAATTTTTCTGAAAAGTTTAAAT
Organism: Limnoperna fortunei; assembly: GCA_944474755.1. NCBI lineage: Eukaryota > Metazoa > Mollusca > Bivalvia > Mytilida > Modiolidae > Limnoperna > Limnoperna fortunei. Next base: position 88,596,343 of record OX104118.1, read on the forward strand.
TCTTTCGTTTTTCAAAGACAATGTCAATACAGAAATAAAACAACAATAACCAATTCACAAACCACACAATTTAGAGCTCCACAAAATGTCTATTTTCCTCAAATCAAGAAAATTGATACACACGAAAATAAATGAGACCACAGTAAAACATCTATCTGACTGAGATCTAACACAAACAATACAATTATCTGTCTGCTGCAGCTTAAGTGGAGAACTGAAGTCACATGTGGAAAAGAAGGACAAAGAAGCGGATGATTATAAACGACAGATTGAACATATGAGGAAAGAAATTGAACTTTTGACCCAGGAAGTGGATACACTGAAGGACCAAAACAATAGGGCTCCTACAACAACAATGAAGAACTTGGTAGAGAGACTCAAGAACCAACTTGCTTTGAAGGAAAAACAGCATCAGGTAAACATCATATTAAACCATTAGAACAAATAATCTTACCCTAGCGATTTTCTTCTTTTTGTTTTTGGCGAGGGTACGAATATAGTCCCATTACTCATAATGTAGCAGAGCTGGAGTGAATCACTCCCTGCACTTTGATGTCCAAAAGAAGTTGCATATACAATCAGACGTGGTCGATCTTGATATCTTTCGACAGTGTCACCATTTTTTTATCAGTTTCGTGTTTAAAATCTATCATTATTGATACCTGATAATAGTTATTGCCGTTTTTAATAACCCGCTTTGCGTTGTGTATTAATTGACATTCGTGTCTTGTTTAAATTACGTATACTACAGGAAAAACATTGAGAAACCCGAAAATGAATGGCATGTTGCATCTTGGGTAATACATATGTAAATTATTGGATTCTTACTACGGAATGGTTGTTATAGTGTGCAAATGAGCACGATTATAATAAAATTAGGTCACATTATCCATATATGGAAAAGTGATCAACATAGCATTTTCCACGTGCATCTTCAAGATGAAAAAAGAAATTTCTTTAATAAAGATTGTTTCCCGTTAGTTTCCCAATGTCTAAAACTTTAATAACGTAAAGAAGATGAATATTATGTTTGAAGTTAGTAAAATAGACCGAAGTTAGAATTTTTTATTTGCTACATTACTAGCAATAGGACTGAATTCTGCCATTAATCCGACAAATCACAAAACTAACTACGGATTATAACGGCAGTAAAATTCGGCCTAATTAAACCATCTGTTGAATGTTGCCTAAGTGGAGATGATACATATAGACTGTGCCTGATATCCAATCCATTTTAGATTTATTCCTTGATAATATATGTTTAGATCAAAACAAACATCACAATGTAATATGAACTAAAAAAATACATGTAAGAGTTCACACAGGAATTCACACCTTTATTTGAATCTTTGACAGCACTTCAGAGCAAATAAGGTCCACCAAGCTCATGAATAATCTTTATTTCTATGCATATTACAGACCGAGTTAAGCTTTAACAGAACTTGGAGCAAATATCACCCATCATCTTTATTTCTATCTTTATGACAGGCTCTGAGTAAAGCTTTGACAGAACTTAGAGCAGATATGATCCAGCAGGCTCAAGATCAAGTGAAGCACACATCAGATGAATCAGAACAACAAATAAATGTACAGAAAATAATTGATAAACAAACAAAAGAGCTGACAGTAAGTAAGATCAGATGTTTACACTTGATGGTACTGTACAGAGCTAACAGTAAGTAAGATCAGATGTTTACACTTGATGGTACTATACAGAGCTGACAGTAAGTAAGATCAGATGTCTACACTTGATGGTACTATACAGAGCTGACAGTAAGTAAGATCAGATGTCTACACTTGATGGTACTGTACAGAGCTGACAGTAAGTAAGATCAGATGTTTACACTTGATGGTACTATACAGAGCTGACAGTAAGTAAGATCAGATGTTTACACTTGATGGTACTATACAGAGCTAACAGTAAGTAAGATCAGATGTTTACACTTGATGGTACTATACAGAGCTGACAGTAAGTAAGATCAGATGTTTACACTTGATGGTACTATACAGAGCTGACAGTAAGTAAGAACAGATGTTTACACTTGATGGTACTATACAGAGCTGACAGTAAGTAAGATCAGATGTTTACACTTGATGGTACTATACAGAGCTGACAGTAAGTAAGATCAGATGTTTACACTTGATGGTACTGTACAGAGCTAACAGTAAGTAAGATCAGATGTTTACACTTGATGGTACTATACAGAGCTGACAGTAAGTAAGATCAGATGTTTACACTTGATGGTACTGTACAGAGCTAACAGTAAGTAAGATCAGATGTTTACACTTGATGGTACTGTACAGAGCTGACAGTAAGTAAGATCAGATGTTTACACTTGATGGTACTGTACAGAGCTGACAGTAAGTAAGATCAGATGTTTACACTTGATGGTACTGTACAGAGCTGACAGTAAGTAAGATCAGATGTTTACACTTGATGGTACTGTACAGAGCTGACAGTAAGTAAGATCAGATGTTTACACTTGATGGTACTGTACAGAGCTAACAGTAAGTAAGATCAGATGTTTACACTTGATGGTACTGTACAGAGCTAACAGTAAGTAAGATCAGATGTTTACACTTGATGGTACTATACAGAGCTGACAGTAAGTAAGATCAGATGTTTACACTTGATGGTACTGTACAGAGCTAACAGTAAGTAAGATCAGATGTTTACACTTGATGGTACTGTACAGAGCTAACAGTAAGTAAGATCAGATGTTTACACTTGATGGTACTGTACAGAGCTAACAGTAAGTAAGATCAGATGTTTACACTTGATGGTACTATACAGAGCTGACAGTAAGTAAGATCAGATGTTTACACTTGATGGTACTGTACAGAGCTGACAGTAAGTAAGATCAGATGTTTACACTTGATGGTACTGTACAGAGCTAACAGTAAGTAAGATCAGATGTTTACACTTGATGGTACTGTACAGAGCTAACAGTAAGTAAGATCAGATGTTTACACTTGATGGTACTGTACAGAGCTGACAGTAAGTAAGATCAGATGTTTACACTTGATGGTACTATACAGAGCTGACAGTAAGTAAGATCAGATGTTTACACTTGATGGTACTGTACAGAGCTGACAGTAAGTAAGATCAGATGTTTACACTTGATGGTACTGTACAGAGCTGACAGTAAGTAAGATCAGATGTTTACACTTGATGGTACTGTACAGAGCTAACAGTAAGTAAGATCAGATGTTTACACTTGATGGTACTGTACAGAGCTGACAGTAAGTAAGATCAGATGTCTACACTTGATGGTACTATACAGAGCTGACAGTAAGTAAGATCAGATGTTTACACTTGATGGTACTGTACAGAGCTGACAGTAAGTAAGATCAGATGTTTACACTTGATGGTACTGTACAGAGCTGACAGTAAGTAAGATCAGATGTTTACACTTGATGGTACTGTACAGAGCTGACAGTAAGTAAGATCAGATGTTTACACTTGATGGTACTATACAGAGCTGACAGTAAGTAAGATCAGATGTTTACACTTGATGGTACTGTACAGAGCTAACAGTAAGTAAGATCAGATGTTTACACTTGATGGTACTGTACAGAGCTAACAGTAAGTAAGATCAGATGTTTACACTTGATGGTACTATACAGAGCTGACAGTAAGTAAGATCAGATGTTTACACTTGATGGTACTGTACAGAGCTGACAGTAAGTAAGATCAGATGTTTACACTTGATGGTACTATACAGAGCTGACAGTAAGTAAGATCAGATGTTTACACTTGATGGTACTATACAGAGCTGACAGTAAGTAAGATCAGATGTTTACACTTGATGGTACTGTACAGAGCTGACAGTAAGTAAGATCAGATGTTTACACTTGATGGTACTGGAGTAAAGAGCTGACAGTAAGTAAGATCAGATGTTTACACTTGATGGTACTGGAGTAAAGAGCTGACAGTAAGTAAGATCAGATGTCTACACTTGATGGTACTGTACAGAGCTAACAGTAAGTAAGATCAGATGTTTACACTTGATGGTAGTATACAGAGCTAACAGTAAGTAAGATCAGATGTTTACACTTGATGGTACTGTACAGAGCTAACAGTAAGTAAGATCAGATGTTTACACTTGATGGTACTGTACAGAGCTGACAGTAAGTAAGATCAGATGTTTACACTTGATGGTACTGTACAGAGCTAACAGTAAGTAAGATCAGATGTTTACACTTGATGGTACTGGAGTAAAGAGCTGACAGTAAGTAAGATCAGATGTATACACTTGATGGTACTGGAGTAAAGAGCTGACAGTAAGTAAGATCAGATGTCTACACTTGATGGTACTGGAGTAAAGACATGTTAAAAGAAGTCTTACAAGATACAGTTTACAGATGACTCTTATTGTCAGTCAATGTAAGCTGATCATGGACCACCATAACTCTTAATCTCCATCTACCATGATATACTTCCTGTGAAGTTCATTTGCTGATGAGAACATGAAAAAAAACCACAAATTTTAATTTAAGTTTGTTCTCTATTTAGTTGGTTAAAGATCTGTAAAGAGTGGGCTGTGTAAAGAGTTACTACTGTGGCTAAGTGGGCTTTGTAGTTAGACATCTACTAATGATCAATGGTTTGTCAACACTGGGGGTGCGAGTTCGGGCAAGCTAGACTACAGCCTTAATTAAGGCCCCGTCACTTTGTGGCGGATGCCCTATAGTGATCCGTCCGTCCGTCCGTCCGAACTAATCGTGTCCGGCCTGTCACATTCCCAAATTGCAGAATAAAACAAATTTATGCTAAAATATTTTTTATTTGAGGAATAACTTACAACTTTGTTTTTACCATTTGAATGTAAGTTAATTAATAATCATGTAATTATATCTATTTTAAATTACAGTTACTAATAACATATAGTTTAGCTTTTCATTGTCTGCAATTTGGGAATCGGCTAACTGGATTCGGCAATATGTGATTGGGCAGTTTGGGAATCGGCAATCTGGGATGCTATCAGTATTACTTAACATCTGTGATTTTGTTTAGGACCAGAAAGAAGATACGTAATGTATTCTATAGTATTACTTAACATCTGTGATTTTGTTTTGGACCAGAAAGAAGATACGTAATGTATTCTATAGTATTACTTAACATCTGTGATTTTGTTTAGGACCAGAAAGAAGATACGTAATGTATTCTATAGTATTACTTAACATCTGTGATTTTGTTTAGGACCAGATAGAAGAGCTGCAATCACAGGTGGATAAACTGAGGAAGGAACTGAAAAAACGGAAAGAGACTGAATCTACAATACAGACAGAATTAGATGATCTGAAGGAAGAAATGGGTACAGATTGTAATAACTTCTGTCAATCATCAACTAAGTTAGACAGTTATTCCCCTTTATTAAAAAACATGGTGCAAATAAACATGATTGTATGACAAAAATTTCTGATGATAAATTGAAAGGCGACATAGGGTGACTTCAACTTGGCTACAAGGCATAGTGGGACCACAATAAGGCGAGTTTTTACTGGAGTCATCATCCAACGTGAGCCCAATCTCAAACATTAATTATAGCATGCTTGATTGAATGTATACATAGTAATAAATTGATTCATTATCAATCCATGTTCTTTGACATGATAATTACTTTGATTGGCTTCGTACCTAAGGTAACATTTGGGAATTTTCCTGCGATGATTTTGATTGGCTTCGTACCTAAGGGAAGATTTGTGAATTTTCCTTGGCTGATTTGACAAAAATGTTTGATTTTGGAAATTTTAAGTGGCTAATTAAGTTCAGATATATCCATCATTAAAATGATTTGCCAATTGTGAAAGTGTCAAGGGCTAGCAAAATCACTGAAACTGTGGTCAGGGTGTGCACAACTCTAACATACATTAACCAGACTTGATCCCGCCGGAGATGGGTGTTTTCAACAGTCACTTTGCCTTCCTCCTGCAAATAAAACTTGACACGGTGCTATTGCAGAAAAATTGCTAAAAGTATCATTAATACCTCATTCAAATTAACATAATATATAATCAATGTTTGATGGTACTGGTATTATCAATGTTGATGTTTTTAAGTTACACTGTTTTTATGTGTTATAGGGCGGAAAGAGAAAAATCTACAACGTTTTAAGTCAGATAAACATAGACTTGAAGGAGAGGTGGACGAGCTGGAGAAAAAAGTGGAAAGAATGAGTACAATGAAAACACAGAAGATGGGTGATGATGCCAGACAACAGGAAACAGAAGAATTACGTCGCAGAGTGCGTCTGTTAGAAGACGAACTGAAACGAAAGCAACAACAACCAGAGAAACCATATGAACATCCTCGAGATCCGGAACCTGCTCCACCAAAGAAAGAAAAGGTAATGTATCATGATCATATGTATGTTACAGACAAATAGTCCTGTTAACAGCATGGTTAAATGATCATATGTATGTTGTAGACAAACAATCCTGATAACAGTGTGGTTAAATGATCTCATATGTACAGTAGAACTTCGATAACTCGAACTCGCTGGGGTCGCCAAAAATAGTTCGAGTTATCGGTTGTTCGAGCCACCGAAGTTGGACAACCTCCGGAAATGTATCTGTTCCGTACCGTGACCGATTTTGTTTATTTTCCTACACGCGGTATGGTTGTTTTTGAGAACTAAAATTCGTTTTGAATGTATATAGATGTTTATTTCATGAATTTTGACACGAATAAAGTTATTTTAGGTGTAATAGTTTGTGAAATTTAAAATTTCTACATTGCTTACTATTTACTACCGTTATTGCGCAAAAACCCGTTTCTACTCGGTATATCTATCGCAGTTAAATTAAGTAAATAATTTCCACAATTTTTATTGCTGACACATTTTTCATAATTATTTTAGCTTTAATATTTGGTTTTTAATATCAATTTAACCACAGTTGTCAACAAAAGTTGTAAATAATTTTTAATTGGAATATTTTCGTTGATTTGATAATCCACTTGGTACATTTCATATTTTCTATTAAAGAAACAATTAATGTCTATTTGCCTGTTCAAACTAATCACCAGTCATGACATAATTATTATCTATTATTTTTTAATTGACATACTTGTGTTAATTGTTATGGCTTCTGTTATCCACGTCCTTTGTACCTGAAATACATTGCTTCGCACTGACGCTTTATAATTTTAGTTCGAGTTATTGATGGTGACTTACATGAGTTTACTATCAAAGGGACCTATAAATGAGTTCGAGTTTTCGAGAAATCGGTGTTCGAAAAAGGGGGTTTTTTGTACAAACATATATAGAAATAAATGTCGGGACTTTAAAGACAGTTCGAGAAATCGGTGGTGTTCGAGCCATCCGAGTTCGAGGTACCGAAGTTTTACTGTATGTTATAGACAAACAGTCCTATTAACAGCATGGTTAAATGATCATATATATGTTGTAGACAAACGATCCTGATAACAGTGTGGTTAAATGATAATATGTATGTTATAGACAAACAGTCCTGTTAACAGCGTAGTTAAATGATCATATGTATGTTATAGACAATGCAAACACTCCTATTAACAGTGTGGTTAAATGATAATATGCATGTTATAGACAAACAATCCTGTTAACAGCATGGTTAAATGATCATATGTATGTTATAGACAAATAGTCCTGTTACCAGCATGTTTAAATGATCATATGTATGTTATAGACAAACAGTCCTGTTAACAGCGTGTTTAAATGATCATATGTATGTTATAGACAAACAGTCCTGTTAACAGCGTGTTTAAATGATCGTATGTATGTTATAGACAAACAGTCCTGTTAACAGCATGGTTAAATGATCATATGTATATTATAGACAAACAGTCCTGTTAACAACGTGTTTAAATGATCATATGTATGTTATAGATAAACTGTCCTGTTAACAGCATGGTTAAATGATCATATGTATGTTATAGACAAACAGTCCTGTTAACAGCATGTTTAAATGATTATATGTTTGTTATAGACAAACAGTCCTGTTAACGGCATGGTTAAATGATCATATGTATGTTATAGACAAACAGTCCTGTTAACAGCATGGTTAAATGATCATATGTATGTTATAGACAAACAGTACTGTTAACCGAATGGTTAAATGATTCATATGTATGTTATAGACAAACAGTCCTGTTAACAGCATGGTTAAATGATCATATGTATGTTATAGACAAACAGTACTGTTAACCGAATGGTTAAATGATTCATATGTATGTTATAGACACTCAGTCCTATTAGCAGCGTGGTTAAATGATCATATGTATGTTATAGACAACAGTCCTGTTAACAGCATGGTTAATTGATCATATGTATGTTAAAAACAAACAGTCCTGTTAACAGCGTGGTTAAATGCATAATGGTTGTTATGAGTTAGTAAAATGGAATAAAGTACAATATCATGTTAAAATCCAATGTTTTCTCCTGCAGCATAAGACTGAGCCCTTGAATGCTGTGACATTAACAGAAACTCAAAGCCTCACTTTGATACATTAAATATGTAACTATAGACATTTATTGTTAGTGTTTAGTGAATATATTGAACATTATGATCACATTATTATTTTTAGTAATGTCTATTTTGCATTTTATTATTTCAACAATTTGCAGGCTGATGACATGATCAGATGGGAGGAGAGTAAAAAATGGCAGAAAACCGTGGAGAAAATGAAGCTTAGATTGAAAGACAAGGAGGAAGAAAATGATAGAATATTAAAAGCCAACAAAGTATTTAAAGATCAGCTTGATAGGTAGGTATAGGTCAAAGGTCAAACATCTACATTTGTTAGGTAGGATAGGTCAAAGGTCAAACATCTACACTTGATAGGTAGTATAGGTCAAACATCTACACTTGATAGGTAGTATAGGTCAAAGGTCAAACATCTACACTTGATAGGTTGGTATGAGTCAAGGTAAAACATTTAAACTTGATAGGTAGTATAGGTCAAAGGTCAAACATCTACACTTAATAGGTTGGTATGGGTCAAAGGTCAAACATTTACACTTGATAGGTAGTATAGGTCAAAGGTCAAACATCTACACTTGATAGGTTGGTATGGGTCAAAGGTCAAACATTTACACTTGATAGGTAGTATAGGTCAAAGGTCAAACATCTACACTTGATAGGTAGTATAGGTCAAAGGTCAAACATCTACACTTGATAGGTAGTATAGGTCAAAGGTCAAACATCTACACTTGATAGGTAGTATAGGTCAAAGGCCAAACATCTACACTTGATAGGTAGTATAGGTCAAAGGTCAAACATCTACACTTGATAGGTAGGTATAGGTCAAAGGTCAAGCATCTACACTTGATAGGTTGGTATGGGTCAAAGGTCAAACATTTACACTTGATAGGTAGTATAGGTCAAAGGTCAAACGTCTACACGTGATAGGTTGGTATAGGTCAAATGGTCAAGCATCTACACTTGATAGGTATAGATCAAAGGTCAAACATCTGCACTTGATAGATGGGTATAGGTCAAAGATCAAACATCTACACTTGATAGGTTGGTATAGGTCAAAAGGTCAAAAATCTACACTTGATAGGTAGGTATAGGTCAGAGATCAAACATCGACACTTGATAGGTTGGTATAGGTATCTACACTTGATAGGTATAGGTCAAAGGTCAAACATCTACACTTGATAGGTAGTATAGGTCAAACATCTGCACACACTTATACATGTTATTTTTACATGAAAATTTGACAATATTTGTTTTATTCATATCATTCATATTTAATCTGAACAATTGTATAATAGAAGATATTTAGGAAATTATTAACTTTTAAATTAAAGTTTTTATACAAAACGTGTGTGTATAACTTGTTCACCAACATGAAGTCTTGTGTATACCTGTTGATGTTAGATGTGTATAACTTGTTCACCAACATAAAGTCTTGTGTATACTGTTGATGTTAGATGTGTATAACTTGTTCACCAACATGAAGTCTTGTGTATACCTGTTGATGTTACATGTGTATAACTTGTTCACCAACATGAAGACATGAAGTCTTGTGTATACCTGTTGATGTTAGATGTGTATAACTTGTTCACCAACATAAAGTCTTGTGTATACCTGTTGATGTTAGATGTGTATAACTTGTTCACCAACATGAAGTCTTGTGTATACCTGTTGATGTTACATGTGTATAACTTGTTCACCAACATAAAGTCTTGTGTATAACTGTTGATGTTAGATGTGTATAACTTGTTCACCAACATGAAGTCTAGTGTATGGCTGTACCAAGGATGCCATAAAAACTGCACATAGAATTATAAGTTCAGACCAATATTGCTGAATGAAAGCTTATAATGACAGTGTGAATGATTTATGATCCTGATGTATCAAGACAGAAAGTTTCTTTATTCTGTGTTTTTACTTTTCTATCTTTCCATCTGTCAATCATTTGATATTTTATTGCAGGGCAAACAAAGACAAGGAGACACTAGAAAGAAAAATGAGTGCTATGCAAAGAACAGGGGGACCAGCTGTTGGACCAGTTACTGGACCTTCTGGGAAACCAGACCACCAGATAGAAGCTCTGAAAACTAACAATTATCAGCTCCAGGAAGAGGTACATTACCTCACTGTTCTCATATCCTTCATTGCTGTACCATTCAGTGTTTTCATTGTTTCATGGCTGTTTTTGTCTCGCCTGCGATGAAAGTCGCTGGAGGCGAGACATATGTATGGGAATCCGGCGGCGGCGGCGGCGTAAACACTTGACATCTTGCTTCATATCTTTGTAAGCCCAAGCCCTAGGTCCATCAAATTTGGTCCAGAGGTAGCTTATGATGAGTACTTGCCAGTCAGTCACCTGTCACCTGACCTTGACCTCAATTTCACGGTCCAGCGACTACGTTAAAGTTTTTGGGTTACGACAGTTCCTCTGTAACTACGCATGGTAGGATGACAATATTTGGTGTATAGGTTGCTGATGACTAGTACATGACTGTCTGGTAGGTGTCACCTGACCTTGACCTCAATTTCACGGTCCAGCGACTACGTTAAAGTTTTTGGGTTACGACAGTTCCTCTGTAACTACGCATGATAGGATGACAATATTTGGTGTATAGGTTGCTGATGACTAGTACATGACTGTCTGGTAGGTGTCACCTGATCTTGACCTCAATTTCACGGTCCAGCGACTACGTTAAAGTTTTTGGGTTACGACAGTTCCTCTGTAACTACGCATGGTAGGATGACAATATTTGGTGTGTAGGTTGCTGATGACTAGTACATGACTGTCTGATAGGTGTCACCTGACCTTGACCTCAATTTCACGGTCCAGCGACTACGTTAAAGTTTTTGGGTTACGATAGTTCCTCTGTAACTACGCATGGTAGGATGACAATATTTGGTATATAGGTTGCTGATGAATAGTACATGACTGTCTGGTAGGTTCCACCTGACCGTGACCTCAATTTCACGGTCCAGCGACTATGTTAAAGTTTTTGGGTTACGGCTGTTCCCCTGTAACTATGCAGGGTATGGTGACAATATTTTGTATACAGGCCGCTGCTGATATTTAATGCTATTTACGTAATGCTTATGACGAAATTTATTTTCGTTACTGATGCGGAATGCAGGCGAGACGTTTTTCTGTGTCCACACTTGTTATTCTTTTTGGCTGTACTAATCATTGTTTTTATTCTTTATGGCTATGCCAATCATTGTTTTCATTCCTCATGACTGTACCAGCAGTGAATTTTTTAGCGCTCGCCACTTTCGTCATTGACGAAATCATTTGAAAATTGACGATAGATTTCTAAATCAATTTCGTCACCTGATTTCCAACAAGTACTAAAATTTTTCGTTACAAATTCATTCTACCAAGTGTAAAACGACATATTTATGACCCCAAAGCCAATTCAGGAAATTTAATTATTTCACCTTGATAGTTTTAAACAGCAGGTGTCAATCATCGAATAGATGTTTTAACAGGTAATCCGATTAACATGATTATAAGTGGTGCTCCTGGTCATGTACGCAAACAAAAGTGTCGTAGATCGTACTGATGCGCACAGACTTCCACCTTTTGATTAAATATGTAATGCAAATAAAAATTGCAAAGATTTTGCGTATTTAACTCATTTTTCGTATGTTTTGCTGGTTTCAAATGGATTACGCGCCATTTGTTTACATCCGAGATACGTCTAATTACCGATGGTTACCACTTAAAAAACGAAGAGTACAACGGCCCTTAATGAAAAATTGTAACCGATTGATAGACAAACACTTTTTAAATAAGTTTTAAAATTAAAATTCTTTGAAAATTTATTAACGTTTTGTTATAATCATTTTTTTAAACAAATTTATACACTGCAATTGAAAGAATATAGTTGTTTATACTGTGCAATTATATTTCACCAGTACAATGAATGCATGCTTCTGAGCAGATGCTTATACGGCTCATCCGCTAAAGTGACTAATGTCTTTTTTATACTTCATGGCTGTACCAATCTCTGTTTTCATTCTTCATGGCTTTACCAATCATTGTTTTTTTCATTCTTCATGGATGTAATAATATCTGTTTTTATTCTTCAAAGCTGTACCAATCATTGTTTTTTTTCATTCTTCATGGATGTAATAATATCTGTTTTTATTCTTCATGGCTGTACCAATCACTGTTTTCATTCTTAATGGCTGTACCAATCACTGTTTTCATTCTTCATGGCTGAACTAAGAATTGTTTTTTCATTCTTCATGGATGTAGTAATATCTGTTTTTATTCTTCATGGCTGTACCAATCACTGTTTTCATTCTTCATGGCTGTACCAAGAATTGTTTTTTCATTCTTCATGGATGAAATAATATCTGTTTATATTCTTTATGGCTGTGTGTTGGTCATTGTTTTTATTTACTTCATGCTAGATAATGATGCCACCTTTTTAGGAATTCATCCATTTGTATTATATAGGTATCTAACTTAAGAAGACAACTTGCCATGGATAAGGATGCCGCCTTCCAGGAATTACAAACAAAGAATCAATACTTACAACAACAACTAGAACAACTGGAGCAGAGAGAACAAGTTATAGCACAGAAAGCTGTGACTACATCAGCTGTAAGTATAGTTAATGGCTCTGGAGCAGAGAGAACAAGTTATAGCACAGAAAGCTGTGACTACATCAGCTGTAAGTATAGTTAATGGCTCTGGAGCAGGGAGAACAAGTTATAGCACAGAAAGCTGTGACTACATCAGCTGTAAGTATAGTTAATGGCTCTGGAGCAGAGAGAACAAGTTTTAGCACAGAAAGCTGTGACTACATCAGCTGTAAGTATAGTTAATGGCTCTGGAGCAGGGAGAACAAGTTATAGCACAGAAAGCTGTGACTACATCAGCTGTAAGTATAGTTAATGGCTCTGGAGCAGAGAGAACAAGTTTTAGCACAGAAAGCTGTGACTACATCAGCTGTAAGTATAGTTAATGGCTCTGGAGCAGAGAGAACAAGTTATAGCACAGAAAGCTGTGACTACATCAGCTGTAAGTATAGTTAATGGCTCTGGAGCAGGGAGAACAAGTTATAGCACAGAAAGCTGTGACTACATCAGCTGTAAGTATAGTTAATGGCTCTGGAGCTGAGAGAACAAGTTATAGCACAGAAAGCTGTGACTACATCAGCTGTAAGTATAGTTAATGGGTCTGGAGCAGAGAGAACAAGTTATAGCACAGAAAGCTGTGACTACATCAGCTGTAAGTATAGTTAATGGCTCTGGAGCAGAGAGAACAAGTTATAGCACAGAAAGCTGTGACTACATCAGCTGTTAGTATAGTTAATGGCTCTGGAGCAGAGAGAACAAGTTATAGCACAGAAAGCTGTGACTACATCAGATGTTAGTATAGTTAATGGCTCTGGAGCAGAGAGAACAAGTTATAGCACAGAAAGCTGTGACTACATCAGCTGTTAGTATAGTTAATGGCTCTTGAGCAAATAAAGTCTAGTTAATGGCAGACTGGGGCAAAGAAAGTGTAGTTAAAGGCAGACTGGGGCAAAGAAAGTCATCATATCACATTATTCATGCAAAAGAATGTGTTGTCATTAGTTTCATTCTAATCTTAATTATTTGGTCATAATTATAATTTGGACTAAACAAACATGTTTACATTTCCAATAATGTTATGTTTGATGACAGTTATGGACAATATGTGATGTTTATTGACAGTTATGGACAATATGTGATGTTTATTGACAGTTATGGACAATATGTGAGCCTCTGGTTTTATTTACAGGAGTTTGGATCAGCAGGAACTGTAGCTGCCAGGGAATACCAGGAACTATTTGAGAAGAATCAGTCACTACAGAGGCAGATGTTGGCCTTGTCTGAGGAAAACATCGAATTTAAGTTTGAAAATGAACAGTTCAGGAAAGATGTTCCCAGATTAAAGGTATGATGTAGAAGTCTTCAGTTCAGTTGCCATGATGAAATATTTACATAAACTACCCAAGATGGGAAACATTATCAAATTAAAATTTTTATGGCATGCATCGTTTTACAAAAACTTAATCTGCCTTGAAAAAAAGTTTCATGCAATTAAGTGCATTGCTAAATATTGGCAGCCATCTTGTCTTCCAAATGGCTACAGAGACAGTCAACATATATGTCATATTGTCCAGTATAACATACTTCATTTATTTACTAATTTTCATTAAAATCCATAAACTTTTTGAGTTTTTAGAATTAATTTTTATTATTTTCCATTTTCAAAATTGGACACATTTTAAAAACTTATTCGACAACTTCAGGTCAACATACAGTCTCCAAGAAAACTTCCAGGCAAAATTTTGGCAGAAAGTGGAAGAATAATGACAAGATTGTCAAAATATATGTTTATGGAAAAAATAAGCTAGTAATTTTCATAACTTTTCAATTTGACCCATTTAAAATTTGGTTTTGAAGAATCGCCTGTCACCTTCTATCTTACCAACACAGATATGGATATTTAAACTGTGATTGGAATTTTGATTTTCTAAATGAATTTTTTCAGGCAAGAGTGAAAGATTTACAAAAGTATGTAGAAGCTCTTAAAATAGAAAACACGCAACTTGGTGGACACAACACAACTCGATCTGGTGGATCACAAGATTCCTCGGTGTCCAGTGGAGTCAGAAGGGTAAGTTTGATTCCTCAGTGTCCAGAGGAGTTATAAGAATCAGTTTGATTCCTCAGTATAAAGTGGATTTAGATGGGTCAGTTGTATTTCCTTAGCGTCCAGTGGATTTAGATGGGTCAGTTGTATTTCCTTAGCGTCCAGTGGATTTAGATGTGTCAATTTTATTCCCCAGTGTCCTGTAGAGTTAAATGGGCTAGTTTGATTTCTTCAGTGTCCTGTAGTGTTATAGGGTCAGTTTTGTTCCTCAGTGTCCTGTAGTGTTATAGGGTCAGTTTTGTTCCTCAGTGTCCTGTAGTGTTATAGGGTCAGTTTTGTTCCTCAGTGTCCTGTAGTGTTATAGGGTCAGTTTTGTTCCTCAGTGTCCTGTAGTGTTATAGGGTCAGTTTTGTTCCTCAGTGTCCTGTAGTGTTATAGGGTCAGTTTTGTTCCTCAGTGTCCTGTAGTGTTATAGGGTCAGTTTTGTTCCTCAGTGTCCTGTAGTGTTATAGGGTCAGTTTTGTTCCTCAGTGTCCTGTAGTGTTATAGGGTCAGTTTTGTTCCTCAGTGTCCTGTAGTGTTATAGGGTTAGTTTTGTTCCTCAGTGTCCTGTAGTGTTATAGGGTCAGTTTTGTTCCTCAGTGTCCTGTAGTGTTATAGGGTCAGTTTTGTTCCTCAGTGTCCTGTAGTGTTATAGGGTCAGTTTTGTTCCTCAGTGTCCTGTAGTGTTATAGGGTCAGTTTTGTTCCTCAGTGTCCTGTAGTGTTATAGGGTCAGTTTTGTTCCTCAATGTCCTGTAGTGTTATAGGGTCAGTTTTGTTCCTCAGTGTCCTGTAGTGTTATAGGGTCAGTTTTGTTCCTCAGTGTCCTGTAGTGTTATAGGGTCAGTTTTGTTCCTCAGTGTCCTGTAGTGTTATAGGGTCAGTTTTGTTCCTCAATGTCCTGTAGTGTTATAGGGTCAGTTTTGTTCCTCAGTGTCCTGTAGTGTTATAGGGTCAGTTTTGTTCCTCAGTGTCCTGTAGTGTTATAGGGTCAGTTTTGTTCCTCAGTGTCCTGTAGTGTTATAGGGTCAGTTTTGTTCCTCAATGTCCTGTAGTGTTATAGGGTCAGTTTTGTTCCTCAGTGTCCTGTAGTGTTATAGGGTCAGTTTTGTTCCTCAGTGTCGTGTAGAGTTAGATGGGTCAGTATGATGTCTTCAGTGTCCTGTAGAGTTAGATGGGTCAGTTTGATTCCTCAGTGTCCATTGGAGTTAGATGGGTCATTTGATTCCTCTGTTTCCATTGAAGTTAGATGGGTCAGTTTGATTTCTCAGCGTCCAGTGGATTTAGATAGGTCAGTTTCATTCCTCAGCGTCCAGTGGAGTTAGATGAGTAAATTTGATTCCTCTGTATCAAGTGGGATTGAGATGGGTCAGTTGTATTCCTCAGTGTCTTTTAGAGTTAGATGGATATGTTTTGACAGGTTTTACAAACCTGAATTGTATTACAAAATTCTTAGTAGAATTAATTGTAGAAAATAATACATTTGTCTATAAATACATGTCCTTGATGTTGGTCAGTTGGTTTGTTAATGTTCGTTATTTTCAATATTTACTTAAAACATTAAATATTGTCTCACGTTTGATTTTTTAGGGGAACTTCTTGGGGAGTAAACACAATTTATTATATTTTGTCTGGAAATAAATCGAGTTTAATTTATCAAAAGATATTAAAATGGTTAGGATCAGGTTAAATGCAATGAACCACTCAAAGCCCATACTTAATGTGGATAACATGGTGGTGTTACAGATAGGAGAAAGTGGGAAGAGTACGAGAGAATTGGAGAAGACGGTGGCTTTACTGAAGAAAGTAGTGGAGAGAGTTCAGGCTGAGAACGAGGTGTTGAAGAAGACTGCTGCAGGAGAGGCCAATATACGTATACAGACGCTACAGATAGAAAATGAAGGACTTAAGGTATCATTTACTTTGACCAGAACTGCAGTATACCACTATGAAACAAAATGGAATGATCTGCCAAATAATTTTAGGGAGAAAATGGGTTTTAACCAGTTTGAATGGGAAGGGGAGGGTTGTTTTTGTGCTTTCTGCAGGTAAATACACTGCAGCATACCCTATATACATTAACTGAAATGCAAGGCTCTCTGTGCTTAAGTTTTAGGCTGAATTAGTGCTAATGGTTTTTACTGTTTAGCTCACCTGACCCAAAGGGTCTGTTGTCGTCGGTACGTGGCATTGTCTGTAAACTTTTTACATTTAAATCTTCTCTGAAACCACTTGGCCATAATGTTCATTGGATGAACCTTTACAAAGTATGTGTTTTTTATTTCGATTGGAAAACTAATAGGGCTGCTACCGCAGTACTTAGTTTAACATAGGACCCTATGAGAAAAAAGTATAAAAAGGCTTCTTCTCTGAAACTGGTTAACTAATCAAAAGAAAACTGATTAGCAATATTTTTATGTTTTCTCTGCCGATCGGAAGTTCAAAATGGCCACCACAGCAGGACTTAGTTTAACATTATATATAAGGACCCGCTATGGGAAAAAGTTTAGAGGCTTCTTCTTGTCTGAAACCGATTAACCAATCAAACAAAACTTACTACCAATGATGCTTGGATGGTCCTCTATAACGGTTATGTTTTTTATGCCAAACGGAAAATCAAAATGGCCACCACCACAGGACTTGGTTTAACATAGGATCCTATGGGGAAAAGTTTTAAAAGTCTTCTTCTCTGAAACCGGTTAACCAGTGGAAACTTGCTAGCAATATTGTTTGGATGGTCCCCTATAAAGTTTATGTTTTTTATGCCAATTGGAAATTCAAAATGGCTGCCACCCCAGGACTTATTTTTAACATTGGACCCTATGGGAAAAAGTTTTAAATGGCTTCTTCACTAAACCGGTTAACCAACAGACACAAAACTTACCGGCAATATTGTTTGGATGGTCCTCTTTGAAGTTTATGTTTTTTATACCACTAAGAAAATCAAAATGGCTGCCACTGCATGACTTAGTTTAACATAGGTCCCTATAGGGAAATTTTAAAAAAATCTTCTTTGAAACTAGTTAAACATGGAAACAAAACTTACTAGCAATATTGTTTGGATGGTCCTCTTATTGAAAATTACAGAACCTAGTTTAACTTCAGGGAAATGCCGTCTTCATTGCCTATAAAATAAACTGCTTTATGTCATGTATCTGTAATGTCTGTGCCAACGCTTTCTTTTATTGCTTTGTAACTTTTAGCTTAGTTTTTAGCCTGCCAGTTACATCATATTCTTATACATAACTTTCTTGCTCCACCTTTTTAACATGAGTTGCCTGCATGATCAGCAATTGTCTTATGTGTTTTTGATTGTATTTTTAACTTAGAATGCATGTCTTGTACCTATGTCTGTGTCAGTTTATGTTTTTGTATTGTACTGTATGTTTATTAAGTCTGTTGTTATTTCTGTCTCTACAGAGCTTATGGTTGTTGTCATATATTTCACTGACTTTAAATAAAATTTACTTGACTTGAGTTGACAATACAAACATAAACTCCAACAATTGTTTACCTTTAAACAACTAAATATACAGAGTTATTGTACAGTGAATAATCACACTTTGTTCTTCTGTTATTGTGTCAAAGATAAAACCTGTTTCTAGACAGTGTACTGGTAACTGTTTAGACATTTCTGGGCAGTGTACTGGTACCAGTTTTGACATTTCTGGGCAGTGTACTGGTACCAATTTTGACATTTCTGGGAAGTGTACTGGTACCAGTTGAGACATTTATGGGCACTAGTTTGAGTAACACTTAAGGATGTATTTTTCACCTGGATTCATGCTATATATATTATAAACAGGGTCAACTTGAAGATTTAAGAAACAAGATGGGAGCAACATTGTCTGAGAGGTATACCAGTCAACAGAAAGGCACAGCTAAAATGATGACTGATTATGAAAAAATGAGAAAAGATTTGATGAAGGTAAAGGAGTATTAAGGTTAAGGTTGTACAGAATCCTGAGATAAGACATTTGTGTATGATCAATTAGGTTTTACAGAATCCTGAGATTAGACATTTGTTCATGATTAAACTATTTCAAAACACTAGCTTGCAACTGTCATTAGTTTAGAAATCATTTTCCAAGACATGTACTAGATGCATACATTTATATTGATCTTTACCAATTATGTCTCCCCCCATTTGGTGGGGAGACATATTGTTTTTGTCCTGTCCGTCCGTCTGTCCATCACAAAGTTATTCCATAGCAAGTACACCATATGTGGTTGTGCATATTACCAGGAAATTGTTATCCTTAAAATTTTGGGGGAGTTATGGCCCTTTGAACTTAGAATTTTCCAACAATTTCTTGTAAATCATGGTTTCCACTCAACTCCTCTGAAACTACTGCATCAAATTTTACGAAACTTGGTGTGTAGCAAATATTTAGTTGTGCATATTACAAGGTAATTTTTATTCTCTGGGTCAAATCTGGGGAATGGGGGGAGACATCGTTTTTGTATGCAAAAACAAACTTTAATTATTTTTATTTGACCCCGCTTCCAAGAATAGGGGATATACTGTTTTACCCTTGTCCATCCGTTCGTTCGTCCCTCCGTAACAAAAATTTCTGTCACAGTTTTTTAAGCAACTATAGGAAGCATATGGCTGCTGATATTTTGCATACTGATTTAGTACCATATGGTGTATTGTGATTTTATGCTCTTTGGTCATTCTACTTTCTGTTGACTGAATACTTTTTTTTTAAATCATGGGGTATCACTAGGAGTTCACAGATTTACCTTGTTTTTAAATCATGGGGTATCACTAGGAGTTCACAGATTTACCTTGTTTTTAAATCATGGGGTATCACTAGGAGTTCACAGATTTACCTTGTTTTTAAATCATGGGGTATCACTAGGAGTTCACAGATTTACCTTGTTTTTAAATCATGGGGTATCACTAACAGCTCACAGATTTACCTTGTTTTTAAATCATGGGGTATCACTAGGAGTTCACAGATTTACCTTGTTTTTAAATCATGGGGTATCACTAGGAGTTCACAGATTTACCTTGTTTTTAAATCATGGGGTATCACTAGGAGTTCACAGATTTACCTTGTTTTTAAATCATGGGGTATCACTAGGAGCTCACAGATTTACCTTGTTTTTAAATCATGGGGTATCACTAGGAGCTCACAGATTTACCTTGTTTTTAAATCATGGGGTATCACTAGGAGTTCACAGATTTACCTTGTTTTTAAATCATGGGGTATCACTAGGAGTTCACAGATTTACCTTGTTTTTAAATCATGGGGTATCACTAGGAGTTCACAGATTTACCTTGTTTTTCAAAATAAAGGTAATACTAATACTAACATCACTCAATAATCCATTATCCATTTACCACTAATGCAGAAATTCCTCAATAATTCATTATCTGTTAACAGTTAATGCAGGTCTTCCCCAATAATCCATTATGTGATATCTGTTGGCAGGAAATTGAGACAAATGAGAAGTTAAGGACAGAAATAAGAAATATAGAATTCCAGAAAGAGCAACTCAATGCACAACTACAGGAATCAAAGTCCTTGTCAACACTAGACAGACCTACACAACAGTCTATGGAAACCAAAGGATGGAAAGCTTCTGTAGCTACAAGAATGTACGAGGGAAAGCTGAAAGATCTGGAGACGGACTTAGCTAAAAAGGTAACAGTTTGTCTGCTTGTAACATATCATGTACGAGGGAAAGCTGAAAGATCTAGAGACGGACTTAGCTAAAAAGGTAACAGTTTGTCTGCTTGTAACATATCATGTACGAGGGAAAGCTGAAAGAACTTGAGACAGACTTAGCTAAAAGGTAACAGTTTGTCTTTGTATAACATATCATGTACGAGGGAAAGCTGAAAGATATGGTGACGGACTTAGCTAAAAAGGTCACAGTTTATCTTGTATAACATATCATGTATGAGGGAAAGCTGAAAGATCTGGAGACGGACTTAGCTTATAATTATACCAGTTTGTCTTTGTATAATATATCATATACAGGTGAAAGCTGAAAGATCTCGAGACAGATTTACCTAAAAAAGGTAACAGTTTGTCTTAGTTTTAAGTATCATTTACGAAAGGAAGCTGTAAGACCTGGACAGAGAATTAGCTTTTGTCTCGCCTGCGACGATAGTCACTGGAAGCGAGACACTTAAAACTTTGCTTTATATCTTTGTAAGCTGAAGCCCTAGGTCAATCAAATTGGTCCAGTGGTAGCTTATGATGAGTACCGGTACTTGCAGTCAGTCACCTGTCACCTGACCTTGACCTCAATTTTATGGTCCAGTGGCTACGTTAAAGTTTTTGAATTAGGGCAGTTCCTCTGTAACCATTCATGGTAGGATGACAATATTTGGTATATAGTTTGCTGATGAATAGTACATGACTGTCCGTTATGTTGACCTCAGAGTCTATGTTAAAGTTTTTGGATTTGGTTAGTTTCTCTGTAACCATGCATTTTATTTTTTAAATGATAACAATTTAATGCTATTTACGTGGTGCTCATGACATAATATTTACTGATGTGGAATGCAGGCAAGACATTTTTCTGTGTCCACAGATTTTAATGGAAATCTATGAGATCAGACATTTTTAGGGTTTTTCCTGAATATGACTTTTCCATGAACATGATGATTAGTAATATCAGTCACTGCTTACATGTCCAGAGCTTTTATTGGGTTACTCGCTGGTGTTTTTCATTGTGTCATGTGTTGTCCTGATTTTGTCATTGTCCTTTATTGACTGATCAGTTTTCCTACCTTTGTCCTGATTTTGTCATTGTCCTTTATTGACTGATAGGTTTTCCTACCTTTGTCCTGATTTTGTCATAGTCCTTTATTGACTGATCAGTTTTCCTACCTTTGTCCTGATTTTGTCATTGTCCTTTGTGGACTGATCGGTTTTCCTACCTTTGTCCTGATTTTGTCATTGTCCTTTTGTTGACTGATCGGTTTTCCTACCTTTGTCCTGATTTTGTCATTGTCCTTTTGTTGACTGATCGGTTTTCCTACCTTTGTCCTGATTTTGTCATTGTCCTTTTGTTGACTGATAGGTTTTCCTACCTTCCTACCCTCCAACAATATGACTTTAATAACTGACAGATGTTCTGGATAGATTATTTACAGCTAATGTGTAAAAATATAGTTATTCCTGCAGATACCCCATTGTAGATGTAGATATGTAGATGTAAAATTGAGGAAATTATAGAAACATTTGATATGATAGATCCATGGCGTACATGCCACCCAGATGAAAGAAAGTACACTTGGCGCCAGTCCTCACCAATAAAACAAAGTCGTCTCGACTATTTTTTGGTTACACAAGATTTATTTTCACTTATGAGAAATCCAACTATAAATCCAGGTTATAAAACTGACCACTCAGCAATAACCTTTACATTCTCTGCTAACGTAGAAAAAAGAGGGAAAGGTTATTGGAAATTTAACTCCCAACTATTAAAAGAGTCAGATTATGTAGAAAAAGTTAAAATTTGTATAAGAGATACTGTTGCTGAATATCATACATCAGGTGATGTAGAAGACTTCTTAAATGTTAAACTCTCTTGCAATGATCAATTATTTTTTGAAATTTTAAAAATGAAAATACGGTCATTGTCAATAGAATACAGTATCTCAAAATCTAGAAAAGAGAAAAATATGATAGGCAAATTAGAAGAAGATATAGAAAAGTTAGAAAATATTATGAATGAGACTCCAAATGATTTTATCCTTAAGTCTTTACAAGACAGAAAATTTGAATTAGAAAATATGAGAGCAAAAAAAATTGAAGGTTTGATACTACAAGAGCCAACTGGCATGACAATGGTGAAAAGTGCTCTCAATACTTTTGTAAATTAGAAAAAACGAATTTTATTAAAAAAACAATTACCGAGCTCATTGACAATGAAGGCAATAAACTATCAAAACAGTCAGACATTCTGCTTGAACAACAAAATTTCTACAATAATTTGTACCTAAGCAGAAATGCTGACTGTGATGACAGTTCTTTTTTTCAACATAATGTTAAACTTACAGATGTACAAAAAGACTCTTGTGAGGGAAATATTACTTATAAAGAATGTGGAAAAGCACTCATGTTAATGGAAAAAGCCCAGGTTCAGATGGCTTTACCTATACAAAAACAACAATTGAGGATATTCTATCATTAGATATTTTAAATTTTTCACCATTGTCAGAATTTCCTTTATATATCACTTGGAAATCAAAGGATTGCAATTCTTGAAAGATATTTTTAACCAGCATAGTGAAGATTTTAGTACTTTTGCTGAATTGAAACAGAAGCTACGGACCAGTAACTTCTTAAAATATTACAATCTTATTGCCAACATCCCGAAAGATATTAAAAATTTCGTTAAAAAAAACTGTAAAGCAGAGAGTATAAACTCGATTAATGGAGATAAATTTATAAACAAAATTGTTAATGATAAAAAGCCAAAATTTATTTATGATGAGTTTATTAATCAAATTGTGCAAATGCCAGTGCAAAGGTTTTTGAAGTGGGAAGAAACTTTACAAATAGAAACAACAAACTGGTCAAAATATTTTGTAACTAAAAAAAAGTCATGTAAGAATGCATATTTATATAATTTTCAGTATAAATTTTTACATAGAATCATCCCAACAAACATTTTTTTGTACAAAATAAAACTGAAAGACTCACAACTGTGCTGCTTTGGTAAAAATAATGAAGAAACAATTGAACACTTATTTTATGAATGTACTATAACTAATCAGATTTGGGAATCAGTTATTAGTAAACTTAGATCATACTTTTGCAATGTAGCTTTTGACAAAGAAGGCTTATTTCTTGGTTTTGTTAATGGCACACCCCTATTTACTTATAATTATTACTAAAAGATACATTTACAAATGCAAACTAAATGAAGCACTACCAAATATCATTGAACTGCAGTGTAAAATACAACAATATAAACAGATTGAACGTTATATTGCAGAGAAAAATAACACAATGTCCAAGTATGAAAAATTCTGGGCTCCCTTACATCTTATTTTCTCATGATTTCAAATCGATTGTCAAGTTTGATATACATGTTGATGTACATGTTAATATAGTTTTATGTTATTGTAACGCAAGCTACAAAGATCACTTTAGATTATAAATAGGTGTTGGTTGAATGAGGTTGTGTGAGAGAGTGTGATCAACTTCTTTTTTAATTTTTACAGGCTCTTTAAGTATTTAGTCAAAATGTATTATATACCAAAATTAATTAGTCAGATTCTAAAGACTTATTTATAATCCCTGAAAACCCTAGTCAGGTGGTATTGTACAGGGAATTGTTAAATCCTGACTGCTGAAAAAAAAAAAAAAAAAAAAATGATTAGGCTCGTAGCTACTTCAAAGGCTAAATTTTTCCTCTCCTAACTAACCTCCCTATTTTTACAGCAGTATTCAAATGTATCTGAGCACACTCTTTGTCTTTCTATATCTCTGTTGGTTTATTGTTTGTAAACTTGTTCTCATCCTGAATACTGCTCACTGGACAGCAATTATCCAGTCAGTCAACTCCTGCTGACCATTACATTGTATTTATGAAAAAATTAAAAAAATGTATGTATAAATTCTAGTATTATAATATTTTTCTATTTTTATTGGTGTCTTTTGACTCTCCTCTCATCTCAAATACATTGGTGTAGCAGCCGGTAAGGCAGGTACAGCTTCCGCTGTACCAATATCAAATGCAGGTACGGCTTCCGCCGTACCAATATCAAATGCGATGCTATGCCTCTGTAGACATTTGCATGTGTCTCTGTTTTGCAGAACAAGATGTTGTCAGACACTAAGATATTGTTAAAGGAAGCAGCAGAGAGGGAGCAGTTATTGTTACAGGAGAGGGAAGATCTCAGACAAAAGGTATGTATTTTACTTAAGAAATCAGCAGAGAGGGAGCAGTTATCAATACAGGAGAGATAATATATCAGACAATAGGTGGGAGCAGTTATTGTTATACATATATGAAAGATAAGATCTCCAACAAAATCTAAGGCTTTACTAAAGGAAGTTTTAGAGAGGGAGCAGTTATTGTTACAGGAGATATCTCAGACTGAAGGAAGTTGCAGGATCTGATTCTAAAAAAAATAACTACATTTAGGTTCGAATAATTCTATTCATGCTGTATTTTATTTATATTAAGTGCTTTGATTGGATAAAAACACTTAAATCGCGATATCTCAGATAATTTATAAAATGGATATTTCCTCTGAGCGGACTACTTTCAGTATCCAATGTAAACAAGATGGCGTCCTCCTAGCGTATCATCAGGGAGAGGGGACAATGTTTTCTCTGCCACAATGATTTCCAATTAAATTGACTGAGATTTCTAATAAAACATAATATATAAACAATTTAGTGTTTAATTTTGCTTTTTTTCATATTAATATCTACAGAACCGTGATTCCTTTGGTACTATGTTTTGCATATCCCTATGCTTTCCGGCCTAGGTACGTTTTAAGGTCTAGATGGGTTTCGGTAACTGTTTTTGCTGTTTTAAAAATCACAACGATTATTTCACAGAATTATAAGGTGTAAACACAGAATTATAAGGAGTAAACACTCGGTTTTAGGAAATTATCAATGTGTAAACTCCGGCGACTCCCTCACAAACTTGACATAAAGTCCTTCGAACTTTATTTGGTTTGTGAGTGAGTCGCCGGAGTTTACACATTTATAATTTCCTAAAACCCAGTGTTTAATTCTATTGTGTTTCACATGACAAACTGGCTTCAGTTTGAGTTCAAACAAAAGAAGTCAAAGTTGTAACTTATGTTTCTTTTTAGAAATCCAGGTCAGGAAATAAATCATTACATCTCATGAAGTCATACCAATTCTGACAAAATTTAAGATTTTATACATTGAGGATCAGACAAAATTAAGTAATGAAATATTTATTCACAAAACAACTGAAGGAAATTCCACAAACACACACTTTTCGATGTTGAAGGAGACTTGCTCTTGAAGTTTATTTAAGATATGAAACATTTGTGGGTTTTTTTGCAAATTGAATATACAAGTTATAGAATTCAATCAACTTTCAGGTATCAGTTTTAGAGAGGTTTCCTAAGGGCCAGAAAGGTGATATGAGTAGAGATTTACAGCAGGCAAGGTCAGTCATCAATCTCTTAATTTTTTCTGTTATACAGAAACTGTTCACACTTTTATTTTATTCGGTTATTGCTTTCTGTAATATATTGAGGAACTTTGCATATATTACCACTGTTACTAAGCCAAGACTGGAGAAAAGTTATACTTTTGATGGGTGGTGTCCCTTTGTTACTAAGCCAAGACTGGAGAAAAGTTATACTTTTGATGGGTGGTGTCCCTTTGTTACTAAGCCAAGACTGGAGAAAAGTTATACTTTTGATGGGTGGTGTCCCTTTGTTACTAAGCCAAGACTGGAGAAAAGTTATACTTTTGATGGGTAGTGTCCCTTTGTTACCAAGCCAAGACTGGAGAAAAGTTATACTTTTGATGGGTGGTGTCCCTTTGTTACTAAGCCAAGACTGGAGAAAAGTTATACTTTTGATGGGTGGTGACCCTTTGTTACTAAGCCAAGACTGGAGAAAAGTTATACTTTTGATGGGTGGTGTCCCTTTTTAGCTCACCTGACCCGAAGGGTCATGTGAGCTATTGCCATCACTTGGCGTCCGTCGTCGTCGTCGTCGTTAACTTTTCTTCAAAAATCTTCTCCTCCAAAACCACTGAAGGGATTGCTTTGAAACTTTGCATACATCATCAGTAAGATGCCCTCTACCAAGTTTGCCCAAATCATGGCCTCAGACCAACCAACATGGCCACCATTACTAAAAATAGAACAGAGGGGTCAAAATACAGTTTTTTGCTTATAGTTCAAAAAGTATAACAGATACAGGAAAACCGAAGAGACCCTCCTTCTTCAGCATCTAAAGCTCTACAAAACACTCTATTGGGTCAAAGTTGTATGATGACTCCTTGAGGAGTTATTGCCCTTTAATTGTCAAAATTGATGATTTTTGCCATTTTTGCCTCAAAATCTTGAAAATTATTAGAACTAGAGAAAAAGTTAGCATTGCTTAATTGTTCTGCTCTATGAGGGCTACAAAAATGACTTAAGGGTCAAGATTGTCTGATTAACCGTTTAAGAGTTATTCCCCTTGAACTGTTTTTTTAATCGGTTTTAATTGATTTTTTAAAATCTTCTCCTCTGAAACAACTGAAAGTACTGCTTTGAAACTTTGTACACATCATCTGTCAAATGTCCTCAACCAAGTTTGCACCAACCATGGCTGCAGATTAACCAACATGGCCACCATGGCTAAAAATAGGATGGGGGGGGGGCGGTAAAATACAGTTTTTGGCTTATATTTAAAAAAGTGTAACAGATACTGGAAAACCAAAGAGACATGATTTCATCTGCATCAAAAGCTCTACGAAACACTCCATTGGGTTGAAGTTGTATGATGACTCCTTATAGGAGTTATTGCCCTTTAATTGTCAAAATTGATTATTTTTGACATTTTTGCCTCAAAATCTTGAAAATTATTAGAACTAGAGAAAAAGTTAGCATTGCTTAATTGTTCTGCTCTATGAGGGCTACAAAAATGACTTTAGGGTCAAGATTGTCTGATGAACCGTTTAGGAATTATTCTCCTTGAACATTTTTTTAATCAAATTTACTTGATTTTAACAAATCTTCTCCTCTTAAACCAATGAAAGGAATGCTTTGAAACATTGCATACATCATCTTTAGGATGTCCTCTACCAAAATTGTCTAAATCATGACACCTGACTACCTACATAGCTACGTTGGATTAAAATAGAAAAAATGATAAAAGGGGGGGGGGGGGTGGGGGTGGGGTCAAGAGAGTTTTCGACTGATAGTTAAAAAAGTATAACAGGTATAGAAAATTTGAAGTGAACCTCCCTTCTCCCTCTAACCATCAAAAGATCCTCTTTTTGCAGAAGTATTGGGCAATTCCTTATAGCAAATAAAAGCTGGATAAAAAAGGGTTGTTTGGTTTCAGGTTCAGGTGAGCGATACAGGCTCCTGGGAGCCTCTAGTCTACTAAGCCAAGACTGGAGTAGATATATTATTAATAAGTGCTGCCTTTTTTGTAACTATGCATAGAGATGTATAGGGTATAATCATTTCAATGCTTTTGATTTGTGGTTAAAAAATTTTACATAAAAATAATAGTGGCTTCCTCATCCAAATACATGTATGTCGTATTACTAATGGTGTCTTGTTTCATGATATTGGTCAAAATAACTTACAAGTAATGATTCATATGAAGCCTTTTCTTACCAGTATAATTCTGTATTTATTAATATTTTAGGTATTTTTCTAAAACTAATACTTGATTTAAAATTACAGTTCTTGTTTCATTTTCCTATCACAACAGTGTTAATCATGTGACCAGCATTGATGTATCACTCCAATGTTAATCATGTGACCAGCATTGATGTATCACACCAGTGTTAATCATGTGACCAGCATTGATGTATCACACCAGTGTTAATCATGTGACCAGCATTGATGTATCACTCCAATGTTAATCATGTGACCAGCATTGATGTATCACACCAGTGTTAATCATGTGACCAGCATTGATGTATCATACCAGTGTTTATCATGTGACCAGCATTGATGTATCTCACCAATGTTAATCATGTGACCAGCATTGATGTATCATACCAATGTTAATCATGTGACCAGCATTGATGTATCACACCAGTGTTAATCATGTGACCAGCATTGATGTATCACACCAGTGTTAATCATGGGACCAGCATTGATGTATCACACCAGTGTTAATCATGTGACCAGCATTGATGTATCATACCAGTGTTTATCATGTGACCAGCATTGATGTATCTCACCAATGTTAATCTTGTGACCAGCATTGATGTATCATACCAATGTTGATCATGAGACCAGCATTGATGTATCACACCAATGTTAATCATGGGACCAGCATTGATGTATCACACCAGTGTTAATCATGTGACCAGCATTGATGTATCACACCAGTGTTAATCATGTGACCAGCATTGATGTATCACACCAGTGTTAATCATGTGACCAGCATTGATGTATCACACCAGTGTTAATCATGTGACCAGCATTGATGTATCACACCAATGTTAATCATGTGACCAGCATTGATGTATCACACCAGTGTTAATCGTGTGACCAGCATTGATGTATCACACCAATGTTAATCATGTGACCAGACCTGAGCATTGATGTATCACAGCAATGTTAATCATGTGACCAGCATTGCTGTATCACACCAGTGTTAATCATGTGACCAGACCAGCATTGATGTATCACACCAATGTTAATCATGTGACCAGCATTGATGTATCATACCAATGTTAATCATGTGACCAGCATTGATGTATCACACCAGTGTTAATCATGTGACCAGCATTGATGTATCACACCAATGTTAATCATGTGACCAGCATTGATGTATCATACCAGTGTTAATCATGTGACCAGCATTGATGTATCACACCAGTGTTAATCATGTGACCAGCATTGATGTATCACACCAGTGTTAATCATGTGACCAGCATTGATGTATCACACCAGTGTTAATCATGTGACCAGCATTGATGTATCACACCAGTATTAATCATGTGACCAGCATTGATGTATCACACCAGTGTTAATCGTGTGACCAGCATTGATGTATCACACCAATGTTAATCATGTGACCAGACCTGAGCATTGATGTATCACAGCAATGTTAATCATGGGACCAGCATTGATGTATCATACCATGTTAATCATGTGACCAGCATTGATGTATCACACCAGTGTTAATCATGTGACCAGCATTGATGTATCATACCAATGTTAATCATGTGACCAGCATTGATGTATCTCACCAATGTTAATCATGTGACCAGCATTGATGTATCACGCAATGTTAATCATGTGACCAGACCTGAGCATTGATGTATTACTGCAATGTAAATCATGTGACCAGCATTGATGTATCTCACCAATGTTAATCTAATCATGTGACCAGCATTGATGTATCACACCAATGTTAATCATGTGACCAGCATTGATGTATCTCACCAATGTTAATCATGTGACCAGCATTGATGTATCTCACCAATGTTAATCATGTGACCAGCATTGATGTATCACACCAGTGTTAATCATGTGACCAGCATTGATGTATCTCACCAATGTTAATCATGTGACCAGCATTGATGTATCACACCAATGTTAATCATGTGACCAGCATTGATGTATCATACCAATGTTAATCATGTGACCAGCATTGATGTATCACACCAATGTTAATCATGTGACCAGCATTGATGTATCACACCAGTGTTAATCATGTGACCAGCATTGATGTATCTCACCAATGTTAATCATGTGACCAGCATTGATGTATCACACCAATGTTAATCATGTGACCAGCATTGATGTATCATACCAATGTTAATCATGTGACCAGCATTGATTTATCATACCAATGTTAATCATGTGACCAGCATTGATGTATAATACCTATGTTAATCATGGGACCAGCATTGATGTATCATACCATGTTAATCATGTGACCAGCATTGATGTATCATACCAATGTTAATCATGTGACCAGCATTGATGTATCACACCAGTGTTAATCATATGACCTTCATTGATGTATCATACCATGTTAATCATGTGACCAGCATTGATGTATCATACCATGTTAATCATGTGACCAGCATTGATGTATCACACCAATGTTAATCATGTGACCTTCATTGATGTATCATACCATGTTAATCATGTGACCAGCATTGATGTATCATACCAATGTTAATCATATGACCAGACCAGCATTGATGTATCACACCAATGTTAATCATGTGACCTTCATTGATGTATCATACCAATGTTAATCATGTGACCAGCATGGATGTATCATACCAATGTTAATCATGTGACCAGCATTGATGTATCTCACCAATGTTAATCATGTGACCAGCATTGATGTATCACACCTATGTTAATCATGGGACCAGCATTGATGTATCATACCATGTTAATCGTATGACCAGCATTGATGTATCATACCAATGTTAATCATATGACCAGCATTGATGTATCATACCAATGTTAATCATGTGACCAGCATTGATGTATCTCACCAATGTTAATCATGTGACCAGCATTGATGTATCACACCTATGTTAATCATGGGACCAGCATTGATGTATCTCACCAATGTTAATCATGTGACCAGCATTGATGTATCATACCAATGTTAATCATGTGACCAGCATTGATGTATCTCACCAATGTTAATCATGTGACCAGCATTGATGTATCACACCAGTGTTAATCATGTGACCAGCATTGATGTATCATACCAATGTTAATCATGTGACCAGACCAGCATTGATGTATCACACCAATGTTAATCATGTGACCAGCATTGATGTATCACACCTATGTTAATCATGTGACCAGCATTGATGTATCATACCATGTTAATCATATGACCAGCATTGATGTATAATACCAATGTTAATCATGTGACCAGCATTGATGTATCATACCAATGTTAATCATGTGACCAGCATTGATGTATCACACCAATGTTAATCATGTGACCAGCATTGATGTATCTCACCAATGTTAATCATGTGACCAGCATTGATGTATCACACCTATGTTAATCATGGGACCAGCATTGATGTATCATACCAATGTTAATCATGTGACCAGCATTGATGTATCACTGCAATGTTAATCATGTGACCAGCATTGATGTATCACACCAGTGTTAATCATGTGACCAGACCAGCATTGATGTATCACACCAATGTTAATCATGTGACCAGCATTGATGTATCACACCAGTGTTAATCATGTGACCAGCATTGATGTATCATACCATGTTAATCGTATGACCAGCATTGATGTATCACACCAGTGTTAATCATGTGACCAGCATTGCTGTATCACACCAGTGTTAATCATGTGACCAGCATTGATGTATCACACCAGTGTTAATCATGTGACCAGCATTGATGTATCACACCAGTGTTAATCATGTGACCAGACCAGCATTGATGTATCACACCAATGTTAATCATGTGACCAGCATTGATGTATCACACCAGTGTTAATCATGTGACCAGCATTGATGTATCACACCAATGTTAATCATGTGACCAGCATTGATGTATCATACCAATGTTAATCATGTGACCTGACCAGCATTGATGTATCACACCAATGTTAATCATGTGACCAGCATTGATGTATCATACCAATGTTAATCATGTGACCAGCATTGATGTATCACACCAATGTTTATCATGTGACCAGCATTGATGTATCACACCAGTGTTAATCATGTGACCAGCATTGATGTATCACACCAATGTTAATCATGTGACCAGCATTGATGTATCACACCAATGTTAATCATGTGACCAGCATTGATGTATCATACCAATGTTAATCATGTGACCAGCATTGATGTATCACACCAGTGTTAATCATGTGACCAGCATTGATGTATCATACCAGTGTTGATCATGAGACCAGCATTGATGTATCATACCAATGTTAATCATGTGACCAGCATTGATGTATCACACCAATGTTAATCATGTGACCAGCATTGATGTATCATACCAATGTTAATCATGGGACCAGCATTGATGTATCATACCAATGTTAATCATGTGACCAGCATTGATGTATCACACCAATGTTAATCATGTGACCAGCATTGATGTATCATACCAATGTTAATCATGGGACCAGCATTGATGTATCACACCAGTGTTAATCATATGACCAGCATTGATGTATCACACCAATGTTAATCATGTGACCAGCATTGATGTATCATACCAATGTTAATCATGGGACCAGCATTGATGTATCATACCATGTTAATCATGTGACCAGCATTGATGTATCATACCAATGTTAATCATGTGACCAGCATTGATGTATCATACCAATGTTAATCATGGGACCAGCATTGATGTATCATACCAATGTTAATCATGGGACCAGCATTGATGTATCATACCAATGTTAATCATGTGACCAGCATTGATGTATCATACCATGTTAATCATGTGACCAGCATTGATGTATCATACCATGTTAATCATGTGACCAGCATTGATGTATCATACCAATGTTAATCATGTGACCAGCATTGATGTATCATACCAATGTTAATCATGGGACCAGCATTGATGTATCACACCAGTGTTAATCATGGGACCAGCATTGATGTATCACACCAATGTTAATCATGTGACCAGCATTGATGTATCACACCAATGTTAATCATGTGACCAGCATTGATGTATCACACCAATGTTAATCATGTGACCAGCATTGATGTATCATACCAATGTTAATCATGGGACCAGCATTGATGTATCATACCATGTTAATCATGTGACCAGCATTGATGTATCATACCAATGTTAATCATGTGACCAGCATTGATGTATCACACCAGTGTTAATCATATGACCAGCATTGATGTATCACACCAATGTTAATCATGTGACCAGCATTGATGTATCTCACCAATGTTAATCATGTGACCAGCATTGATGTATCACACCTATGTTAATCATGTGACCAGCAATGATGTATCATACCAATGTTAATCATGTGACCAGCATTGATGTATCACAACAGTGTTAATCATGTGACCAGCATTGATGTATCATACCAATGTTAATCATGTGACCAGCATTGATGTATCACACCTATGTTAATCATATGACCAGCATTGATGTATCATACCAATGTTAATCATGTGACCAGCATTGATGTATCATACCAATGTTAATCATGTGACCAGCATTGATGTATCACACCAATGTAAATCATGTGACCAGCATTGATGTATCATACCAATGTTAATCATGTGACCAGCATTGATGTATCACACCTATGTTAATCATATGACCAGCATTGATGTATCATACCAATGTTAATCATGTGACCAGCATTGATGTATCATACCAATGTTAATCATATGACCAGCATTGATGTATCACACCTATGTTAATCATATGACCAGCAT
Organism: Limnoperna fortunei; assembly: GCA_944474755.1. Classification (NCBI taxonomy): domain Eukaryota; kingdom Metazoa; phylum Mollusca; class Bivalvia; order Mytilida; family Modiolidae; genus Limnoperna; species Limnoperna fortunei. Next base: position 88,630,571 of record OX104118.1, read on the forward strand.
TGATGTATCATACCAATGTTAATCATGTGACCAGCATTGATGTATCATACCAATGTTAATCATGTGACCAGCATTGATGTATCACACCAGTGTTAATCATGTGACCAGCATTGATGTATCACACCAATGTTAATCATGGGACCAGCATTGATGTATCATACCAATGTTAATCATGTGACCAGCATTGATGTATCATACCAATGTTAATCATGTGACCAGCATTGATGTATCATACCATGTTAATCATGTGACCAGCATTGATGTATCATACCAATGTTAATCATGTGACCAGCATTGATGTATCACACCAGTGTTAATCATGTGACCAGCATTGATGTATCATACCAATGTTAATCATGTGACCAGCATTGATGTATCACACCAATGTTAATCATGTGACCAGCATTGATGTATCATACCAATGTTAATCATGTGACCAGCATTGATGTATCACACCAATGTTAATCATGGGACCAGCATTGATGTATCACACCAATGTTAATCATGTGACCAGCATTGATGTATCTCACCAATGTTAATCATGTGACCAGCATTGATGTATCATACTTTTGTTAATCATGTGACCAGCATTGATGTATCTCACCAATGTTAATCATGTGACCAGCATTGATGTATCATACCTTTGTTAATCATGTGACCAGCATTGATGTATCATACCAGTGTTAATCATGTGACCAGCATTGATGTATCATACCAATGTTAATCATGTGACCAGCATTGATGTATCACACCAGTGTTAATCATGTGACCAGCATTGATGTATCACACCAGTGTTAATCATGTGACCAGCATTGATGTATCATACCAATGTTAATCATGTGACCAGCATTGATGTATCACACCAGTGTTAATCATGTGACCAGCATTGATGTATCACACCAGTGTTTATCATGTGACCAGCATTGATGTATCTCACCAATGTTAATCTTGTGACCAGCATTGATGTATCATACCAATGTTAATCATGTGACCAGACCAGCATTGATGTATCATACCATGTTAATCATGTGACCAGCATTGATGTATCATACCAGTGTTAATCATGGGACCAGCATTGATGTATCATACCAATGTTAATCATGTGACCAGCATTGATGTATCACACCAATGTTAATCATGTGACCAGCATTGATGTATCACACCAGTGTTAATCATATGACCAGCATTGATGTATCATACCAATGTTAATCATGTGACCAGCATTGATGTATCATACCAATGTTAATCATGTGACCAGCATTGATGTATCATACCAATGTAAATCATGTGACCAGCATTGATGTATCATACCAATGTTAATCATGTGACCAGCATTGATGTATCATACCATGTTAATCATGTGACCAGCATTGATGTATCATACCATGTTAATCATATGACCAGCATTGATGTATCACTTACAGAATGATAAGATTATTTTACAAAGACTTGTTATTTATTCAAATTATGTGACAAAAATTTGGTACTGTGTCTTTATTTTTTTCAGTTTGCAGATAGAAAGATTAGAAAATGAAAAAAAAGAGTTACTACATAAAATATCGGTGTTAAAACAGCAGACGGGCCCAGGTGCTGCTGAAGTAAGTTTACCATGCCTATTTATCAGCTCCAATTTTCTCAGAATTAACATTATCCATGTCTTTTTAAATTAGCAATCTTCAAATGGCTCAGATACAACATTCACCATGTCTATTTATAGTAGCAATCTCCTGTCATCTAAGAAATTACATTAATCATGTCTATTTATAGTAGCAATCTCCATTTGTCTCAGTTTTAACATTAAACATGACTGTTTTTTTAGTAGCAATCTCCATTTTAACATTAAACATGACTGTTTATAGTAGCAATCTCCATTTGTCTCAGTTTTAACATTAAACATGACTGTTTATAGTAGCAATCTCCATTTGTCTCAGTTTTAACATTAAACATGACTGTTTATAGTAGCAGTCTCCATTTGTCTCAGTTTTAACATTAAACTGTTTATAGTAGCAGTCTCCATTTGTCTCAGTTTTAACATTAAACATGACTGTTTATAGTAGCAATCTCCAGTTGTCACAGATATATCATTTAACAAGTTTATTTATAGTAGGAATCTCCTTTGGCTCAGATTGGACATTAACTATGTATAATTATTTTGGCAGTCTTAATTGGCTCATATTTGAAATTAACATGTCTATTAATTTTTAGTTTGATGCTGAAGCTCAGAATAAAATTACAGCATATGACAGACTGATGGACGAAAATGTAGAAATAAAAATGGAGCTCAAATCAGCCACTACAGAAAAGGATAAAATGAGATTAGAGGTAGAAAGGGTAAGTGTCTGTAAAAATAATTTATTACATACATTTCAGCATACAGTACTCCATATGTTGTTGTCACCATTTGTCCCCCATACATATATATGGAAATCCGGTGGCAGCGACGTCGTTAACATTTGACATTTTGCTTAATATCTTTATGTAAGCTTAAGCCCTAGGTCCATCAAATTTGGTCCAATGATAGCTTATGATGAATACTTGCCAGTCAGTCACCATGCATGGTAGGATGATAATATTTGATATATGGTTGCTGATGAATAGTACATGACTGTCTGGTAGGTGTCACCTAACCTTGACCTCTATTTCACTGTCCAGCGACTGTGTTAAAATTTTTGGATTAGAGCAGTTTCTATGGTAACCATGCATTTTGTATAGTATAAATGATAACAATTGGATGCTCACTACATAAGTTTTTTCATTACTGATGCAGAAAACAGGCGAGACATTTTTCTGTGTCTACACTTGTCTTAAAATAATTTTGTTCTGGTCCATGTCTGATATGAGGATGTAGATGACCACCCCACCAACTATGATCAAAATAGTCTCTCCAATTGACAAGTTTTATTTTTTGGGGGTATTAAAGTTGCAACACAAACTTCAGTGATATTTTCACAATTTGTAGTAGATATGGGCCAGTTAAAACCAACTGTTACTAAATTAAAGAGAAAAGAAATAAACTTTTAAATTGTGAAAAAAATGACACTTGAATTCTTGTCTGTATATTTATGTCAGATGTTTTTATATTGAGTGCTCCAGGTTAGAAGAAAAACATTATGTCAATTCTAGTTAAAGATCACTTCAGATTCCATGTTATTATGTTATGTAATAAACCATGGTAATATTTGACTTTAATTTTAGGTGAAGAAAGAACTACACAATTTTGGTCCAGACTTCTTCGAGGAAATAGAGGACTTAAAATTCAACTACAAACAGGCATTAGAGAAAAATATTTTATATGAAGAAAAAATGGCTCAGTTTGGTTTAACAATTGATTTACCAGGAGGGCATTAATGGCTGCTGTAATTAACCTTGACCTCCCAGAGGTTGACTGTTGTTATAACCTTTGATAAATGTTTATCTCAGATTAACACTGCCTTGTTGTGCTAAGACCAGATTATTATTCTTTTATGTAAACGATTTAGTTGTTACAACATTTATATTGTAGTCTAGGTTACCAATTATAAACAGTAAGAAGGTCAAGGCCAAGGTATAACATACATAGTAAGAAGGTCAAGGTCTTTCATCAAGACATAACATACAAATTGTAAATAGTAAGAAGGTCAAGGTCTTTCATCAAGACATAACATACAAATTGTAGATAGTAAGAAGGTCATCAAGACATACAAATTGTAGACAGTTAGAAGGTCAAGGTCTTTCATCAAGACATACAAATTGTAGACAGTTAGAAGGTCAAGGTCTTTCATCAAGACATACAAATTGTAGACAGTTAGAAGGTCAAGGTCTTTCATCAAGACATAACATTCTAATTACAATGAGTCCCATGTCTCCTAAAACTATTTACTTGTTATTCCAATATTGTATGCCAAATATTATGTTAAATTGGGTGTCAAATTAGAAAAATGTAATATTGATGTTTTTTATATGATAAATCTGTGATAGTGTTATATTATGTAAACAAAGTAGGTATTTATTAATTCATTCCATCCAGACTTGTATTTTTCCGTCCATTATGTAGATTTCTGTTCTTAATAAATAAGAATTCACAAATGAACATATGTCATTTTTCTGGATATTAATGGCTTGTATGGAGTTGTGTACAAGTCCAAGTCCTATCAATTCTAATATTATGAATATAGGCTCGTCCTAAATGCAAGCATCACACATTTTATGGTTCATGACGTTTCTTCTGAGCACACTAACAGTGCTTCATTCCTGTGGTGACATGATGTCTTTCTCTTATGCATTTGTGACATCACATAAATGTCAGCATTTCAAGAATGCAAAAATGTTGTCTGACATTTTTGTTGCAATTTAAAAAATAAACACTTACATTTATCAATTTCAAATTTATTTTTTCAGTCTTCTTTTAATTAATAGTGCTAAACTTCAAAATTTTCTTCTGATTGTTCAGCTACCATTTGGAATGGGTTTGTTCATATGGATCACATGACTTTGTTTTCACACACACATGTAATCATATAGCTTGCATCTGCTATGCTCGCTATTGTGACTAAAAATATCATTTCCTATTAAACTGATCACAATAAAAATGTCACTTCCTATTAAACTGATCACAATTAAAATGTCACTTCCTTTTGAACTGATCACAATAAAAATGTCACTTCCTACTAAACTGATCACAATAAAAATATCACTTCCTATTAAACTGATCACAATAAAAATGTCATTTCCTATTAAACTGATCACAAAAAAATATCACTTCCTATTAAACTGATCACAATAAAAATGTCACTTCCTATTAAACTGATCACAATAAAAATGTCGCTTCCTATTAAACTGATCACAATAAAAATGTCATTTCCTATTAAACTGATCACAAAAAATATCACTTCCTATTAAACTGATCACAATAAAAATGTCACTTCCTATTAAACTGATCACAATAAAAATGTCGCTTCCTATTAAACTGATCACAATAAAAATGTCACTTCCTATTAAACTGATCACAATAAAAATGTCACTTCCTATTAAACTGATCACAATAAAAATATCACTTCTTATTAAACTGATCACAATAAAAATGTCACTTCCTATTAAACTGATCACAATAAAAATGTCGCTTCCTATTAAACTGATCACAATAAAAATGTCACTTCCTATTAAACTGATCACAATAAAAATGTCACTTCCTATTAAACTGATCACAATTAAAATGTCACTTACTATTAAACTGATCACAATAAAAATGTCACTTCCTATTAAACTGATCACAATTAAAATGTCACTTACTATTAAACTGATCACAATTAAAATGTCACTTCCCACTAAACTGATCACAATAAAAATGTCACTTCCTATTAAACTGATCACAATAAAAATGTCACTTACTACAAAACTGATCACAATAAAAATGTCACTTACTACTAAACTGATCACAATTAAAATGTCACTTCCCACTAAACTGATCACAATAAAAATGTCACTTCCTATTAAACTGATCACAATAAAAATGTCACTTACTACAAAACTGATCACAATAAAAATGTCACTTCCTATTAAACTGATCACAATAAAAATGTCACTTCCTATTAAACTGATCACAATAAAAATGTCACTTCCTATTAAACTGATCACAATAAAAATGTCACTTCCTATTAAACTGATCACAATTAAAATGTCACTATTAAACTGATAACAATAAAAATGTCACTTCCTATTAAACTGATCACAATAAAAATGTCACTTACTACAAAACTGATCACAATAAAAATGTCACTTACTACTAAACTGATCACAATTAAAATGTCACTTCCCACTAAACTGATCACAATAAAAATGTCACTTACTACTAAACTGATCACAATAAAAATGTCACTTCCTACTAAACTGATCACAATAAAAATGTCACTTCCTATTAAACTGATCACAATAAAAATGTCACTTCCTATTAAACTGATCACAATAAAAATGTCACTTCCTATTAAACTGATCACAATAAAAATGTCACTTCCTATTAAACTGATCACAATTAAAATGTCACTATTAAACTGATAACAATAAAAATGTCACTTCCTATTAAACTGATCACAATAAAAATGTCACTTCCTATTAAACTGATCACAATTAAAATGTCACTTCCTATTAAACTGATCACAATAAAAATGTCACTTCCTATTAAACTGATCACAATCAAAATGTCACTTCCTATTAAACTGATCACAATTAAAATGTCACTTACTATTAAACTGATCACAATAAAAATGTCACTTCCTATTAAACTGATCACAATAAAAATGTCACTTACTATTAAACTGATCACAATTAAAATGTCACTATTAAACTGATCACAATAAAAATGTCACTTCCTATTAAACTGATCACAATAAAAATGTCACTTCCTATTAAACTGATCACAATTAAAATGTCACTTCCTATTAAACTGATCACAATTAAAATGTCACTTCCTATTAAACTGATCACAATTAAAATGTCACTTCCACAGAAATGTTATAGCAGTTTTTTTTTATAAATATATGGTTGTATACCTTCTGCAGCAGCCTGGATTGTTTTCAGAAAAAAAACCCATTAACATCTTCCCTTGTGAAAATGATTGTATAAAACCTTGATGACATTTCATATGTCTGCTACCTAACTTTGAATTTGATGGCCTTCCCCACTAACAGATAGCTTGACCCACTAACAAAGATAGCTTGACCCACTAACAAAGATAGCTTGACCCACTGACCCACTAACAGAGATAGCTTGACCCACCAATCCACATGTCATTCACACATAAAGCGAACAAATTTTAAGCTAGAATTATGAATATGTATTCTATATTATATACACAATAATGCTCAGATATAGATTGTTGATGAAGTTACAATTGAACCAATGTGGTCTTTCTATCACATATTAAATAAGATCATTGTACTCCCAACTGGCAAGAGCCGAAAGTGAAGGAACAAAAACAAATCTGGATTCAGACAATGTGGTCTTACTATCACATATTAAATAAGCTCATTGTACTCCCAACTGGCAAGAGACGAAAGTCAAGGAACAAAAACAAATCTGGATTCAGACAATGTGGTCTTACTATCACATATTAAATAAGCTCATTGTACTCCCAACTGGTAAGAGCCGAAAGTCAAGGAATAAAAACAAATCTGGATTCAGACAATGTGGTCTTACCATTACATAATAAGCTCATTGTACTCCCAACTGGCAAGAGCCGAAAGTCAAGGAACAAAAACAAATCTGGATTCAGACAATGTGGTATTACTATCACATATTAAATAAGCTCATTGTACTCCCAACTGGCAAGAGCAGAAAGTCAAGGAACAAAAACAAATCTGGATTCAGACAATGTGGTCTTACTATCACATATTAAATAAGCTCATTGTACTCCCAACTGCCAAGAGACGAAAGTCAAGGAGCAAAAACAAATCTGGATTCAGACAATGTGGTCTTACTATCACATATTAAATCAGCTAATTGTACTCCCAACTGGCAAGAGCAGAAAGTGAAGGGACAAAAACAAATCTGGATTCAGACAAAGTGGTCTTACTATCACATATTAAATAAACTCACTGTACTCCCAACTGGCAAGAGCCGAAAGTCAATGAACAAAAACAAATCTGGATTCAGACAATGTGGTCTTACTATCACATATTAAATAAGCTCGTTGTACTCCCAACTGACAAGAGCCGAAAGTCAAGGAACAAAAACAAAAGTGGTCTTACTATCACATATTAAATAAGATCACTGTACTTCCAACTGACAAGAGCAGAAAGTCAAGAAACAAAAACAAATCTGGATTCAGACAATATGGTCTTACTATCACATATTAAATCAGCTCATTGTACTTCCAACTGGCAAGAGCCGAAAGTCAAGGAACGAAAACAAATCTGGATTCAGACAATGTGGTCTTACTATCACATATTAAATAAGCTCATTGTACTTCCAACTGGCAAGAGCAGAAAGTGAAGGGACAAAAACAAATCTGGATTCAGACAATGTGGTCTTACTATCACATATTAAATCAGCTCATTGTACTCCCAACTGGCAAGAGCCGAAAGTCAAGGAACAAAAACAAATCTGGATTCAGACAATGTGGTCTTACTATCACATATTAAATCAGCTCATTGTACTCCCACCTGGCAAGAGCAGAAAGTGAAGGGACAAAAACAAATCTGGATTCAGACAATGTGGTCTTACTATCACATATTTAATCCGCTCATTGTACTTCCAACTGGCAAGAGCAGAAAGTGAAGAAACAAAAACAAATCTGGATTCAGACAATGTGGTCTTACTATCACATATTAAATAAGCTCGTTGTACTTCTAACTGGCAAGAGCCGAAAGTCAAGAAACAAAAACAAATCTGGATTCAGACAATGTGGTCTTACTATCACATATTAAATAAGCTCGTTGTACTTCCAACTGGCAAGAGCCGAAAGTCAAGAAACAAAAACAAATTTGGATTCAGACAATATGGTCTTACTATCACATATTAAATAAGCTCGTTGTACTCCCAGCTGGCAAGAGCCGAAAGTGAAGGGACAAAAACAAATCTGGGTTCAGACAATGTGGTCTTACTATCACATATTAAATCAGCTCATTGTACTCCCAACTGGCAAGAGCCGAAAGTCAAGAAACAAAAACAAATCTGGATTCAGACAATGTGGTATTACTATCACATATTAAATAAGCTCGTTGTACTCCCAACTGACAAGAGACGAAAGTCAAGGAACAAAAACAAATCTGGATTCAGACAATGTGGTCTTACTATCACATATTAAATAAGCTCATTGTACTCCCAACTGGCAAGAGCCGAAAGTGAAGGAACAAAAACAAATCTGGATTCAGACAATGTGGTCTTACTATCACATATTAAATAAGCTCGTTGTACTCTCAACTGGCAAGAGCCGAAAGTCAAGAAACAAAAACGCACAAATTTGGATTCAGACAATATGGTCTTACTATCACATATTAAATAAGCTCGTTGTACCCAAACTGGCAAGAGCCGAAAGTGAAGGGACAAAAACAAATCTGGATTCAGACAATGTGGTCTTACTATCACATATTAAATCAGCTCATTGTACTCCCAACTGGCAAGAGCCGAAAGTTAAGAAACAAAAACAAATCTGGATTCAGACAATATGGTCTTACTATCACATATTAAATCAGCTCATTGTACTCCCAACTGGCAAGAGCCGAAAGTCAAGAACAAAAACAAATCTGGATTCAGACAACATGGTCTTACTATCACGTATTAAATTAGCTCATTGTACTCCCAACTGGCAAGAGCCGAAAGTCAAGAACCAAAAACAAATCTGGATTCAGACAATGTGGTATTACTATCACATATTAAATAAGCTCGTTGTACTCCCAACTGACAAGAGACGAAAGTCAAGGAACAAAAACAAATCTGGATTCAGACAATGTGGTCTTACTATCACATATTAAATAAGCTCATTGTACTCCCAACTGGCAAGAGCCAAAAGTCAACGGACAATTACAAATCTGGATTCAGACAATGTGGTCTTACTATCACATATTAAATAAGCTCATTGTACTCCCAAATGGCAAGAGCCGAAAGTGAACGGACAATTACAAATCTGGATTCAGACAATGTGGTCTTACTATCACATATTAAATCAGCTCATTGTACTTCCAACTGGCAAAAGCCGAAAGTGAAGGAACAAAAACAAATCTGGATTCAGACAACGTGGTCTTACTATCACAATATTAAATAAGCTCATTGTACTCCCAACTGGCAAGAACCAAGGGACAAAACAAATCTGGATTCAGACAACGTGGTCTTACTATCACAATATTAATTAAGCTCATTGTACTCCCAACTGGCAAGAACCAAGGGACAAAACAAATCTGGATTCAGACAATGTGGTCTTACTATCACATATTAAATCAGCTCATTGTACTCCCAACTGGCAAGAGCCAAAAGTCAAGGGACAAAAACAAATCTGGATTCAGACAACGTGGTCTTACTATCACAATATTAAATCAGCTCATTGTACTCCCAACTGGCAAGAGCCGAAAGTCAAGGAACAAAAATAAATCTGGATTCAGACAATGTGGTCCTACTATCACAATATTAAATAAGCTCATTGTACTCCCAACTGGCAAGAGCCGAAAGTCAAGGAACAAAAATAAATCTGGATTCAGAAAATGTGGTCTTACTATCACAATATTAAATAAGCTCATTGTACTCCCAACTGGCAAGAGCCGAAAGTCAAGAACCAAAAACAAATCTGGATTCAGACAATGTGGTATTACTATCACATATTAAATAAGCTCGTTGTACTCCCAACTGACAAGAGACGAAAGTCAAGGAACAAAAACAAATCTGGATTCAGACAATGTGGTCTTACTATCACATATTAAATAAGCTCATTGTACTCCCAACTGGCAAGAGCCAAAAGTCAACGGACAATTACAAATCTGGATTCAGACAATGTGGTCTTACTATCACATATTAAATAAGCTCATTGTACTCCCAAATGGCAAGAGCCGAAAGTGAACGGACAATTACAAATCTGGATTCAGACAATGTGGTCTTACTATCACATATTAAATCAGCTCATTGTACTCCCAACTGGCAAGAGCCAAAAGTCAAGGGACAAAAACAAATCTGGATTCAGACAACGTGGTCTTACTATCACAATATTAAATCAGCTCATTGTACTCCCAACTGGCAAGAGCCGAAAGTCAAGGAACAAAAATAAATCTGGATTCAGAAAATGTGGTCTTACTATCACAATATTAAATAAGCTCATTGTACTCCCAACTGGCAAGAGCCAAAAGTCAAGGGACAAAATCAAATCTGGACTCAGACAATGTGGTCTTACTATCACATATTAAATCAGCTCATTGTACTCCCAACTGGCAAGAGCCAAAAGTCAAGGGACAAAATCAAATCTGGACTCAGACAATGTGGTCTTACTATCACATATTAAATCAGCTCATTGTACTCCCAACTGGCAAGAGCCGAAAGTTAAGAAACAAAAACAAATCTGGATTCAGACAATATGGTCTTACTATCACATATTAAATCATCTCATTGTACTCCCAACTGGCAAGAGCCGAAAGTGAAGGGACAAAAACAAATCTGGATTCAGACAATGTGGTCTTACTATCACATATTAAATAAGCTCGTTGTACTTCCAACTGGCAAGAGCCGAAAGTGAAGAAACAAAAACAAATCTGGATTCAGACAACATGGTATTACTATCACATATTAAATAAGCTCGTTGTACTCCCAACTGACAAGAGACGAAAGTCAAGGAACAAAAACAAATCTGGATTCAGACAATGTGGTCTTACTATCACATATTAAATCAGCTCACTGTACTTCTAACTGGCAAGAGCCGAAAGTGAAGGGACAAAAACAAATCTGGGTTCAGACAAACAACACAACAAGAAACAAAAACACAAAAACATAAGAGAGTACCACGTACCCAATAACAGCCATGGGTGCACTCCATGTATACTCCAGAGTACCACGTACCCAATAACAGCCATGGGTGCACTCCATGTATACTCCAGAGTACCACGTACCCAATAACAGCCATGTGTGCACTCCATGTATACTCCAGAGTACCACGTACCCAATAACAGCCATGGGTGCTCTCCATGTATACTCCAGAGTACCACGTACCCAATAACAGCCATGAGTGCACTCCATATATACTCCAGAGTACCACGTACCCAATAACAGCCATGAGTGCACTCCATGTATACTCCAGAGTACCACGTACCCAATAACAGCCATGGGTGCACTCCATGTATACTCCAGAGTACCACGTACCCAATAACAGTCATGGGTGCACTCCATGTTTGCTCCAGAGTACCACGTACCCAATAACAGCCATGAGTGCACTCCATATATACTCCAGAGTACCACGTACCCAATAACAGCCATGTGTGAACTCCATGTATACTCCAGAGTACCACGTACCCAATAACAGCCATGGGTGCACTCCATGTATACTCCAGAGTACCACGTACCCAATAACAGCCATGGGTGCACTTCATGTATACTCCAGAGTACCACGTACCCAATAACAGCCATGGGTACACTCCATGTATACTCCAGAGTACCAGGTACCCAATAACAGCCATGGGTGCACTCCATGTATACTCCAGAGTACCACGTACCCAATAACAGCCATGGGTGCACTCCCTGTATACTCCAGAGTACCACGTACCCAATAACAGCCATGTGTGCACTCCATGTATACTCCAGAGTACCACGTACCCAATAACAGCCATGGGTGCACTCCATGTATACTCCAGAGTACCACGTACCCAATAACAGCCATGGGTGCACTCCATGTATACTCCAGAGTATCACGTACCCCATAACAGCCATGGGTGCACTCCATGTATACTCCAGAGTACCACGTACCCAATAACAGCCATGGGTGCACTCCATGTATACTCCAGAGTACCACGTACCCAATAACAGCCATGAGTGCACTCCATGTATACTCCAGAGTACCACGTACCCAATAACAGCCATGGGTGCACTCCAAGTATACTCCAGAGTACCACGTACCCAATAACACCCATGGGTGCACTCCATGTATACTCCAGAGTACCACGTACCAAATAACAGCCATGGGTGCACTCCATGTATACTCCAGAGTACCACGTACCCAATAACAGCCATGGGTGCACTCCATGTATACTCCAGAGTACCACGTACCCAATAACAGCCATGGACGCACTCCATGTATACTCCAGAGTACCACGTATCCAATAACAGCCATGAGTGCACTCCATATATACTCCAGAGTACCACGTACCCAATAACAGCCATGAGTGCACTCCATATATACTCCAGAGTACCACGTACCCAATAACAGCCATGGGTGCACTCCATGTATACTCCAGAGTACCACGTACCCAATAACAGCCATGGGTGCACTCCATGTTTGCTCCAGAGTACCACGTACCCAATAACAGCCATGAGTGCACTCCATGTATACTCCAGAGTACCACGTACCCAATAACAGCCATGTGTGCACTCCATGTATACTCCAGAGTACCACGTACCCAATAACAGCCATGGGTGCACTCCATGTATACTCCAGAGTACCACGTACCCAATAACAGCCATGGGTGCACTTCATGTATACTCCAGAGTACCACGTACCCAATAACAGCCATGGGTGCACTCCATGTATACTCCAGAGTACCACGTACCCAATAACAGCCATGGGTGCACTCCATGTATACTCCAGAGTACCACGTACCCAATAACAGCCATGGGTGCACTCCATGTATACTCCAGAGTACCACGTACTCAATAACAGCCATGGGTGCACTCCATGTATACTCCAGAGTACCACGTACCCAATAACAGCCATGGGTGCACTCCATGTATACTCCAGAGTACCAGGTACCCAATAACAGCCATGGGTGCACTCCATGTATACTCCAGAGTACCACGTACCCAATAAAAGCCATGGGTGCACTCAGGTGCATGTATACTCTATGAAGTGTAAATATAATGGGATAGTTCATCGACTGTAAACATATTTATGGTTCTGAAACCAAAGATATACATGTAAGTAAAACATACACAAGTAAATATGAATAGATACAGTAATAAGGCAGAAGTCATAGATTATCTGATGATGACAGGGGACCAGTAATAAGGTAGAAGTCACAGAGTGTCTGATTATGACAGGGAACCAGTAATAAGGTAGAAGTCATAGATTGTCTGATTATGACAGGGAACAGATGAATGTTTTATGCTTAAGTGTAACTAAATAAGCAAATTATTATTATTATTATTATTATTATTATTATTATTATTATTATTATTTACAGCATTTATTTAGCGCATATCTAATAACATAACTCTATGCGCTTTACAAAAAAAAATCAAAATCATACAAAGACAGATCAATTATATGAAAATAGAATAAAAATCTTAAGAATAAACAACACATTATCACAGTATACACACATTATCACAGTATATACACATTATCACAGTATACACACATTATCACAGTATACACACATTATCACAGTATACACACATTATCACAGTATACACACATTATCACAGTATACACACATTATCACAGTATACACACATTATCACAGTATACACACATTATCACAGTATACACACATTATCACAGTATACACACATTATCACAGTATACACACATTATCACAGTATACACACATTATCACAGTATACACACATTATCACAGTATACACACATTATCACAGTATACACACATTATCACAGTATACACACATTATCACAGTATACACACATTATCACAGTATACACACATTATCACAGTATACACATTATCACAGTATACACACATTATCACAGTATATACATATTATCTTATTACAATGTAGGAAAACTCATAATAGTAACTAATCACAGTATATACATATTATCTAACTACAATGTAGGAAAACTCATAATAGTAACTAATCACAGTATATACACATTATCTTATTACAATGTAGGAAAACTCATAATAGTAACTAATCACAGTATATACATATTATCTTACTACAATGTAGGAAAACTCATAATAGTAACTAATCACAGTATACACACATTATCTTATTACAATGTAGGAAAACTCATAATAGTAACTAATCACAGTATACACACATTATCTTATTACAATGTAGGAAAACTCATAATAGTAACTAATCACAGTATATACATATTATCTTATTACAATGTAGGAAAACTCATAATAGTAACTAATCACAGTATACACACATTATCTTATTACAATGTAGGAAAACTCATAATAGTAACTAATCACAGTATATACATATTATCTTATTACAATGTAGGAAAACTCATAATAGTAACTAATCACAGTATACACACATTATCTTATTACAATGTAGGAAAACTCATAATAGTAACTAATCACAGTATATACATATTATCTTATTACAATGTAGGAAAACTCATAATAGTAACTAATCACAGTATATTGAATTTAATCACAGTATGCTAGTTTAAAAAGATAGGTTTTGAGATGTTTTTTAAAGGCTGGTAAGGAGTGTTCATTTCTCAGGTGTGTTGGTAGTCCATTCCACAAGCTGCCTGCAGCTTTGTCGAAACGACGCCCTCCGTAAGTGTTTGTGCTCACCTTCGGTATAACCAGGAGGTTTTCATTCTCGGCACGTTACAGGACTGTCACCAAATCACCATATATCAGAGAAATATTTCCAAAGACATGTAACAGAAATGTCCCCAATGAACCCCAAAGAGGCACATATCACAAGACTGTCATCAAATCACTATATATCACAGGACTGTCACCAAGTCACTATATATCAGAGGACTGTCACCAAATCACCATATATCAGAGGACTGTCACCAAATCACCATATATCAGAGGACTGTCACCTAATCACCATATATCAGAGGACTGTCACCAAATCACTATATATCACAGGACTGTCCCCAAATCACCATATATCAGAGGACTGTCACCAAATCACTATATATCACGGGACTGTCACCAAATCACTATATATCACAGGACTGTCACCAAATCACTACATATCAGAGGACTGTCACCAATTCACTATATATAACAGGACTGTCACCAAATCACCATATATCACAGGACTGTCACCAAATCACTATATATCAGAGGACTGTCACCAAATCACTATATATCAGAGGACTGTCACCAAATCACCATATATCAGAGGACTGTCACCAAATCACTATACATCACAGGGCTGTCACCAAATCACTATATATCACAGGACTGCCACCAAATCACTATATATCACAGGACTGTCACCAAATCACTATATATCACAGGACTGTCACCAAATCACTATATATCACAGGACTGTCACCAAATCACTATATATCACAGGACTGTCACCTAATCACTATATATCACAGGACTGTCACCAAATCACTATATATCACGGGACTGTCACAAAATCACTATATATCAAAGGACTGTCACCAAATCACTATATATCAGAGGACTGTCACCAAATCACTATATATCACAGGACTCTCACCAAATCACTATATATCACAGGACTGTCACCAAACCACTATATATCAGAGGACTGTCACCAAATCACTATATAGCACATGATATTCACCTAATCACTATATATCACGGGACTGTCACCTAATCACTAAATATCACAGGACTGTCACCAAATCACTATATATCACAGGACTGTCACCAAATCACTTTATATCACAGGACTGTCACCAAATCACTAAATATCAGAGGACTGTCACCAAATCACTATATATCACAGGACTGTCACCAAATCACTATATATCACAGGACTGTCACCAAATCATTATGTATTACAGGACTGTCACCAAATCACTATATATCACAGGACTGTCACCAAATCACTATATATCACGGGACTGTCACCAAATCACTATATATCACAGGACTGTCACCAAATCACTATATATCAGAGGACTGTCACCAAATCACTATATATCACAGGACTGTCACCAAATCACTATATATCAGAGGACTGTCACCAAATCACTTTATATCACAGGACTGTCACCAAATCACTATATATCACAGGACTGTCACCAAATCACTATATATCACGGGACTGTCACCAAGTCACTATATATCAGAGGACTGTCACCAAATCACTATATATCACAGGACTGTCACCACATCACTATATATCACAGGACTGTCACCAAATCACTATATATCACAGGACTGTCACCACATCACTATATATCACAGGACTGTCACCAAATCACTATATATCACAGGACTGTCACCAAATCACTATATATCACAGGACTGTCACCAAATCACCATATATCAGTGGACTGTCACCAAATCACTATATATCACGGGACTGTCACCAAATCACTATATATCATAGGACTGTCACCAAATCACTATATATGACAGGACTGTAACCAAATCACCATAAATCAGAGGACTGTCACCAAATCACTATATATCACAGGACTGTCACCAAATCACTATATATCACAGGACTGTAACCAAATCACCATAAATCAGAGGACTGTCACCAAATCACTATATATCACAGGACTGTCACCAAATCACTATATATCAGAGGACTGTCACCAAATCACCATATATCAGAGGACTGTCACCAAATCACTATATATCACGGGACTGTCACCAAATCACTATATATCACAGGACTGTCACCAAATCACTATGTATTACAGGACTGTCACCAAATCACTATATATCACAGGACTGTCACCAAATCACTATATATCACGGGACTGTCACCAAATCACTATATATCACGGGACTGTCACCAAATCACTATATATCACGGGACTGTCACCAAATCACCATATATCAGAGGACTGTCACTAAATCACTATATATCACGGGACTGTCACCAAATCACTAAATATCACAGGACTGTCACCAAATCACTATATATCAGAGGACTGTCACCAAATCACTTTACATCACAGGACTGTCACCAAATCACTATATATCACAGGACTGTCACCAAATCACTATATATCACGGGACTGTCACCAAATCACTATATATCACAGGACTGTCACCAAATCACTATATATCACAGGACTGTCACCAAATCACTATATATCACAGGACTGTCACCAAATCACTATATATCACAGGACTGTCACCAAATCACTATATATCACAGGACTGTCACCAAATCACCATATATCAGAGGACTGTCACCAAATCACTATATATCACGGGACTGTCACCAAATCACCATAAATCAGAGGACTGTCACCAAATCACTATATATCACAGGACTGTCACCAGATCACTATATATCAGAGGACTGTCACCAAATCACTATATATCACAGGACTGTCACCAAATCACTATATATCACGGGACTGTCACCAAATCACTATATATCACGGGACTGTCACCAAATCACTATATATCACGGGACTGTCACCAAATCACCATATATCAGAGGACTGTCACTAAATCAATATATATCACGGGACTGTCACCAAATCACTAAATATCACAGGACTGTCACCAAATCACTATATATCAGAGGACTGTCACCAAATCACTTTACATCACAGGACTGTCACCAAATCACTATATATCACAGGACTGTCACCAAATCACTATATATCACGGGACTGTCACCAAATCACTATATATCACAGGACTGTCACCAAATCACTATATATCACAGGACTGTCACCAAATCACTATATATCACAGGACTGTCACCAAATCACTATATATCACAGGACTGTCACCAAATCACTATATATCACAGGACTGTCACCAAATCACCATATATCAGAGGACTGTCACCAAATCACTATATATCACGGGACTGTCACCAAATCACCATAAATCAGAGGACTGTCACCAAATCACTATATATCACAGGACTGTCACCAGATCACTATATATCAGAGGACTGTCACCAAATCACTATATATCACAGGACTGTCACCAAATCACCATATATCAGAGGACTGTCACTAAATCACTATATATCACGGGACTGTCACCAAATCACTATATATCACAGGACTGTCACTAAATCACCATATATCATAGGACTGTCACCAAATCACTATATATCACAGGACTGTCACCAAATCACTATGTGTCACAGGACTGTCACCAAATCACTATATATCACGGGACTGTCACCAAATCACTATATATCTGAGGACTGTCACCAAATCACTATATATATCACAGGACTGTCACCAAATCACTATATATCACAGGACTGTCACCAAATCACTATATATCAGAGGACTGTCACCAAATCACCATATATCAGAGGACTGTCACTAAATCACTATATATCACGGGACTGTCACCAAATCACCATATATCATTGGACTGTCACCAAATCACTATGTATTACAGGACTGTCACCAAATCACTACATATCAGAGGACTGTCACCAAATCACCATATATCAGAGGACTGTCACCAAATCACTATATATCACGGGACTGTCACCATATCACTATATATCAGAGGACTGTCACCAAATCACCATATATCAGAGGACTGTCACTAAATCACTATATATCACAGGACTGTCACCAAATCACTATATATCACAGGACTGTCACCAAATCACCATATATCAGAGGACTGTCACTAAATCACTATATATCACGGGACTGTCACCAAATCACCATATATCATTGGACTGTCACCAAATCACTATGTATTACAGGACTGTCACCAAATCACTACATATCAGAGGACTGTCACCAAATCACCATATATCAGAGGACTGTCACCAAATCACTATATATCACGGGACTGTCACCATATCACTATATATCAGAGGACTGTCACCAAATCACCATATATCAGAGGACTGTCACTAAATCACTATATATCACAGGACTGTCACCAAATCACTATATATCACAGGACTGTCACCAAATCACCATATATCAGAGGACTGTCACTAAATCACCATATATCAGAGGACTGTCACTAAATCACTATATATCACGGGACTGTCACCAAATCACTATATATCACAGGACTGTCACTAAATCACCATATATCATAGGACTGTCACCAAATCACTATATATCACAGGACTGTCACCAAATCACTATGTATCACAGGACTGTCACCAAATCACTATATATCACGGGACTGTCACCAAATCAATATATATCACGGGACTGTCACCAAATCACTATATATCAGAGGACTGTCACCAAAACACTATATATCAGAGCATTGTCACCAAATCACTATATATATCACAGGAATGTCACCAAATCACTATATATCACAGGACTGTCACCAAATCACTATATATCACAGGACTGTCACCAAATCATTATATATCAGAGGACTGTCACCAAATAACTATATATCAGAGGACTGTCACTAAATCACTATATATCACAGGACTGTCACCAAATCACTACATATCACAGGACTGTCACCAAATCACTATATATCAGAGGACTGTCACCAAATCGCTATATATCACAGGACTGTCACCAAATCACCATATATCACAGGACTGTCACCAAATCACTATATATCACAGGACTGTCTCCAAATCACTATATATCACAGGACTGTCACCAAATCACTATATATCACGGGACTGTCACTAAATCACTATATATCACAGGACTGTTACCAAATCACTATATATCACAGGACTGTCACCAAATCACTATTTATCACGGGACTGTCACGTAATCACTATGTATCAAAGGACTGTCACCAAATCACTATATATCACAGGACTGTCACCAAATCACTATATATCACGGGACTGTCACCAAATCACTATATATCACAGGACTGTCGCCAAATCACTTTATATCACAGGACTGTCACCAAATCACTATATATCAGAGGACTGTCACCAAATCACTATATATCACAGGACTGTCATCAAATCACTATATATCACAGGACTGTCACCAAATCACTATATATCACAGGACTGTCACCAAATCACTATATATCACAAGACTGTCACCAAATCACTATATATCACAGGACTGTCACCAAGTCACTATATATCACAGGACTGTCACCAAATCACTATATATCACAGGACTGTCTCCAAATCACTTTATATAACAGGACTGTCACCAAATCACTATATATCACAGAACTGTCACCAAATCACTATATATCACGGGACTGTCACCAAATCACTATATATCACAGGGCTGTCATCAAATCACTATATATCACAGGACTGTCACCAAATCACTACATATCACAGGGCTGTCACCAAATCACTATATATCACAGGACTGTCACCAAATCACTATATATCAGAGGACTGTCACTAAATCACTATATATCACGGGACTGTCACCAAATCACTATATATCAGAGGACTGTCACCAAATCACTATTTATCACAGGACTGTCACTAAATCACTATATATCACGGGACTGTCACCAAATCACTATATATCACGGGACTGTCACCAAATCACTATGTATCACAGGACTGTCACCAAATCACTATATATCAGAGAAAAATCGGCATATCACATGACTGTCACCAGATGATACGAAGGGTGTCGTAAGGACCCTCATCGGATATCTTAAATACGCCTGCATTCGCCTGCCATAATAAATGTACGCCTGCAGTAAAAAAGTGTATGCCTGCCATCATATTTATGTATTATATTGGTGTTTTCTTTTAGAAGCAATTCTATGTATTTTTTTACTAGTTTTCAATGAAAGTTTTGAGGAATTAGTGAATTCAGTGTAACCAGGGACAGTCTATACTAGTTAGTATTGACTGTCCCTGGTGTAACGGTGAATTGCCGATAACATGGTATAACTCATTCGTAACTCGAAGTTCAAATATACATGTTTTCACTTGTTCAGTACTTAAATCTCTACTTAAAGACTCTAGGTGTTGAGTTTCCTTAATTTCAGGTACATAACTTTCATAGTCTTTAAGTGACTCACGGATCTTGTCGATTTTATCCAAGAAAAAATATGCAAACTTTTCAGCCAGTGAAATGTTACTTTTCCCAGGTGGCATTGGATTCTCATACTTTGTCCCAGTAAGTTCGGATACCTTGTACAATTGTTTTTAATCGCCCTTAGAACTTGTTACTTTGTCACTTGTCATAGTTCTTTTTTTATGATACTTGAGACATAGCTTTTTTACAGTGTCAAGTTAACCTTTTAAATCTGAGTACGTCAGCTTTAAACAGTGGTTTAGATGCACGTCAAATCAGTTTTTGTGTCAAAGGTGCACGTTTATCCAAAACTAACTCAAACATATCTACACAAGCATTTACAGCATCACTTTCTACTAACATGTGTTAAGGTCTTTTGAAAACATGATCAATCTGTTTAAAGTTTCTAAATTTAACAGTTTTGCTGGTTACATTTTCTTTTTGTGTACTAGTATTAAGAATAGATTTCACAACATAGTGATCTGAAACATATGATCCAGGTTCACAAGACCAAATTTCCACTCCATTCGTTGCTTCTGTAATAACTAGATCGAGGATTTGTCCAGCAGTATGGGTAAAAAAGCTAACATGTTGAACTAGAACGAATAGTCGTACCCTCGCTTTTTTATTTTATTTTATTTTATTTTTTTTTTTTTTGGGGGGGGGGGGGGCGAGGTTAATCCGACAAATCACAAATCTAACTTCGTATTATAACGGCAGTAAAATTCGGCCGAATGTTGAACCAGCCCCATTGCACATAGAGAGTTTTTGAATTCGAAATTGTAGCGCTATTTTCGTTAATGTGTAGATTGAAGTCACCCATTATAAAGATTTTAGTATAACTTGATAGTGTGTCTTCCTTAAACTCAAAGAGATCTGGGACAAATTGAGCAGGAGTCGAGACTGTTGGCGATCTGTAAGTGTCGACCACATTAACTGTTATGGTTTTAGTATCAATGACCATATGCCAAATTAGACAGTGTGCGATGTTCCAAAAGTGAGTCTGCGCATCCTAACCCCTTACCGACAGGTTACTGCAATACCACCCCCTCATCTGTCCTTCCTGTTTGCCACACTAATTTTATAGCCGTTTTGATTTAAATCTGAAGTGTCATATTGATGTTCCTTATTGTCCGAGTACCACGGTTCTGTGAAAAGTGCAAAATCAGCTTTCTCTTCTCGGAGTATCTGTCCTATAAGCTCACTTTTGTTTACTAAGGATCTACAGTTAAGCCAGTGACTTTTTCGTTTCCTTTGTTAAGTAATAATGTGCTGTCTAGTGTAATTGTGATCAAATTTTCCATGTAAACACCAGAATTTCTTTTTGTCCTTTTAATTCTAAGATGGTCTGATCGTTTGACCCTACAATCACCTGACAATCTATCAGTTGCAAAACTAACGGTCCAGACAATATAGGTAAACCACATGTAACCTCAGTACGCAGCAACAATAACACTAATAAAAATGCGGTGTCAAGCTACGTAGCGACAATGTCAGTAGAGAACGACTATGAAGTGACTTGTGCTAATCCCAACTCGTACCGGTGGCATTACGTCACGGTTGAAATCGGCAGACGATGAGCATTTTCATTCCGTTATTTTAAGAAAAAGAACCGCCAGATTTTATCTCTATGGTATTGACATTAATACTACAAGAAACGGTATTTGGAACTATCTTACCAAACGCGGTGTTAATGGAACATATTTACGACTGTTCAATCCCAAGAATGACCGGTACATCGAAAGTGTAAAAACCCCCCGAAAAGTGTAAAAACCCCGTGGAATAGTGTAAAACCCCCCATATCTGTGGTGAAAACCCCAAAGCGAACATAAACTGTTACATAATAAACAATACACATGACAATACGACAAAAAAAGTATAGAGAATATCATTGCATAATACAAACAAGATAATAACAGCTAGTTAAATGCGTGTATTTAAAATATTATACTAGAGGAACTTTGACCAATGTGGACCCTATGTTCGTAGTGCCAATGACTGCTTTATAAAGTCGCATACAATTGGAATCAGTTCCTATTTCGGATTCAAAATTTGGTGCATATGAATAATTTGATTATTGAAATCAATATATTGATTTAAATTTAATTAAAACAGTAAAGAGTACGGTTAATATTATGACTTGGAACGTTAGAGGGATAATGACCTCTACACTATGTCTCCTAGATTATTTGATTTATATGATTGTGACATTATCTGTGGACCATGGACTATATCTGGAAGAGTGGTCATGATGTTGTTCCGCCGTGGACTATATCTGGAAGATTGATCATGATGTTGTTCCGCCGTGGACTATATCTGGAAGATTGATCATGATGTTGTTCCGCCGTGGACTATATCTGGAAGATTGGTCATGATGTTGTTCCGCCGTGGACTATATCTGGAAGATTGGTCATGATGTTGTTCCGCCGTAGACTATATCTGGAAGATTGATCATGATGTTGTTCCGCCGTGGAAAATATCTGGAAGATTGGTCATGTTGCTGTTCCGCCGTGGACTATATCTGGAAGATTGGCCATGATGTTGTTCCGCCGTGGACTATATCTGGAAGATTGGTCATGATGTTGTTCCGCTAGTTGAAAACCAAATCCAGGTATTGAGCTTAAATCAAATTTTAAATCGTATAAAAGAACTTCAAATAACTGAAGCCAAGGTAGGAACTGCAACTTTGCGATGATAGGAATTTTAATTTTGTCTGATAGCACAAATCCAAAGGTCATGACCAAACTTTATAGTTCTGTCGTTTTACCGTCCGTGCTGGATGGTTGTGGAATGTGGACCAACTTAAAAAATATTTTTCAGCATTTCATTGCCAAAGATAAACTTTGATTAAAACCTTGAACTCGTTCAGATGTCTGCAAAAGTATTTTTGGTTTTCATCCTATTATCAGCCAGAGAAACAAAAGAAAACTTTTTTTACAGAAACTTTGCACCCTTGATTCTGAGAATTTATCTAAGAAATTTCGTAAGGAGGCTGTTCTCTTATCTGACTGAGATATCTCCTCATCAGATCCTACTTAAACTTTCACTACACTTTCAAAAAGGAGATTTTTTGAAAATCACGAATCGTTGTTGGCATCCTTTGGTCTCAAAATCAAAGTCTCCTACTATTGGATACCAAAACTTCACAAAAATCCATACAAAAAGCGTTTCATTTTAAGATGGTCTTTTTGTACCACCAAAAGACTATCGCTACTCCTGACAACTATTTTAATAACATTAAAAACGGGACTTCAAAAATACAGTGACACTTTCTACTCCAGGAGTGGCATAAATGAAATGTGGATATTCAAAATTTCTAAAGACCTAATAGATATCTTGAGGTCTGGATCTCTTTCACAACGTAACAGCATTAAAACATTTGATTTTTCGACACTCTAAATTGGCATCCCTCATATGCACCATAAAACCAGGCTTAAGATCTTATTAAACGCTGCTTTTTAAAGACAAACGGAAAGACACGATAAAAATACATGATAATTAGCCATGACAGAACTCACTTCGTCATCAATAACTCTAAATCAAATAATAAATATACTAAAGACCAAATCTGTCAAATGATTGACAACATATTCGTAATGTTTGGATGGAATATTTTTCAACAGACTGTTGGTATTCCAATGGGTACTAATTGAGCTCATCTCCTCGTTGACCTGTTTTTGCACTCTTATGAGGCTGTTCCTATAACGCCTGATGAAGAAGAAAGAAAAGACACTGGCCCAGACCTTTAATTTCACATTCCGCTATATTGAGGATGTTTTGTCCCTCAACAATGCTAAATTTGGTGACTATTTGCATTCAATATACCCCAGCGAACTTGAAATTAAAGACATCACCAATACACTAAGGTCTGCCTCTTACTTAGCCCTAATTCTAGAAATAGACTCGGGAAAATTACAAACTAGACTCTACGACAAACGTGATGACTTTAACTTTCCAATTGTCAACTTCCCGTTCAACGACAGCAACATTCCAGCGTATGGTGTGTACATTTCACAACTTATACGTCATTCTAGATCCTGCGATAGGTATTCCGATTTTCTAGACCGGCTCACTGCTGTTGACTGTTAAACTACTCAAACAAGGGTTTGTTGCACCTAGTGTTTCCTATTCCTGGATTTGACTTTTTCCTTGACATGACAATGAGTCAATCTGCGGGTGTCTAATTAGAGGCAGCCACTGCTTACTCGTCCGGAACACCTGAGTGCACCCATCGGTTTTTGTTTTTTTGTTTTTTTTTTTTGTTTTTTTTTGGGGGGGTGGGGGGGGGTACTCTCTTTATGTGTTTTTTGTTTTTGTGTTGCGCTGTATATGTTTGTCTATATCCGGATTTGCAATTGTCCCTTGACTTTCGACTCTTGTTGTTCGGTCGGTTTTCTTTGCTATTTTCTTTCTTTTCTAAGATACTAGTAAGGGGATTGACTGTGACATATTTTACTGGTACCGCATACACAGCATCAATATAGAACTAGGGAAAACAAATTTGTAGTCTCATTTTTGTTTTCATTTTTTGTTTTGTTTTCGTTTTGTTTGGTGCAAAATGCAGTAATTATGAATTTAATGTTATATGTTTACTTAAATTTAACAGCTGTACTTATTACTTTGCAGTTATTATTTTTTGGTTAAAATGTGTACAGGTGAGCAATGACAGGCATCTAGGAAGCTCTGGTTACATGTATGAAGTACAGGTGAGCAACGACGGGCGTCTAGGAAGCTCTGATTTCATATATGAAGTACATGCCAGCAATAACAGGCTTCTAGGAAGCTTTGGTTACATGTATGAAGTACAGGTGAACAATGACAGGCTTCTAGGAAGCTCTGGTTACATGTACGAAGTACAGGTGAGCAATGACAGGCGTCTAGTAAGCTCTGGTTACATGTATGAAGTACAGGTGAGCAATGACAGGCGTCTAGTAAGCTCTGGCTGCATATATGAAGTACAGGTGAGCAATGACAGGCCTCTAGGAAGCTCTGGTTACATGTATGAAGTACAGCTAAGCACTGACAGGCATCTAGGAAGCTCTGGTTACATGTACGAAGTACAGATGAGCAATGAGAGGCCTCTAGGAATCTCTGGTTACATGTATGAAGTACAGGTGAGCAATGACAGGCGTCTAGGAAGCTCTGGTTACATGTATAAAGTACAGGTGAACAATGACAGGCTTCTAGGAAGCTCTGGTTACATGCACGAAGTACAGGTGAGCAATGACAGGCGTCTAGTAAGCTCTGGCTGCATGTATGAAGTACAGGTGAGCAATGACAGGCGTCTAGGAAGCTCTGGTTACATGTATGAAGTACAGCTGAGCAATGAAAGGCTTCTAAGAAGCTCTGGATACATGTATGAAGTACAGCTGAGCAATGACAGTCTTCTATAGGAAGCTCTGGTTACATGTACAAAGACCGCACAACAAAATAAACATAAAATAAATCACAAAAAGGACAGAT
Source organism: Limnoperna fortunei (assembly GCA_944474755.1). Taxonomy (NCBI): domain Eukaryota; kingdom Metazoa; phylum Mollusca; class Bivalvia; order Mytilida; family Modiolidae; genus Limnoperna; species Limnoperna fortunei. The sequence continues at coordinate 88,657,509 of OX104118.1, forward strand.
ACGATGGCATAAACTATACACCTCGCCATAAGTTAAGTAACACCCTATTATTTTCCAGGAATTCATTTCAGATTTTATATATTTTAATAATTTTTAAAGAAATAACAAATGAAACATACAAGCAACATGTTTACAGTCGCTTTACTTATTGTTTGATGAAAAAATGTTCAAAGCAAAGATATAAAAAAACGTGCAAATAAAACTTCCATTAGTAAAAAAATAAGTTTGATTGCATACTTCAATTTCATGAACTTAACGTATACACATCATCACAGGTCAACGTTCAGAAAAAGAAAAGTCAATTTGAAATTTGTTAAACGCAAAAATTCTCAGTAAGTCGTGTAACCATCACGTTTCCGGTACAATTCATCAACTCTCCTCCTCATGCTGTTGACTAAACGACGAAGTGTAGCATGTGGTAAATTCTGCCATTCATTTTGAATGGCAACACGTAGTTCTTGGACATTTTGACAAGCAGGTGCTCTGTTATTGATTTTACGGCCAATGATATCCCACAAATGTTCAATTGGATTCATATCGGGTGACATGGATGACCATGGAAGATGCTCAATAGCTTCCATTTCGATAACATCACGTACAATTGAAGGTCGGTAAGGTCTTGCGTTGTCATCCATAAAGATGGATCTGTTACCAAGTGCATGATTGTCAAAATGTGGCACAATAATAGCGTTAATGACGTCATTTCTGCCCTGTCGGCATTGTCCCATCAACCACATACAGATTCAGTTTACAGTCATATAAAAGCGTGCCCACACTGTAACACCACCGCCAAACGCTGTAGTGCCTAGGATGTTGTTCTGGTTGTAAGCAGTGCCTCGTTGTCTCCAAACTCGCATGCGCCCATCAATATGACGAAGAAGGAATCTGCTTTTGTCGGTCCAGAGTACTCGTCGCCAGCTTCGAATATTCCAATGGCGTGCCCACTCTAAATGTGCTTGGCGATGTCTCTGTGTCAACAGTGGATGTTTCAAGGGACAACGAGCTCTCAACCTTGCATTGTTTAGGCGCCTGTTCACTGTTCGAACGGCGACTCTGGTTGCAATATTCCAATCGTCACGAAGATATCTTGCAGTGGCAAACAGTTGGCGTTTGGCTACACGAACGAGTGCTCTATCCTCCCTTTCAGATGTTTTTGGTGGTCGACCTGACCTAGGACGTTCCTGGATAGTTCCATCATCTCGAAGACGTTTCAGTAGCCGGGATACAATACTAAAGTGAATGCCAAAGTGTTGTGCTATCCGACGCAAGCTCTGGCCACTATTACGCATTCCAACGATCTGCCACTTCTCAGCTTCACTTAATTTCCGTCTAGGTATTGTAAAAATGTAAAGATGAAGTCGAAAAAGACCAGGAGATGAACACTTAATCGTTAAGGAAAACAAGGCTTTTAGGCGTGCTCGACTTCCGTATGACAAACTGGTTTTGATATTTAAAGAATTACCCGAGGAGTTAATTAAAGTAACTTTCCCGTGCTCGAATGATGGCTTTAGTACATAAATAACACAAAGTTAATGTTCATTCAGATTTTTGAAATTATAAAACAAATTGTAGGTGTTGCTTAACTTATGGCGAGGTGTATATTTGCTTATGGTGACGTTGAACCGATTTTTTTTTATTTCTGAAAATTATTGGTACTGCATGCTGTACCTGCAAAAGTTATTGCTACGGCGAAGCCGTACCTGCCGTTACGCTTATGTACATGTTCAGTTATTTCTTTTTGCGTTGTAAATTCTTCAATTATTTATTTGAGAAATACATTTTCAAGCTTGTTTCATGTCGTTTCTTTTCATACCTTTTTTCCATGGAATGACATACAACATTGTTCCAACGTTTCTTTCCTTGATGATGGAAGTAAACTTCTATAAAATTATTGCACCATATATTTTTTATTAACATGTGTTCTAGTTAAAATATATTTCACAGACAAATAGCAAGTTTGTATTTTACTTTCCTGCATGGTTTTGTTACACACTTAGGAATAAACTTTCATTCTATAAGGTTAAAAGTCTATATAAATTGAGTGTGATTATAGCGATCACCAAAATTTTTATGCTTTGGTTTTTAGATAAACCACAATGTACTCTTCAGTGTTTAAGGTGAGAAAGTTAGTTATCACCCAAACAAACGTCAAAGAAGTCGAAGAGAAAGTTGACAGAAATAAGGCGAAATGTCACATTTACCGCCTCTTCCAGCTTCTCTGAAACAAATTCAGCATTATCTCAAAACTGCAAGCGAACACGATAAAAGAGATCCAGTAGTATCTTATTATTGTAAGTAAGGATGACGATACCCGAGTCCAGACGTCGTTGTGATGACGAATCCTAATTAGTCCGAGAATCCTCTGCCGTCCAACGCTTTTTTATTAATTTTTTTTTTTTGCGTGGGACGTCAGAGAGCTCTCCATAAGCAAAACAGCGGATTTTGCGACACCAGTCTGGGTCGGCACATTTCATCGTGTCGGATTTAATTAAACATTTTCATCCAGTTAATCTATATATAATTCGCTTCTTTAGATATTCTTCTCTAGGAATATAATCATCTTACCTTCAATCAAGCTGATTTAAGTCCGTTTCTAAGGTCATTTCCATCGATACCCTTACAATACTACATTTCACTTACATTTTGAACAAAAAGTCACGTGACAACAATGTGACTTAAATCCAGTGCTTAAATTAGCTTGATTGAATGTATGATGATTATATCGTTTTTTTTTTTTAAATTTGAATATGAATGTAGGCGCAGCCTTAATGCGTGCATCGCACATTGTTCGTGTCGTTACTACAGAGCCCCCCTAACAGTGCCTCTACATTCTATTGATGACGTGACGTCATATCTAATGTGTTGGTGACGTCACAAAACTCAATTTCAAATACAGCGTTTCAGATTGAAAAAAATTTGTCTGGCATTTTTGCAGTAATTTAAAAAATAAACACTTTAATTTTATCGATGTCAAAATTATTTTTGTCTACTTTTATATTATATATTTTTTCGTTCGTCTACAATATTTTCTTCTGATAGCTCAACTACCATCTGAAATGGGTTTGTTCATATGGATCACATGACTTTTTTCACACATGCATGTTCCGTATAGTGAGCATGCTCGCAATAAACACAGGAATTAGACCCCCATACGGAAACAAATTAAAAGCGGATATATAATTGACCCTTTCAAAATCCCCTATACTCCATGTTATTGTGCCTAGAGGCTGTTTTTTGGCTGACAAATAAAAACTGCTTAACGCGTATGTCCCAGCTTATGCTCCTATTGTAGATCCAAAAATGTGTCAATTGAATTTAACAATTATTTTTCACAGTTACTTAGCGTTTTGAAATGCGGTAGATTTTTTCATTTTGACAGAGCAATTTTCTATAGTAAAGTTTGACCTTAATTACAACAGAAGTTTATGTTTGGAAGAGTCGGTTGTTGCCTGTTCGAAATCCTTTGGGTAATGTCATCTGCAGGGTTCACCACAGGCTATTCAAGGGCGAAGCTCCTCCACTCTTGAATTTGTTTCCTCCACCCTTGAATTTTGAGCTCCATACTAAAGTTTGACTTTATTCCTAAAACAATGAAGTTTTTAAATACAAAAATACATGTATATTGAGACTGGTAGCAAAAACACAAGTGGGAAAACAAAAACAAAGACTGATAACTGATCTGCAATTAAGGCAGGAAAAGTCTAGGGGTTTGTCCGAATACCATTGAAGGTTAGGAAAGAAGACGATCGATAAATATTTAATATCTGGTCAAATTTCCTTTTCCGTTAAATGCATTGTGAAATAACTCCCAGAGAGTGAAAGAACTAAATTTATTTCAGATACATGTATGATTTCATTTTCATGTCAATAGAGGTAAGTTCAAGGACCTCATATATGTTCCTTTGATTAGTTTAAGCTCATTTTGTACATACTAGTATTTACAAATATTACTGACATTTTCAGTTTTACATCAAAAAGTTTAAAAGTTTTTGAATCTCTATTTTACAATTTTTATATCTAATGTGACTTTCTTTAATTATAAAGAAATGAATTTTTATTATCCGTTACTATTTGATTTTTTTAATGATTTTTATTTATAACATACATGGTTAAAAATATTATTTTCATATGAAAAAACATAATCAAAATTAACATTTTCTTGCTGTTTATTTTCTCCTTACATCCATGTTTAATTGCAAGTAATAACCAACCATACTTTACAATAATGATTTACCCTGCCAAAACTTTATCCATGCTTTTAATCGAGTACAACACTTAGAAATTAAAAAAATCTTTTAACCAGGTTAGTACTAAATATAAAAGTTAATTTCTTGAAAAACTAGGACAGTATCAAAAATAGAACATATCACTGCAAAGTACATGAAATTACAGCATTTTTAAATTAAAGGAAAAACATTACAATGAAATTCAATGCTAAACGCCAATGTTTAAAAGGGTATTACATTTAATCAAAAGATGAAATAAAATCAATTATATTGCATTTTTAGTTCATCTTGACCAAAGGTCCATGAGAGCTATTCCCATCACTTGGCGTCTGTTGTTTGTCATAAACTTTTTAAAAAATCTCAACTAAAACCACTTCGTCAATTTTTTTCAAACTTGACCACAATCATCCTTAGGGTACATGGTTTTAAATTTGTATCTATGGTGTTGATCAATGAACAAAGATGGCCACTGTTACTGAAAACAGAACATAGGGGTCAACAGACATTTTTGGTCAATATCTCAAAAATTATAAAAGCGTTTGCAAAAAACTTTATCATCACAAGTGTTCCTAGTAGTCTGAAGTTGTTAAATGACTTCTGTAGGAATTATTGCTCTTTAATTACAATTTTTTACAAAAGTTAAGTTTTTAAAAAATAACTCAAAAACCATAAGAGCTATATTGACATTGTAAATAGCTTAAATAACCAGCAATACAATGCCTACAAAACACTTTGTTGGTCCAAAATTGTCAGACCACTGCTTATAGGAGTAATTGCCCTTTAATGATTTATTTTATGAAATTGCCATTTTTGTCCTTTAACCTAAAAAACTATAACAGCTAGAGTGGAACTGTAAAATGCAAAAATGATCAGCAACACAAGTCCTACAATTTACTTTATTGGGCTGAAATATTAATTTTTATTGGATCTTATTGGAGTTATTGCCCTTTTGATGACAATTTTTATGAAATTTTTTGTTTTTGTCCTGTAACCTAAAAACGAGAACAGCTAAAGTGAAATTGTAAAGTGCAAAAATGATCAGCAATATAAGTCCTACAATTGACTTTTTTTGGTCTGAAATTATCAGATGACTTCTTATATTGCCCTTAATTGATGATTTTAGACAATTACCAATTTTTGCCAAAAGAAATTAAAAACTGTAATAACTAAAGTTATATAGCAAAAATAATCAGAAGGACAAGGCCTACAAATCATTATATTGTTTGAAAACTGTCCAATGACTCATTATAGGAGTTATTGCCTTTTAAGTCTATAATACCTAGGGGTAAAATTGTAAATTACTAAATTAGCCTAAAGGACAAGGCCTACCAAATCATTAAATTTTTCAGAAATTGTTTGATGGCATCTTATAGGAGTTTACTTACACATATAATCAAAATTTTTGTTTGAAGAAATGTTTAGTTGTTTGCTCAGTAACTTTAAAGCTATAACAACTAGACTGAAACTGTAAATTGCAAAAATTTATAAAGATACATGTAGCTTGAAGTCATTTGTGTTGCAGACGAGTGATTACAGGCTCCTGGGAGCCTCTAGATTAAATACTGGTACCCCATCCCTGATGTACCCCTTTAAAGTCTATTGATGTAAGTTTATAGTGTATAGAAATTTCTGTTATTCTGTTGAAGGTCAACTTTATGCCATGCAGACTGGTATGGAAATAGATAAGAAATCACAAGAAGCCAGAACATTTCTTTTTGCACTTATGGACTACCTAGAAAAGGTTTAAATAGTTTTAGAAATATTTTAGTGTATCATCCATTTGTTTGTTTCTGAATGTTTTATGTTTAAATAAAAAAATGGTTCTCATGTTTTCCTATCAAAATTTAATATTACATGAACATGATGAATGATCAGAAATTTAATATTACATGTATGATCAGAAATTTAATATTACATGTATGATCAGAAATTTAATATTACATGTATGATCAGAAATTTAATATTACATGTATGATCAGAAATTCAATATTACATGCATATGTATGATCAGAAATTTAATATTACATGTTTGATCAGAAATTTAATATTACATGTATGATCAGAAATTTAATATTACATGTATGATCAGAAATTCAATATTACATGCATATGTATGATCAGAAATTTAATATTACATGTATGATCAGAAATTTAATATTACATGTATGATCAGAAATGTAATGTTACATGTTTGATCAGGAATTTAATATTACATGTATGATCAGAAATTTAATATTACTAGTACATGTATGATCAGAAATTTAATATTACATGTATGATCAGAAATTCAATATTACATGCATATGTATGATCAGAAATTTAATATTACATGTTTGATCAGAAATTTAATATTACATGTATGATCAGAATTTAATATTACATTTATGATCATAAATTTAATATTACCTGTATGATCAGAAATGTAATATTACATGTATGGTCAGAAATTTAATATTACGTGTATGATCAGAAATTTAATATTACATGTATGATCAGAAATTTAATATTACCTGTATGATCAGAATTTAATATTACATGTTTGATCAGAAATTTAATATTACATGTATGATCAGAATTTAATATTACATTTATGATCATAAATTTAATATTACCTGTATGATCAGAAATGTAATATTACATGTATGGTCAGAAATTTAATATTACGTGTATGATCAGAAATTTAATATTACATGTATGATCAGAAATTTAATATTACGTGTATGATCAGAAATTTAATATTACATGTATGATCAGAAATTTAATATTACCTGTATGATCAGAAATTTAATACATTTATATGTTATTTGTATTTAATTAAACATAAAATTAGTACTCATATCAACATTATCTTTAAAGGTATAGATATAGATTGCAGCCAAGTTTATAGCACCTGTCATCAAATTTAGTACTCTTATAATCATTATCTTCAAAGATAAAGATATCTATACATTGCAGCCAAGTTTATAGCACCTGTCATCAAGTTAAGGATATGTATCATTATTGTTTTAGTTCAAAGGATCCCATAAAAACATGGAAGCTATCACCAATGATGTAATAGGACAAGCACACATGGAGAATTATGCCCTCAAAGTGTTCCTGTTTGCAGATAATGAAGACAGAGCTGGAAGATTTAACAAGTAAAAATATTTCTGTGTAACTATTGTCAATGGTCAGTGTTAGCCGATTCCATACTTGTACATAATATTATAAGATATTTCTTACCAACTTTATGTTTAGGATATAACTTTGATGATAATGGAAATTATAAATGGGGAGTTATAAAGTAGACACAAGCTTATAGGTTTACTACAAGTATCATCTGTAAACTGTGTGTTACATCTGAATGTCCCTCAACCAATCTAATTATACAATAGTCACATATATAGAGGGTATTGTCATGATATCTTGACTGCACAAGGGAGAGTGGTATTGTCTGAAACATTGATAATGCCCCAGCCAAAGACAAGGGCATTATCAATGTTAAAGGCAATACCACTGTCCCGAGTGCTGGCAAGCTATATAAGCAACTATTATATTTAATTTATTGAAGAATTAAGAAACCATATGTTTAAGACTGTATTATGTATTTGTAGCTGCTTGCATTATGATTTAAATATGGGCCTCATGATATATCATTGTTTGGCATTTGTAGGCAATACACAGTTAGTTTTCCTAACTTTTGGACAATTTTGCCTCATTTAGTTTGTATGTACATATATTTTTGTTATAAATTAAAAATAAACAGTTTTATGTTGCTTGTTACTGTAGAGGGCAATACAACGACAAGATAACGCCGGCGTGATAATGCTGTCATGTTAAATTACTGCATGCAGATTAATTAATACCAGCTGACCTTGTTTTATCCAATTGAAACAAAAATAATTTTACTGATATGAATAAATAAAATTTAATCTATCACTTGCCCCCCAATTTTTGTTGTTGTTGCTGTGAATATAATTGTTCGGATGTTGTTAGATCTTCACAGCAACAATAACAAAAAGGGGGAGCTAGTGAAAAATTTGAATTTTAATTAGATTTTCTTTCACCTTAATTACTGTATAAATTTTTATGTGCAATTAAGTTTTGGTAATTAATTAATTGGCCAAGCTGTATATAGGTCAGTTTATTGATTGGCTGTATGTAGGTCAGTTTATTGATTGGCTGTATATAGGTCAGTTTATTGATTGGCTGTATATAGGTCAGTTTATTGATTGGCTGTATGTAGGTCAGTTTATTGATTGGCTGTATATAGGTCAGTTTATTGATTGGCTGTATGTAGGTCAGTTTATTGATTGGCTGTATATAGGTCAGTTTATTGATTGGCTGTATATAGGTCAGTTTATTGATTGGCTGTATGTAGGTCAGTTTATTGATTGGCTGTATATATGTCAGTTTATTGATTGGCTGTATATATGTCAGTTTATTGATTGGCTGTATGTAGGTCAGTTTATTGATTGGCTGTATATATGTCAGTTTATTGATCGGCTGTATTTAGGTCAGTTTATTGATTGGCTGTATATATGTCAATTTATTGATCGGCTGTATATAGGTCAGTTTATTGATTGGCTGTATATAGGTCAGTTTATTGATCAGCTGTATATAGGTCAGTTTATTGATTGGCTGTATATATGTCAGTTTATTGATTGGCTGTATGTACGTCAGTTTATTGATTGGCTGTATATAGGTCAGTTTATTGATTGGCTGTATATAGGTCAGTTTATTGATTGGTTGTTTACAATTCAGTTTATTGATGTGCTGTATATAGGTTAGTTTTATTGATTGGCTGTATATAGGTCAGTTTATTGATTGGCAGTATATAGGTCAGTTTATTGATCTGCTGATTATAGGTCAGTTTATTGATTGGCTGTATATAGGTCAGTTTATTGATTGGCTGTATATAGGTCAATTTATTGATCGGCTGTATATAGGTCAGTTTATTGATTGGCTGTATATAGGTCAGTTTATTGATCAGCTGTATATAGGTCAGTTTATTGATTGGCTGTATATAGGTCAGTTTATTGATCGGCTGATTATAGGTCAGTTTATTGATTGGCTGTATATAGGTCAGTTTATTGATTGGCTGTATATAGGTCAGTTTATTGATTGGCTGTATATAGGTCAGTTTATTGATCGGCTGTATATAGGTCAGTTTATTGATTGGCTGTATATAGGTCAGTTTATTAATCGGCTGTATATAGGTCAGTTTATTGATCTGCTGATTATAGGTCAGTTTATTGATTGGCTGTATATAGGTCAGTTTATTGATTGGCTGTATATAGGTCAGTTTATTGATCTGCTGTATATAGGTCAGTTTATTGATCGGCTGTATATAGGTCAGTTTATTGATCGGCTGTATATAGGTCAGTTTATTGATTGGCTGTATATAGGTCAGTTTATTGATTGGCTGTATATAGGTAAGTTTATTGATTGGTTGAATAAAGGTCAGTTTATTGATCTGCTGTATATAGGTTAGTTTTTGTCTCGCCTGCGGCGAAAGTCGCTGGAAGAGAGACATATGTATGGGAATCCGGCGGCGGCGGCGGCGTAAACACTTGACATCTTGCTTCATATATTTGTAAGCCCAAGCCCTAGGTCCATCAAATTTGGTCCAGAGGTAGCTTATGATGAGTACTTGCCAGTCAGTCACCTGTCACCTGACCTTGACCTCAATTTCACAGTCCAGCGACTACGTTAAAGTTTTTGGGTTATGACAGTTCCTCTGTAACTACGCATGGTAGGATGACAATATTTGGTGTATAGGTTGCTGATGACTAGTACATGACTGTTTGGTAGGTGTCACCTGACCTTGACCTCAATTTCACGGTCCAGTGACTACGTTGAAGTTTTTGGGTTACGACAGTTCCTCTGTAACTACGCATGGTAGGATGACAATATTTGGTGTATAGGTTGCTGAAGACTAGTACATGACTGTCTGGTAGGTGTCACCTGACCTTGACCTCAATTTCACAGTCCAGCGACTACGTTAAAGTTTTTGAGTTACGACAGTTTGTCTGTAATTACGCATGGTAGGATGACAATATTTGGTATATAGGTTGCTGATGAATAGTACATGACTGTCTGGTAGGTTCCACCTGACCTTGACCTCAATTTCACGGTCCAGCGACTACGTTAAAGTTTTTGGGTTACGGCTGTTCCCCTGTAACTATGCCTAGTATGGTGACAATTTTTCGTATACAGGCCGCTGCTGATATTTAATGCTATTTACGTAATGCTTATGACGAAATTTATTTTCATTACTGATGCGGAATGCAGGCGAGACGTTTTTCTGTGTCCACACTTGTATTGATTGGCTGTATATAGGCTAGTTTTTTAAAAATATTAATTTGCTGTATCTATCATTATAGAAACGTAGTCAAGTCCTTCTACACAGCAGGGATGCTGTTTGATGTGTTGGCATGTTTTGGTGAAATAAGTGAAGATGTAAGTAATATATCTACATACATGTAAGTAATATATAAGTCTACATACATGTAAGTAATATATAAGTCTACATACATGTAAGTAATATATAAGTCTACATACATGTAAGTAATATATAAGTCTACATACATGTAAGTAATATATAAGTCTACATACATGTAAGTAATATATAAGTCTACATACATGTAAGTAATATATAAGTCTACATACATGTAAGTAATATATAAGTCTACATACATGTAAGTAATATATAAGTCTACATACATGTAAGTAATATATAAGTCTACATACATGTAAGTAATATATAAGTCTACATACATGTAAGTAATATATAAGTCTACATACATGTAAGTAATATATAAGTCTACATACATGTAAGTAATATATAAGTCTACATACATGTAAGTAATATATAAGTCTACATACATGTAAGTAATATATAAGTCTACATACATGTTATGTAATTCTATCTCGTTCACATTACATATGTTTCTCATCAATATACTAGATCTCTATTGGTTCAAGATGATGATGTAGAATCATTCTTTGCATTTCTCAATTAAACTGGTAGCCATAAAGAGCACACGCTTCCTTTATGAAGTCCACAGTAAACAAACAACATGGAGTAATTTAAATCAACAGAAATACATTTCGCACGATTTAAATCAGGACCCTGCATTTTTTAAAATAAAATAAAATGTAAATATAAGAATTAAATGGATTCTTTTGAAGTACCATTGATGAATGAAAGTGTTGACTGAAGCACATTTCCATCAAGAAGCTCGGTAGAAAATGTGCTCTTGTCAAGGCTTTCATACATCAATGGAACTTAAGAATGCATTTGATTCTTAAATATTCCTGAACAAGACAAAACCTCATGTATCTTCATTTCATCTTAATGCTGAGTTGCCTTCTTAACAATACCATATTTTCAGTTAGTTCTGCAATAGTTTAACGAAGCAGAACTATTTTGTGTGATTGAATCTGATAATAGTAAATAATAATTATTGTTATTTTAGATACAGAAAAATAGAAAGTATGCAAAATGGAAAGCAGCATATATACATAAATGTTTGAAAAATGGGGAAACGCCTGTCCCAGGTCCTCTTGGTGGAGAGGAAGGTGAAGGTTTGTTTGCTTGTTTGTTTGTTTGTTTGAATGGTGTTTTATGCCACTTTCAGCTATTTTACAGCTATATCATGGCATCCAGTTTTATTGCGGGAGAAGCAAGTGTACCAGGAGAAAACTCCCAATCTGTGGTAGGAAAACAGGCAATCATTGTCAATTAAATTAAAGTTGAGCACACTTTGCCCACAGTGAGACTCAAACATGCAACCTCAGTGTTGACAGACCCATGTGATCAAAAGTAGATGAATACCTTAATCACTTTGCCCCTGAAGTTGAAGGCAGATATTTATAAATAAGGATCACGCCAGTTCCTGGTCCCATTATGTGATGAAGGCAGATATTTATAAATAAGGATCACGCCAATTCCTGGTCCCATTATGTGATGAAGGCAGATATTTATAAATAAGGATCACGCCAGTTCCTGGTCCCATTATGTGATGAAGGCAGATATTTATAAATAAGGATCACGCCAGTTCCTGGTCCCATTATGTGATGAAGGCAGATATTTATAAATAAGGATCACGCCAGTTCCTGGTCCCATTATGTGATGATGATAGGCAGATATTTATAAATAAGGATCACGCCAGTTCCTGGTCCCATTATGTGATGAAGGCAGATATTTATAAATAAGGATCACGCCAGTTCCTGGTCCCATTATGTGATGAAGGCAGATATTTATAAATAAGGATCACGCCAGTTCCTGGTCCCATTATGTGATGATGATAGGCAGATATTTATAAATAAGGATCACGCCAGTTCCTGGTCCCATTATGTGATGAAGGCTGATATTTATAAATAAGGATCATGCCAGTTCCTGGTCCCATTATGTGATGAAGGCAGATATTTATAAATAAGGATCACGCCAGTTCCTGGTCCCATTATGTGATGAAGGCAGATATTTATAAATAAGGATCACGCCAGTTCCTGGTCCCATTATGTGATGAAGGCAGATATTTATAAATAAGGATCACGCCAGTTCCTGGTCCCATTATGTGATGAAGGCAGATATTTATAAATAAGGATCACGCCAGTTCCTGGTCCCATTATGTGATGATGGCAGATATTTATAAATAAGGATCACGCCAGTTCCTGGTCCCATTATGTGATGAAGGCAGATATTTATAAATAAGGATCACGCCAGTTCCTGGTCCCATTATGTGATGAAGGCAGATATTTATAAATAAGGATCACGCCAGTTCCTGGTCCCATTATGTGATGATGATAGGCAGATATTTATAAATAAGAATCACGCCAGTTCCTGGTCCCATTATGTGATGAAGGCAGATATTTATAAATAAGGATCACGCCAGTTCCTGGTCCCATTATGTGATGAAGGCAGATATTTATAAATAAGAATCACGCCAGTTCCTGGTACCATTATGTGATGAAGGCAGATATTTATAAATAAGGATCACGCCAGTTCCTGGTCCCATTATGTGATGAAGGCAGATATTTATAAATAAGGATCACGCCAGTTCCTGGTCCCATTATGCGATAATGATATGAACAATTGTTAATGTTAAGATGTTCTGGTCTAATTAGTGGAAAGAACAGTGTAAATAGTGGAGAAAACAGTGACAGTTGGTGACAAGTACAATGACACTTATTGGAGAAGTGTGTAATTAGTGGAGAGAACTGTAATAAGCAGGGAAAACAGTGTAATTAGTGGAGAGAACAGTGTAAGTAGTGGAGAGAACAGTGACAATTAGTGACTAAAACAGTGACAGTTAGTTGAGAAAACTGTGTAATTAGTGGAGAGAACAGTGTATGTACGTGAAAAACATGTAATTAGTGGTGAGAACAGTGTTATTAGTGGAGAGAACAGTGTAATTAGTGGAGAGAAAAGTGTATTTAGTGGAGAGAACAGTTTATATACAGGAGAGAACAGTGACAATTAGTGGCCAGAACAGTGTAATTTGTGAAGAGAACAGTGTAATTAGTGGAGAGAACTGTAATAAGCAGGGAAAACAGTGTAATTAGTGGAGAGAACAGTGTAAGTAGTGGAGAGAACAGTGACAATTAGTGACTAAAACAGTGACAGTTAGTTGAGAAAACTAATTAGTGGAGAGAACAGTGTATGTACATGAAAAACATGTAATTAGTGGTGAGAACAGTGTTATTAGTGGAGAGAACAGTGTAATTAGTGGAGAGAAAAGTGTATTTAGTGGAGAGAACAGTTTATATACTGGAGAGAACAGTGACAATTAGTGGCCAGAACAGTGTAATTTGTGAAGAGAACAGTGTAATTTGTGGAGAGAAAAGTGTAATTAGTGGAGAAAACAGTGTATATACTGGAGAGAACAGTGTAATAAGTGGAGAGAAAAGTGTATATACTGGAGAGAACAGTGACAATTAGTGGCCAGAACAGTGTAATTTGTGAAGAGAACAGTGTAATTAGTGGAGAGAAAAGTGTAATTAGTGGAGAAAACAGTGTATATACTGGAGAGAACAGTGTAATAAGTGGAGAGAAAAGTGTATATACTGGAGAGAACAGTGACAATTAGTGGCCAGAACAATGTAATTTGTGGAGAGAAAAGTGTAATTAGTGGAGAGAACAGTGTATATACTATATATATCTTTATTCTCTAAAACCACAAGACAGCAGTACAGAGAAAACAAAAAGTAATAACAAAATGAACACACACACACAAATACAGTAATATACAAACTAAAACACAAACTAAAAACTCAAATAAAAAGCGATTAAACTCAGCCTGGGGTAGCCAAGGTTTTGTTAATTATTTTAATAAACTTGACAATCTTAATCAATTTTGATCTATTTTGACTATTCATAAGGTCACTTAATTTAGTCACATTTGGTTGTTTAAAATAGTAACAAGGAATAGACTTTTTACAGCTTTCTAGTAAAAAAGGACAAACAAGTATATAATGATATTCATCACCTATATCGTTTTGTCTACAAATATTACAGATGCGATTATTTCTGGTTATGTTTGACCATCTTCCTTCTTCTATTGGCAGTCTATGATTAACTGGCGAAACTTACATAAGTCAATAATCATTTGTTATCTAACAATTTAAAATACTCTTCTTGTTCTATGACATTTTTAAAAAGTCTATAATTCAAAGTTTTTGGTGAATTTTGTACAGTATCATTCCAGGTTTGAATAAATTGGTCCCTAAGATTTTTTGTTTTACAGAAGATATTAACCAATTCGTGTTCATAAAATTTTGATTGTCCCAAACATATGATAGTCCACATGTATTCAATATTTTTTTGACATTGTTAAGCCAGTTGAATTCCTTTCTTTGTTGATCTAACAAACTTAATGCCACACTATATAAGATAAAAGGGATTTTAGATTTCTTGCCTGCTAGTAACTTAGACCAAAACAATATAACCCTAACTTTAATATCAATATCTAACGGAAAACGCCCTAGTTCATCATAAATCATACATGATGGGGTAAATGCTTTCAGGTGTAATAACAATTTACAAAATTTGAGATGGACTTTTTCAACCATGTCGAGGTGTCCAAATCCCCATACCTCGGAGCCATAGAGTAAGACTGGTTTCACCATTTTGTCAAAGAGATCAAGTTGACATGTAATTGATAAATTATGTAATCTTCCTAGTTTAAGTACTTCATACAATGCTTTTGTGGCTTTCTTAACAGCTACCTGTTTTGCTACATTAAATGAGCCATATCTTGACAATGTAACACCTAAAAAATTAAATTCTGTAACTATTTCTAGCTCATGGCTATCTAAGTAAAATTTAAGTCTGTTTGAGATTTTTCCTTTAGAAAATATCATAATTTTTGTTTTATCAATATTATCTTAAGCTTCAAACTTTTGCAGTAATCTGAAAAAGCATCTAAAAGATTTTGCATACTATTTTCATCTTCGGTCAACAAAACAGTATCATCAGAATATAACAGTGAAAATAGTCGAATATATATACAGCTGTATATCAAATTTTTCATCAATGTCAGTGGTTATTGAATCAAGACCTCTAATATCACAGCTTGATAAGAAGGAATCAAGGTCATTAAAAATATCAAAAATAAAAAGGGGGACAAATTTTCCCCTTGTCGTACACCATTAAGGCATGGAAAAAAAGCGAACGCTTCCCTTTTGTAAACAATTCTAGATTTTGTTTCATAATACAGATTAAAAATTACTTTGTACATTTTACCGTTTATAATATTCATCAAAAGTTTATACCATAGGCCTTCTCTTCATACTTTATCGAAAGCCTTTTCGAACTCAATAAAACAACAAAACAGCTTCTTTCTTTTACATTTCAATAATTCAAATAACATAAACAGAGAGAACAGACTATCGGTGAATTTGTTGAGTCGCTCATATAGAACGGAAGTGAAGAGTTTACTTAAACAACTCGGGATCGTAATAGGTCTGAAGTTTTTAGGGTCAGAGGGGTTGCCCTTATTTTTATATATCGGTTTAATATCACCAGCCAACCAATTCTCGGGTATTATTCCAGTTTCAAATATTAAGTTGAAGAGGTATTCATAAGTCACTATAAACATGTCATCCGTCTATTTTATATATTTGTTTATAATCATGTCTTGACCAGAAGCTTTGTTATTTTTCAGTTTCTTTATACAGTTAAATATCTCACTCTGCGTAATTTTCACATTGAGCTCTTCATTCAGAGTTTCTACATCATCCGGATCAATATTAGAAAATATGATAGTATCATCTTTCTCCAGAGCTTCATTCGGTTTACTGAAAAAGTCGTATAAAGATTATAAGGAAATATTAGGCCCCTTATGTCTGTCACCCTTGAGTAGCTTCCAAAACTCCCTTAGATTACTCGACTTTAGTTCGTCTATATCTCTCGAGACTTTCATTCTATGTGAGCTCTTATCTATCCATCGCTTTTTTATAAGCCTTTTCAGCTTCTTTAACTTTTACTTTATTATCAAGTGTTTTATGTTTTCTATAAACACGCCTGGTACTTTTACTTTTCTCACCGAACCAAGGCTTAGTATTCAGTTGTTTATTATATTTTTGGGTATTTTTTGCAGACATAGTTTTTGATCCAAATGTGTCTTATAAAAATATTACAAATTTCCACAGTTAAATCATTTACAATACTTTCCTCTATCACAGTATTTTGTAGCACTCAAAGTTTTTCATTTAATGAAGAAACTATGTCTCTAAAAATTTTGTGTTGGAATTCCGCTTTCTTTTTATTATCCCATTTATTAATATATTCACGATGACCTAGGGATTTTGAGTATGTATCGTGAGGTCTGTCCCTTGTAGTAGATTCTAAACATTTGCGATTAAGAGTAACCTTAAGAGGAGTATGGGCGTCTGAGAAAAGGGAGCTAAACTCCAAAACTTCAAAATTAACAATTGAGGATAACATATTTACATTTGATAAACAGTAGTCTACTACACTAACATTTTTACATGTACATTTACAGTGTATAGCATCTCCTCCTATTCTACCATTTACATCATGAATTTTACATGGATTCAGCAGTTTATTACCATATCCATTCTTTGTTTTATCACAACTTTTCCTATTTCTAGGAATATTCAAATCATCAAGCTTTGTTACTTTGTTATACATTGAGTTGTCTACACCATTATTTTGATCGTATTCATCGACTAGAGAAAAATCATCATCATTGGATGTTCTGCTATTAAAATCCCCAACAAGAAAAATATATCTATAGTTTAAACATATATTTTGAATATCTAAATCTAAATCTTCTCACATAAGATTTAAAAATAACAATTTAAAAAAATGGCCAATAATTCAGTGCAAAATTTAAATCAGATTTGTACAGAAACTGAACTTTATACAGATCATCAGAATCTCATACAATCAAATACAGTTAAAACATCAAAGGAGAAAATCATGTCTTTTATGGGTAAAGTGTTGTCTGGTAATAATTTACAGCCTGAAACATGTTTGAAGTAATAAAGAGATAAAAGATTTTTGTTTTCAGAAGGTCTGGCACCAGCCAATAATTTTCAACCAGGACCATCAACATATCCACCATATCCTTCAAATAATTTACCAACTCCAGGTAATCCTCCCGCTGGAGCATTTGCCCCTCCAACAACACCCCAAGACTCGCCCAATAAACCTCATCAACCCACACAATCTTTCTACCAACCACCACCAGTCCCTGCGGCAGCTGCTGAAACATGGTCACCGCCATCTAATGCAAGTAAGTACATGTAAAATGTTATGAATTTTGTATGTGCAAACACGAAAAAGAGGTTGTCAATTCACTTACAGAATGGTTAATGACAATCAGGTATTGATACTAGAATGAACTCGGAGAACTAAATTGAGCTGCCCCTAATAACATTGTATTTGTATGCAGTTTATTGTCTCGCCTGCGACGAAAGTCGCTGGAGGCGAGACATATGTATGGGAATCCGACTGTGGCAGCGGCGTAAACACTTTGACATTTTGCTTCATATATTTGTAAGCCCAAGTCATAGGTCCATCTAATTTGGTCCAGAGGTATCTTATGATGAGTACTTGCCAGTCATTCACTTGTCACTTGACCTTGACCTCAATTTCACGGTCCAGCGACTACGTTAAAGTTTTGGGGTTACGGCTGTTCCTCTGTAATCACGCATTGTAGGATGACAATATTTGGTATATAGGTTGCTGATGACTAGTAAATGACTGTCTGGTAGGTGACACCTGACCTTGCCCTAATTTCACAGTCCACCGACTACGTTAAAGTTTTTGGGTTACGGCAGTTTCTCTGTAACTATGCATGGCAGGATGACAATATTTGGTATATAGGTTGCTAATGAATAGTACATGACTGTCTGGAAGGTGCCACCTTCCCTTGACCTCAATTTCACAGTCCAGCGACTACGTTAAAGATTTTGGGTTACGACTGTTCCTCTGTAACCCTGCATGGTAGGATGACAATATTTGGTATATAGGTTGCTGATGAATAGTACATGACTGTCTGTTAGGTGTCACCTGACCTCGACCTCAATTTCATGGTCCAGCGACTACGTTAAAGTTTTTGTATTAGGACAGTTCCTCTGTAACTATGCATGGTATGGTGACAATATTTGGTATACAGGCTGCTGCTAATAACTAATGCTATTTAAGTAATGCTTATGACGAAATTTATTTTCGTTACTGATGCGGAATGCAGGCGAGACGTTTTTCTGTGTCCACACTTGTATTACTACATGTGCTATATGTTGAAGGAACTAGACGTTGATAATTTAATCAACATGATAGTCCTTAAAAAATGTGCTACAGACATATACTCTGGAACTGACATTAATGTGCCTCAGACCCAGCTACTCTAGAACTGACTAATGTGCCTCAGACCCAGCTACTCTAGAACTGACATTAATGTGCCTCAGACCCAGCTACTCTAGAACTGACATTAATGTGCCTCAGACCCAGCTACTCTAGAACTGACATTAATGTGCCTCAGACCCAGCTACTTTAGAACTGACATTAATGTGCCTCAGACCTAGCTACTCTAGAACTGCCATTAATGTGCCTCAGACCCAGCTACTCTAGAACTGACATTAATGTGCCTCAGACCCAGCTACTCTAGAACTGACATTAATGTGCTACAGATCCAGCTACTCTAGAACTGACATTAATGTGCTACAGACCCAACTACTCTAGAACTGATGTTAATGTGCTACAGACCCAGCTACTCGAGAACTGACATTAATGTGCCTCAGACCCAGCTACTCTAGAACTGACATTAATGTGCCTCAGACCCAGCTACTCTAGAACTGACATTAATGTGCCTCAGACCTAGCTACTCTAGAACTGCCATTAATGTGCCTCAGACCCAACTACTCTAGAACTGACATTAATGTGCCTCGGACCCAGCTACTCTAGAACTGACATTAATGTGCTACAGATCCAGCTACTCTAGAACTGACATTAATGTGCTACAGACCTAGCTACTCTAGAACTGACATTAATGTGCTACAGACCCAGCTACTCTAGAACTGATGTTAATGTGCTACAGACCCAGCTACTCTAGAACTGACATCAATGTGCTACAGACCCAGCTACTCTAGAACTGACATTAATGTGCTACAGACCCAGCTACTCTAGAACTGATGTTAATGTGCCTCAGACCCAGCTACTCTAGAACTGACATTAATGTGCTACAGACCCAGCTACTCTAGAACTGACATTAATGTGCTACAGACCCAGCTACTCTAGAACTGACATTAATGTGCTACAGACCCAGCTACTCTAGAACTGACATTAATGTGCTACAGACCCAGCTACTCTAGAACTGATGTTAATGTGCCTCAGACCCAGCTACTCTAGAACTGACATTAATGTGCCTCAGACCCAGCTACTCTAGAACTGACATTAATGTGCTACAGATCCAGCTACTCTAGAACTGACAATGTGCTACAGACCCAGCTACTCTAGAACTGATGTTAATGTGCTACAGACCCAGCTACTCTAGAACTGATGTTAATGTGCTACATACCCAGCTACTCTAGAACTGATGTTAATGTGCTACAGACCCAGCTACTCTAGAACTGCCATTAATGTGCCTCAGACCCAGCTACTCTAGAACTGACATTAATGTGCCTCAGACCCAGCTATTCTAGAACTGACATTAATGTGCTACAGACCCAGCTACTGTAGAACTGATGTTAATGTGCCTCAGACCCAGCTACTCTAGAACTGACATTAATGTGCTACAGACCCAGCTACTCTAGAACTGATGTTAATGTGCCTCAGACCCAGCTACTCTAGAACTGACAATGTGCTACATACCCAGCTACTCTAGAACTGATGTTAATGTGCCTCAGACCCAGCTACTCTAGAACTGACATTAATGTGCCTCAGACCCAGCTACTCTAGAACTGACATCAATGTGCTACAGACCCAGCTACTCTAGAACTGACATTAATGTGCTACATACCCAGCTACTCTAGAACTGATGTTAATGTGCCTCAGACCCAGCTACTCTAGAACTGACATTAATGTGCTACAGATCCAGCTACTCTAGAACTGACATTAATGTGCTACAGACCCAACTACTCTAGAACTGATGTTAATGTGCTACAGACCCAGCTACTCGAGAACTGACATTAATGTGCCTCAGACCCAGCTACTCTAGAACTGACATTAATGTGCCTCAGACCCAGCTACTCTAGAACTGACATTAATGTGCCTCAGACCTAGCTACTCTAGAACTGCCATTAATGTGCCTCAGACCCAACTACTCTAGAACTGACATTAATGTGCCTCAGACCCAGCTACTCTAGAACTGACATTAATGTGCTACAGATCCAGCTACTCTAGAACTGACATTAATGTGCTACAGATCCAGCTACTCTAGAACTGACATTAATGTGCTACAGACCTAGCTACTCTAGAACTGACATTAATGTGCTACAGACCCAGCTACTCTAGAACTGATGTTAATGTGCTACAGACCCAGCTACTCTAGAACTGACATCAATGTGCTACAGACCCAGCTACTCTAGAACTGACATTAATGTGCTACAGACCCAGCTACTCTAGAACTGATGTTAATGTGCCTCAGACCCAGCTACTCTAGAACTGACATTAATGTGCTACAGACCCAGCTACTCTAGAACTGACATTAATGTGCTACAGACCCAGCTACTCTAGAACTGACATTAATGTGCTACAGACCCAGCTACTCTAGAACTGATGTTAATGTGCCTCAGACCCAGCTACTCTAGAACTGACATTAATGTGCCTCAGACCCAGCTACTCTAGAACTGACATTAATGTGCTACAGATCCAGCTACTCTAGAACTGACAATGTGCTACAGACCCAGCTACTCTAGAACTGATGTTAATGTGCTACAGACCCAGCTACTCTAGAACTGATGTTAATGTGCTACATACCCAGCTACTCTAGAACTGATGTTAATGTGCTACAGACCCAGCTACTCTAGAACTGCCATTAATGTGCCTCAGACCCAGCTACTCTAGAACTGACATTAATGTGCCTCAGACCCAGCTATTCTAGGTCTGACATTAATGTGCTACAGACCCAGCTACTGTAGAACTGATGTTAATGTGCCTCAGACCCAGCTACTCTAGAACTGACATTAATGTGCTACAGACCCAGCTACTCTAGAACTGATGTTAATGTGCCTCAGACCCAGCTACTCTAGAACTGACAATGTGCTACATACCCAGCTACTCTAGAACTGATGTTAATGTGCCTCAGACCCAGCTACTCTAGAACTGACATTAATGTGCCTCAGACCCAGCTACTCTAGAACTGACATCAATGTGCTACAGACCCAGCTACTCTAGAACTGACATTAATGTGCTACAGACCCAGCTACTCTAGAACTGACATTAATGTGCTCAGATATATTTACTCTAGAACTGACATTAATGTGCTACAGACCTAGCTACTTTAAAACTGACATTAATGTGCTACAGACCTAGCTACTCTAAAACTGACATTAATGTGCTACAGACCTAGCTACTCTAGAACTGACATTAATGTGCTACAGACCTAGCTACTCTAGAACTGACATTAATGTGCTACAGACCCAGCTACTCTAGAACTGACATTAATGTGCTCAGATATATTTACTCTAGAACTGACATTAATGTGCTCAGATATATCTACTCTATAAATGCCATTAATCAGATGTGGATATTAACAATTTAAAACATTGATTAGAATTTTAGAATCTCCTTTTTACAGTTTTGCAACAGTGTTACAAACCTACTCTGTTCTGTACACTCCTATTTCTCGTAGCCAACTAAGAACTTGTTTGAAGAAATTGATCCATTATTGTTTCCATACAAAACATGTCATATACATGTATTATGTCATAGGTTGAGGAGGTCAATTCCACCATGTTTAATAATTCCAATTTAAAATGTAGTATCCTGAAGTTTAAAGTCTGTTTGAAATTTAGATCTAGCTGTGTCTTGAAGTTGACAACATAGGCTTGTTAAGTGAGACCAGATTAGTTTTCACTTTCTGTGTAGTTATATTACATCAGCATCTATTTCTGGCACAGATTATAAAATAATCAGAGGCCTTTTATTACATCAGCATCTATTTATGGCACAGATTATAAAATATTCAGAGGTCTTATATTACATCAGCATCTATTTATGGCACAGATTATAAAATAATCAGAGGCCTTTTATTACATCAGCATCTATTTATGGCACAGATTATAAAATATTCAGAGGTCTTATATTACATCAGCATCTATTTATGGCACAGATTATAAAATATTCAGAGGTCTTATACTACATCAGCAACTATTTATGGCAAAGATTATAAAATATTGAGGGTCCTTATATTATGTCAGCATCTATTTATGGCACAGTTTATAAAATATTCAGAGGTCTTATATTACATCAGCATCTATTTATGGCACAGATTATAAAATATTCAGAGGGTCCTTATATTACATCAGCATCTATTTATGGCACAGATTATAAAATATTCAGGGTCCTTATATTATGTCAGCATCTATTTATGGCACAGATTATAAAATATTCAGAGGTCTTATATTACATCAGCATCTATTTATGGCACAGATTCTAATATATTGAGGGTCCTTATATTACATCAGCATCTATTTATGGCACAGATTATACAATACTCAGAGGCCTTTTTTTACATCAGCATCTATTTATGGCACAGATAAAATATTCAGAGGTCTTATATTACATCAGCATCTATTTATGGCACAGATTATAAAATATTCAGAGGTCTTATATTACATCAGCATCTATTTATGGCACAGATAAAATATTCAGAGTCCTAATATTACATCAGCATCTATTTATGGCACAGATTATAAAATATTCAGAGGTCTTATATTACATCAGCATCTATTTATGGCACAGATAAAATATTCAGAGTCATTATATTACATCAGCATCTATTTATGGCACATATAAAATATTCAGAGGTCTTATATTACATCAGCATCTATTTTTGGCACAGATTATAAAATATTCAGAGGTCTTATATTACATCTGCATTTATTTATGGCACAGATTATAAAATATTGAGGGTCCTTATATTACATCAGCATCTATTTATGGCACAGATCATAAAATATTCAGAGGTCTTATATTACATCAGCATCTATTTATGGCACAGATTATAAAATGTTGAGGGTCCTTTAATTATGTCAGCATCTATTTATGGCACAGATTATAAAATATTCAGAGGTCTTATATTACATCAGCATCTATTTATGGCACAGATTATAAAATATTGAGGGTCCTTATATTACATCAGCATCTATTTATGGCACAGATTATAAAATATTCAGAGGTCTTATATTACATCAGCATCTATTTATGGCACAGATTATAAAATATTGAGGGTCCTTATATTACATTAGCATCTATTTATGGCACAGATTATAAAATATTCTGAGTTCTAATATTACATCAGCATCTATTTATGGCACAGATTATAAAATATTCAGAGGTCTTATATTACATCAGCATCTATTTATGGCACAGATTATAAAATATTGAGGGTCCTTATATTATGTCAGCATCTATTTATGGCACAGATTATAAAATATTCAGATGTCTTATATTACATCAGCATCTATTTATGGCACAGATTATAAAATATTCAGAGGCCTTTTTTTAACATCAGCATCTTTTTATGGCACAGATTATAACATATTCAGAGGTCTTATATTACATCAGCATCTATTTATGGCACAGATTATAAAATATTCAGAGGTCTTATATTACATCAGCATCTATTTATGACACAGATTATAAAATATTCAGGGGTCTTATATTACATCAGCAACTATTTATGGCACAGATTATAAAATATACAGAGGCCTTTTTTTACATCAGCATCTTTTTATGGCACAGATTATAAAATATTCAGAGGTCTTATATTACATCAGCATCTATTTATGGCACAGATTATAAAATGTTAAGAGGCCTTTTTTACATCAGCATCTTTTTATGGCACAGATTATAAAATATTCAGAGGTCTTATATTACATCAGCATCTATTTATGGCACAGATTATAAAATAGTCAGAGGTCTTATATTACATCAGCATCTATTTATGGCACAGATTATAAAATATTCATAGGTCTTATATTACATCAGCATCTATTTATGGCACAGATTATAAAATATTCAGAGGCCTTTTTTACATCAGCATCTTTTTATGGCACAGATTATAAAATATTCAGAGGTCTTATATTACATCAGCATCTATTTATGGCACAGATTATAAAATATTCAGAGGTCTTATATTACATCAGCATCTATTTATGGCACAGATTATAAAATATTGAGGGTCCTTATATTACATCAGCATCTATTTATGGCACAGATTATAAAATATTCAGAGGTCTTATATTACATCAGCATCTATTTATGGCACAGATTATAAAATATTGAGGGTCCTTATATTACATTAGCATCTATTTATGGCACAGATTATAAAATATTCTGAGTTCTTATATTACATCAGCATCTATTTATGGCACAGATTATAAAATATTCAGAGGTCTTATATTACATCAGCATCTATTTATGGCACAGATTATAAAATATTGAGGGTCCTTATATTATGTCAGCATCTATTTATGGCACAGATTATAAAATATTCAGATGTCTTATATTACATCAGCATCTATTTATGGCACAGATTATAAAATATTCAGAGGCCTTTTTTTAACATCAGCATCTTTTTATGGCACAGATTATAACATATTCAGAGGTCTTATATTACATCAGCATCTATTTATGGCACAGATTATAAAATATTCAGAGGTCTTATATTACATCAGCATCTATTTATGACACAGATTATAAAATATTCAGAGGTCTTATATTACATCAGCAACTATTTATGGCACAGATTATAAAATATACAGAGGCCTTTTTTAACATCAGCATCTTTTTATGGCACAGATTATAAAATATTCATAGGTCTTATATTACATCAGCATCTATTTATGGCACAGATTATAAAATGTTCAGAGGCCTTTTTTACATCAGCATCTTTTTATGGCACAGATTATAAAATATTCAGAGGTCTTATATTACATCAGCATCTATTTATGGCACAGATATAAAATAGTCAGAGGTCTTATATTACATCAGCATCTATTTATGGCACAGATTATAAAATATTCATAGGTCTTATATTACATCAGCATCTATTTATGGCACAGATTATAAAATATTCAGAGGTCTTATATTACATCAGCATCTATTTATGGCACAGATTATAAAATATTGAGGGTCCTTATATTACATCAGCATCTATTTATGGCACAGATTATAAAATATTCAGAGGTCTTATATTACGTAAGCATCTATTTATGGCACAGATTCTAAAATATTCAGAGGTCTAATATTACATAAGCATCTATTTTTTGGCACAGATTATAAAATATTCAGAGGCCTTATATTAAATCTGCAACTATTTTTGGCACAGATTATAAAATATTCAGAGGCCTTATATTACATCAGAATCTATTTATTCTGCAACTACCGCTTCAACTATACAAATACAACCCTGCGAATAAAGCAAAGCTTTATTTGTAAATAATGACGTCAGCCTCTGGTACCCCTGTCCATAATTTTAATGATATTTAGTATTCTGTTCTGGTTTACGGCTTGTTGTTGATTACCATATTTGTTTGTGACTTCAGGCTATCACTCAAATACGCGCCAAAAATTTTAATTAAAAAAACTGTGCACTTTTTTATGTTTTCCTTTAGTATTAAATGTATTTTCTGGTTGCAAAATAAAAACAATATTGGTACATTGTCAGAAAATATAAAGTTTATTTGTACTAGCCGCAAAATGGGTAATGCTCGGCAGAGCCTCGCATTTCTACCCGTTTCTAAGGCTTGTACAAATAAACTGTATATTTTCTGACAATGTACTAATATTGTATATTTATGGCACATATTATAAAATATTCAGTCCTTATATAACATCAGCATCTATTTATGGCACAGATTATAAAATATTCAGAGGTCTTATATTACGTCAGCATCTATTTATGGCACAGATTATAAAATATTTAGAGCCCTTCAGTGATTTTCTTGACAGAGGATTGTTGCTCACAGAAAATCAATGGTTTTTAAAAGTCCAGTTTGGTCATCCCTGAATAAATATTATGGTAATTGTCCTAAAGTTTTAAAATATTGTTTTAAGTTGATTATTTATTTATTTTTCAGAAGGTGCACAATTAAACCCAGAACAATACCAGAAAGCTTTGAAATTCTGTAAATTTGCTAGTAGTGCGCTGCAGTATCAGGACTCCGACACAGCCATAACTAATCTGACCAAAGCTCTAAAACTGCTGACCACAGGCAAAGACAGTTAGTCAGCAGTAAATATTACTTCTCAGCATTGCAGTAAATAGAAAAACTCTCTTTATATGGTCTTTCAAGTGTAGGTTCTGTATTTCATCTGTAACCATGCACATTTTTAATTACATCAATTTTCATGGTAGTTTCTCTGTACATGCATTGTATTGACAAGTTTTATTTTTATTTCTATTCTATAGAATATTGTATGGCACGGTTGGATGGAATATATTTATTATTACATGTATAAATATTAAGTGTTAATATTATTCATACAGGATTGAATCACTGTGATTTACTTGTGTCCAATCCATTTTGTTCTGAACAAATAAAACATGTTAACTACACATTTTATTTTACCACACACAAACCATAAAATTAGAAGTACTTTATAATTCTTAAATAAACTCTGAAAACACAGCGGAATCTAAATATGTAAATTATCCAGTGAATATATTGACTTGTGTTAAAGTTAATGTATACATTTGATTACTTTGTACAGTGTTTCACAGATTTGTTAATTTATCTGGTTGTTTTGTTATGTATTTGTTTTGTATAGTTGATTTCTCTATTAGCGGATATCTTTGCTATAATTCCTTTTTGGAGAAAAATGGGATACAATAGACTAATAAACTGTTCTTTTATGTAAATATCTTCACAAGCATGCATGTTTTAATTGTGAACTAATAAAATGGAGAATAAAATAATCAAAAGTTGGTTTTATGCCCACTTGTTACATGTAGTTACATGTACAACTTTATTATTGGTAGTAAATGAACAGATTAATATTGGAACATATCTGCACATATTTTATCATAGATATCTACATTTTGAAACATAGATATCTGTACAGATTTTTACCATGTACATTTGTACATTTCTTACCATGGATATCTGTAAAAAAATTTTGATGAATATTAAAAACATTTTTATTAAGGCTTTATGTTCTTATTTTTATCTATACACACATTTGCAATGGATGTCTGTAGACATTTTTACCATAGATATCTACTGCACACATTTTTAGTGCATACATATCTACTGCACACATTTTTAGTACACAGATATCTACTGCACACATTTTTAGTGCATAGATATCTACTGCACACATTTTTAGTGCACAGATATCTACTGTACACATTTTTAGCAGATATCTACTGCACACATTTTTAGTGCATAGACATCTACTTTACACATTTTTAGTGCACAGAGATCTACTGCACACATCTTTAGTGCACAGATATCTACTGCACACATTTTTAGCAGATATCTACTGCACACATTTTTAGCAGATATCTACTGTACACATTTTTAGCAGATATCTACTGCACACATTTTTAGTGCATACATATCTACTGCACACATTTTTAGTGCACAGACATCTACTTCACACATTTTTAGTGCATAGATATCTACTGCACACATTTTTAGTGCACAGATATCTACTGCACACATCTTTAGTGCACAGATATCTACTGCACACATTTTTAGTGCACAGATATCTACTTCACACATTTTTAGTGCATAGATATCTACTGCACACATTTTTAGTGCACAGATATCTACTGCACACATTTTTAGTGCACAGATATCTACTGCACACATTTTTAGTGCATAGATATCTACTGCACACATTTTTAGCATGGATATCTACTGTACACATTTTTAGCAGATATCTACTGCACACATTTTTAGTGCATAGATATCTACTGCACACATTTTTAGTGCACAGATATCTACTGTACACATTTTTAGTGCACAGATATCTACTGCACACATTTTTAGTGGACAGATATCTACTGCACACATTTTTAGTGCATAGATATCTACTGCACACATTTTTAGCATGGATATCTACTGTACACATTTTTAGCAGATATCTACTGCACACATTTTTAGTGCATAGATATCTACTGCACACATTTTTAGCATGGATATCTACTGTACACATTTTTAGCAGATATCTACTGCACACATTTTTAGTGCACAGATATCTACTGCACACATCTTGAGTGCACAGATATCTACTGCACACATTTTTAGTGCAAAGATATCTACTTCACACATTTTTAGTGCATAGATATCTACTGCACATTTTTAGTGCAAAGATATCTAATTCACACATTTTTAGTGCATAGATATCTACTGCACACATTTTTAGTGCATAGATATCTACTGCACACATTTTTAGTGCATAGATATCTACTGCACACATTTTCAGTGCACAGATATCTACTTCACACATTTTTAGTGCACAGATATCTACTTCACACATTTTTAGCATGGATATCTACTTCACACATTTTTAGTGCACAGATATCTACTTCACACATCTTTAGTGCATAGATATCTACTGCACACATTTTTAGTGCACAGATATCTACTGCACACATCTTTAGTGCACAGATATCTACTGCACACATTTTTAGTGCACAGATATCTACTTCACACATTTTTAGTGCATAGATATCTACTGCACACATTTTTAGTGCACAGATATCTACTGCACACATTTTTAGTGCACAGATATCTACTGCACACATTTTTAGTGCATCGATATCTACTGCACACATTTTTAGCATGGATATCTACTGTACACATTTTTAGCAGATATCTACTGCACACATTTTTAGTGCATAGATATCTACTGCACACATTTTTAGTGCACAGATATCTACTGTACACATTTTTACGACAGATATCTACTGCACACATTTTTAGTGCATAGATATCTACTGCACACATTTTTAGTGCACAGATATCTACTGTACACATTTTTACGACAGATATCTACTGCACACATTTTTAGTGCACAGATATCTACTGCACACATTTTTAGTGCAAAGATATCTACTTCACAAATTTTTAGTGCATAGATATCTACTGCACACATTTTTAGTGCAAAGATATCTAATTCACACATTTTTAGTGCATAGATATCTACTGCACACATTTTTAGTGCATAGATATCTACTGCACACATTTTTAGTGCATAGATATCTACTGCACACATTTTCAGTGCACAGATATCTACTTCACACATTTTTAGTGCACAGATATCTACTTCACACATTTTTAGCATGGATATCTACTTCACACATTTTTAGTGCACAGATATCTACTTCACACATCTTTAGTGCATAGATATCTACTGCACACATTTTTAGTGCACAGATATCTACTGCACACATTTTTAGTTCACAGATATCTACTTCACACATTTTTAGTGCATAGATATCTACTGCACACATTTTTAGTGCATAGATATCTACTGTACACATTTTTAGTGCATAGATATCTACTGCACACATTTTTACTGCACAGATATCTACTTCACATTTTTAGTGGACAGATATCTACTGCACACATTTTTAGTGCATAGATATCTACTGCACACATTTTTAGTGCATAGATATCTACTTCACACATTTTTAGTGCACAGATATCTACTGCACACATTTTTAGTGCACAGATATCTACTGCACACATCTTTAGTGCACAGATATCTACTGCACACATTTTTAGTGCACAGATATCTACTTCACACATTTTTAGTGCATAGATATCTACTGCACACATTTTTAGTGCAAAGATATCTAATTCACACATTTTTAGTGCATAGATATCTACTGCACACATTTTTAGTGCATAGATATCTACTGCACACATTTTTAGTGCATAGATATCTACTGCACACATTTTCAGTGCACAGATATCTACTTCACACATTTTTAGCATGGATATCTACTTCACACATTTTTAGTGCACAGATATCTACTTCACACATTTTTAGTGCATAGATATCTACTGCACACATTTTTAGTGCACAGATATCTACTGCACACATTTTTAGTTCACAGATATCTACTGCACACATTTTTAGTGCATAGATATCTACTGTACACATTTTTAGTGCATAGATATCTACTGCACACATTTTTACTGCACAGATATCTATTTCACACATTTTTAGTGCACAGATATCTACTGCACACATTTTTAGTGCATAGATATCTACTGCACACATTTTTAGTGCATAGATATCTACTTCACACATTTTTAGTGCACAGATATCTACTGCACACATTTTTAGTGCACAGATATCTACTGCACACATTTTTAGTGCACAGATATCTACTGCACACATTTTTAGTGCACAGATATCTACTGCACACATTTTTAGTGCATAGATATCTACTTCACACATTTTAGTGCATAGATATCTACTGCACACATTTTTAGTGCACAGATATCTACTGCACACATTTTTAGTGCACATATATCTACTTCACACATTTTTAGTGCATAGATATCTACTGCACACATTTTTAGTGCACAGATATCTACTTCACACATTTTTAGTGCATAGATATCTACTGCACACATTTTTACGACAGATATCTACTGCACACATTTTAAGCAGATTTCTGCTGCACACATTTTAAGCAGATATCTACTTCACACATTTTTAGTGCACAGATATCTACTGCACACATTTTTAGTGCACAGATATCTACTGCACACATTTTTAGTGCACAGATATCTACTGCACACATTTTTAGTGCACAGATATCTACTGCACACATTTTTAGTGCATAGATATCTACTTCACACATTTTAGTGCATAGATATCTACTGCACACATTTTTAGTGCACAGATATCTACTGCACACATTTTTAGTGCACATATATCTAC
Organism: Limnoperna fortunei; assembly: GCA_944474755.1. NCBI lineage: Eukaryota > Metazoa > Mollusca > Bivalvia > Mytilida > Modiolidae > Limnoperna > Limnoperna fortunei. The sequence continues at coordinate 88,689,321 of OX104118.1, forward strand.
TTCACACATTTTTAGTGCATAGATATCTACTGCACACATTTTTAGTGCACAGATATCTACTGCACACATTTTTACGACAGATATCTACTGCACACATTTTAAGCAGATTTCTACTGCACACATTTTAAGCAGATATCTACTGTACACATTTTTAGTGCATAGATATCTACTGCACACATTTTTAGTGCACAGATTTCTACTGCACACATTTTAGTGCACAGATATCTACTGCACACATTTTTAGCTCACCTGGACCGAAGGTCCATGTGAGGTATTGCTATCACTTGGCGTCCGTCGTCCGTCGTCCGTCGTCTGTCGTCCGTCGTCCGTCGTCTGTCGTCCGTCGTCCGTCGTCCGTCGTAAACTTTTTCAAAAATCTTCTCCTCTGAAACCACTGGGCCAATTTTTTTCAAACTTGGCCACAATCATCCTTAGGGTTCCTAGTTTCAAGTTTGTACCCAGGGTGTTGATCAACAGACAAATATGGCCGCTGTTACTAAAAATAGAACATGGGGGTCAACACAGGTTTTTGATCATTATCTAAAAAACTATAATAGCTATAGAGAAAACCGTTACTTCAAATTGATCAGCACATTTAGGTCTACAATAGTTGCTATTAGTGCGAAGTTGTGTATTGGCTTCTTGTAGGAGTTATTGCCCTTTTTTGACGATTTTTGACAAAATTTTTGGTATTTATAATATAACCTGAAAAATATACGAGGTAGAGTGAAACTGTAAATGGCAAAAATGATCAGCAATAAAAGCCCTACAATTCACTTGATTGGTCTGAAATTGTCAGATGACTCTTTATATGAGTTATTGCCCTTAAATGGTAATTTTTTATGAAATTTTCCGTTTTTGTCCTGTAACTTTAAAACTATAACAGCTAGAGTAAAACTGTAAATAGCAAAAATGATCAACAATACAAGCCCTACAATTCACTGTATTAGTCTGAAATTGTCAGATGACTCCTTATAGGAGTTATTGCCCTTAAATGGCAATTTTTTATGAAATTTTCCGTTTTTGTCCTGTAACTTGAAAACTATAGCAGCTAGATTGAAACTGTAAATTGCACAAATGATCAGCAATAAAGACCCTACAATTCACTTGATTGGTCTGAAATTGTCAGATGACTCCTTATATGAGTTATTGCCCTTAAATGGTAATTTTTTATGAAATTTTCCGTTTTTGTCCTGTAACTTTAAAACTATAACAGCTAGAGTAAAACTGTAAAGAGCAAAAATGATCAACAATACAAGCCCTACAATTCACTGTATTAGTCTGAAATTGTCAGATGACTCCTTATAGGAGTTATTGCCCTTAAATGGCAATTTTTTATGAAATTTTCCGTTTTTGTCCTGTAACTTGAAAACTATAGCAGCTAGATTGAAACTGTAAATTGCACAAATGATCAGCAATAAAGACCCTACAATTCACTTGATTGGTCTGAAATTGTCAGATGACTCCTTATATGAGTTATTGCCCTTAAATGGTAATTTTTTATGAAATTTTCCGTTTTTGTCCTGTAACTTTAAAACTATAACAGCTAGAGTAAAACTGTAATAGCAAAAATGATCAACAATACAAGCCCTACAATTCACTGTATTAGTCTGAAATTGTCAGATGACTCCTTATAGGAGTTATTGCCCTTAAATGGCAATTTTTTATGAAATTTTCCGTTTTTGTCCTGTAACTTGAAAACTATAGCAGCTAGATTGAAACTGTAAATTGCACAAATGATCAGCAATAAAGACCCTACAATTCACTTGATTGGTCTGAAATTGTCAGATGACTCCTTATAGGAGTTATTACCCTTAAATTGCAATTTTTTATGAAATTTTCCGTTTTTGTCCTGTAACTTAAAAACCATAGCAGCTAGAGTAAAATAATAAATTGCAAAAATGATCAGCAAAAAAGCCCTACAATTCATTTAATTGGTCTGAAATTGTCAGATGACTCCTTATAGGGGTTATTGCCCTTAAATGACAATTTTGTTAAGAAATTTTCCATTTTTGTCCTGTAACTTGAAAACTATAGTAGCTAGATTAAAACTGTAAATTGCACAAATGATCAGCAATAGAAGCCCTACAAATGATTGCTTAGTCCAAAAATTGCAAGATGACTCTTTATAGGAGTTATTGCCCTTTCATTATGAATTTGGACATATGAACAGTTTTTTAATTATAAATTAGTCTATAACACACCTATTAGTAGAGTAAAACTGTAAATTTCTAAAGTACCCTAAAGGACAATGCCTAAAAACCATTTAATTTTCAGAAATTGTGGATGGCACCTTATAGGAGTTATTGTATTTAACAAATTTTTTGAAGAAATGTTTAGTTTTTGCACAGTAACTTAAAAGCTATAACAACTAGACTGAAACTGTTAATTTCAAAAATTTTAATATAGTTTAAGTCATTTGGATTCCAGGTGAGCGATTACAGGCTCCTGGGAGCCTCTAGTTAGCATGGATATCTACTGTACACATTTTTACGACAGATATCTACTGCACACATTTTAAGCAGATTTCTACTGCACACATTTTAAGCAGATATCTACTGTACACATTTTTAGTGCATAGATATCTACTGCACACATTTTTAGTGCACAGATTTCTACTGCACACATTTTAGTGCACAGATATCTACTGCACACATTTTTAGCATGGATATCTACTGTACACATTTTTAGCAGATTTCTGCTGTACACATTTTTAGCACAGATATCTACTTCACACATTTTTAGTGCATAGATATCTCCTGCACACATTTTTACCATAGATATCTACTGCACACATTTTAGTGCACAGATTTCTGCTGTACACATTTTTAGCACGGATATCTCCTGTACACATTTTTAGCACAGAGATCTACTATACACCTTTCAGTCCAGAGATCAGTACAGATTTAATCATAAGTTTTAAAATTTCACAATTGATGCAGCAGTGCAAAGCAATATATAAATGCAGACTTACCATTAACACTGTGAGTGGTCTCACTTTAGTTGACAGTGAAGTAGCAGTACAAATCATGTTTTTCCCCCCAAGTCTGATGCTGGGTGGTTTCCCTTTAGTTGACTGTGAATTACCAGTACATGCATCCAGTTTTCCCAAGTCTGAGGCTGTGTGGTCTCCCCTTAGTTGGCTGTGAAGTACCAGTACATGCATTCAGTTTTTCCGAAGTCTGATGCTGGGTGGTCAGACTTTAGTTGACTGTGAATAACCAGTACATGCATCCTGTTTTCCCAAGTCTGATGCTGGGTGGTCTCCCTTTAGTTGACTGTAAAGTACCAGTACATGCATCCAGTTTTTCCCCCCGAGTCTGATGCTGGATGGTCTGACTTTAGTTGACTGTAAAGCACCAGTACATGCATCCTGTTTTCACCAAGTCTGATAGTCTCGATCACCCAGACGCATATATAATAGCGTCTGGGATCACCTTGTTGTAATTTCACTACCAGTTGTTGGAGACAAAACTGATTCTATTTTTAGGGCCCTATTTTTAGACCAGGAAAACCATGCAAACATGTCTAAATGACGTCAGAGTAAGATTCTCTGTTGATTGTGCATAACAATTATATTGTTTAATTAATTGATAAAGTAATATTTTATAAAAATATTCAAGTGTAAACTTTGGTACAATTTTTATACACTTCTGAATATGAATGGAAATAATTTTTTAGACAATAAAAATATCATCCAATCAAAAATTACGCCCAGTTTTGGGCGTAATCATAACGAGTTCAATATAGAGATGAATCCAGACGCACAAATGCAATGAAGCGTCTGGATAATCGAGACTACATGTCTGATGCTGGGGTGGTCTCCCTTTAGTTGACTGTAAAGTACCAGTACATGCATCCTGTTTTCCCCAAGTCTGACGCTGGGTGGTCTCCCTTTAGTTGACTGTGAAGTACCAGTACATGCATCCAGTTTTTCCGAAGTCTGATGCTGGGTGGTCTCCCTTTAGTTGACTGTAAAGTACCAGTACATTCATCCTGTTTTCCCCAAGTCTGATGCTGGGTGGTCTCCATTTAGTTGACTGTAAAGTACCAGTACATGCATCCTGTTTTCCCCAAGTCTGATGCTGGGTGGTCTCCCTTTAGTTGACTGTAAAGTACCAGTACATGCATCCTGTTTTCCCCAAGTCTGATGCTGGGTGGTCTCCCTTTAGTTGACTTTAAAGTACCAGTCATGCATCCTTTTTTCACCAAGTCTGATGCCGGGTGGTCTCCCTTTAGTTGGCTGTGAAGTAACAGGGGTTATTATCCTATTCATGGAATGAATTTCCGGTGCATGTCAAAACATGACAGGATGAAAAAATAGTCCCCATTTTCTCTTTTATTTCTGCTTTTGCTTATAACTGCTATTGCTTAAGAGTTGGATATTTTGAAAGGTATGGCATTACTGTAGAACAAGAATATATTTTTTTCCAGTCAATGTCTTTACAGTGGAAGAACTTCCTAAAGTGTGTAATGTGGTACAATGTGGCCACAACATTGAAATGAAAGCAGAAAAACAATTCTTAAACTTTAAGGTAAAATTCCAGAAAAAAGTCCGTGGTCACGTATACTTTTATCTTCATTTTTATGTAATTTATCATTATATGTGTAATGCACCATATATGAAATTTTAAGAGAAAGAAAGGTTTTGTCTCGCCGTTCTGTTACTTTTGCACAGGCCATCCAAATGGATAATGACCTCAACAGTACACATCATGTTTTCCTCAAGTCTGATGCTAAGTGGTCTCCCGTTAGTTGGCTATGAATTCTTGGTACATACAGTCTGATGCTGGGTGGTCTCCCTTTAGTTGACTGTGAAGTCTCGGTACATACAGTCTGATGCTGGGTGGTCTAGTTGACTGTGAAGTCTCGGTACGTACAGTCTGATGCTGGGTGGTCTAGTTGGCTGTGAAGTCTCGGTACATACAGTCTGATGCTGGGTGGTCTCCCTTTAGTTGACTGTAAAGTACCAGTACATGCATCCTGTTTTCCCCAAGTCTGATGCTGGGTGGTCTCCCTTTAGTTGACTTTAAAGTACCAGTCATGCATCCTTTTTTCACCAAGTCTGATGCCGGGTGGTCTCCCTTTAGTTGGCTGTGAAGTAACAGGGGTTATTATCCTATTCATGGAATGAATTTCCGGTGCATGTCAAAACATGACAGGATGAAAAAATAGTCCCCATTTTCTCTTTTATTTCTGCTTTTGCTTATAACTGCTATTGCTTAAGAGTTGGATATTTTGAAAGGTATGGCATTACTGTAGAACAAGAATATATTTTTTTCCAGTCAATGTCTTTACAGTGGAAGAACTTCCTAAAGTGTGTAATGTGGTACAATGTGGCCACAACATTGAAATGAAAGCAGAAAAACAATTCTTAAACTTTAAGGTAAAATTCCAGAAAAAAGTCCGTGGTCACGTATACTTTTATCTTCATTTTTATGTAATTTATCATTATATGTGTAATGCACCATATATGAAATTTTAAGAGAAAGAAAGGTTTTGTCTCGCCGTTCTGTTACTTTTGCACAGGCCATCCAAATGGATAATGACCTCAACAGTACACATCATGTTTTCCTCAAGTCTGATGCTAAGTGGTCTCCCGTTAGTTGGCTATGAATTCTTGGTACATACAGTCTGATGCTGGGTGGTCTCCCTTTAGTTGACTGTGAAGTCTCGGTACATACAGTCTGATGCTGGGTGGTCTAGTTGACTGTGAAGTCTCGGTACGTACAGTCTGATGCTGGGTGGTCTAGTTGGCTGTGAAGTCTCGGTACATACAGTCTGATGCTGAGTGGTCTCCCTTTAGTTGGCTATGAATTCTTGGTACATACAGTCTGATGCTGAGTGCTCTAGTTGGCTGTGAAGTCTCGGTACATACAGTCTGATGCTGGGTGGTCTCCCTTTAGTTGGCTATGAAGTCTCGGTACATACAGTCTGATGCTGGGTGGTCTCCCTTTAGTTGGCTGTGAAGTCTCGGTACATACAGTCCGATGCTGGGTGGTCTCCCTTTAGTTGGCTATGAATTCTTGGTACATACAGTCTGATGCTGGGTGGTCTCCCTTAAGTTGGCTGTGACGTCTCGGTACATACAGTCTGATGCTGGGTGGTCTCCCTTTAGTTGGCTGTGAAGTCTCGGTACATACAGTCTGATGCTGAGTGGTCTCCCTTTAGTTGACTGTGAAGTCTCGGTACATACATTCTGATGCTGGGTGGTCTCCCTTTAGTTGGCTGTGAAGTCTCGGTACATACAGTCTGATGCTGGGTGGTCTCCCTTTAGTTGACTGTGAAGTCTTGGTACATACAGTCTGATGCTGGGTGGTCTCCCTTTAGTTGACTGTGAAGTCTCGGTACATACAGTCTGATGCTGAGTGGTCTCCCTTTAGTTGGCTATGAAGTCTTGGTACATACAGTCTGATGCTGGGTAGTCTCCCTTTAGTTGGCTATGAAGTCTTGGTACATACAGTCTGATGCTGGGTAGTCTCCCTTTAGTTGACTGTGAAGTCTCGGTACATACAGTCTGATGTTGGGTGGTCTCCCTTTAGTTGGCTGTGACGTCTCAGTACATACAGTCTGATGCTGAGTGGTCTCCCTTTAGTTGGCTGTGAAGTCTCAGTACATACAGTCTGATGCTGAGTGGTCTCCCTTTAGTTGACTGTGACGTCTCAGTACATACAGTCTGATGCTGAGTGGTCTCCCTTTAGTTGGCTGTGAAGTCTCGGTACATACAGTCTGATGCTGAGTGGTCTCCCTTTAGTTGACTGTGAAGTCTCAGTACATACAGTCTGATGCTGGGTGGTCTCCCTTTAGTTGACTGTGAAGTCTTGGTACATACAGTCTGATGCTGGGTGGTCTCCCTTTAGTTGACTGTGAAGTCTCGGTACATACAGTCTGATGCTGAGTGGTCTCCCTTTAGTTGGCTATGAAGTCTTGGTACATACAGTCTGATGCTGGGTAGTCTCCCTTTAGTTGGCTATGAAGTCTTGGTACATACAGTCTGATGCTGGGTAGTCTCCCTTTAGTTGACTGTGAAGTCTCGGTACATACAGTCTGATGTTGGGTGGTCTCCCTTTAGTTGGCTGTGACGTCTCAGTACATACAGTCTGATGCTGAGTGGTCTCCCTTTAGTTGGCTGTGAAGTCTCAGTACATACAGTCTGATGCTGAGTGGTCTCCCTTTAGTTGACTGTGACGTCTCAGTACATACAGTCTGATGCTGAGTGGTCTCCCTTTAGTTGGCTGTGAAGTCTCGGTACATACAGTCTGATGCTGAGTGGTCTCCCTTTAGTTGACTGTGAAGTCTCAGTACATACAGTCTGATGCTGGGTGGTCTCCCTTTAGTTCGCTGTGAAGTCTCGGTACATACAGTCTGATGCTGAGTGGTCTCCCTTTAGTTGACTGTGAAGTCTCGGTACATACAGTCTGATGCTGAGTGGTCTCCCTTTAGTTGACTGTGAAGTCTTGGTACATACAGTCTGATGCTGAGTGGTCTCCCTTTAGTTGGCTGTGAAGTCTCAGTACATACAGTCTGATGCTGGGTGGTCTCCCTTTAGTTGGCTATGAAGTCTTGGTACATACAGTCTGATGCTGGGTGGTCTCCCTTTAGTTGACTGTGAAGTCTCAGTACATACAGTCTGATGCTGGGTGGTCTCCCTTTAGTTGGCTGTGAAGTCTCGGTACATACAGTCTGATGTTGGGTGGTCTCCCTTTAGTTGACTGTGAAGTCTCGGTACATACAGTCTGATGCTGAGTGGTCTCCCTTTAGTTGACTGTGAAGTCTCGGTACATACAGTCTGATGCTGAGTGGTCTCCCTTTAGTTGGCTATGAAGTCTCGGTACATACAGTCTGATGCTGGGTGGTCTCCCTTTAGTTGGCTGTGAAGTCTCGGTACATACAGTCTGATGCTGGGTGGTCTCCCTTTAGTTGGCTGTGAAGTCTCGGTACATACAGTCTGATGCTGGGTGGTCTCCCTTTAGTTGGCTGTGAAGTCTCGGTACATACAGTCTGATGCTGAGTGGTCTCCCTTTAGTTGGCTGTGAAGTCTCGGTACATACAGTCTGATGCTGGGTGGTCTCCCTTTAGTTGACTGTGAAGTCTTGGTACATACAGTCTGATGCTGAGTGGTCTCCCTTTAGTTGGCTGTGACGTCTCGGTACATACAGTCTGATGCTGGGTGGTCTCCCTTTAGTTGACTGTGAAGTCTTGGTACATACAGTCTGATGCTGGGTGGTCTCCCTTTAGTTGGCTGTGAAGTCTCGGTACATACAGTCTGATGCTGGGTGGTCTCCCTTTAGTTGGCTGTGAAGTCTCGGTACATACAGTCTGATGCTGGGTAGTCTCCCTTTAGTTGGCTGTGAAGTCTCGGTACATACAGTCTGATGCTGAGTGGTCTCCCTTTAGTTGACTGTGAAGTCTTGGTACGTACAGTCTGATGTTGAGTGGTCTCCCTTTAGTTGGCTGTGAAGTCTCGGTACATACAGTCTGATGCTGGGTGGTCTCCCTTTAGTTGGCTGTGAAGTCTCGGTACATACAGTCTGATGCTGGGTAGTCTCCCTTTAGTTGGCTGTGAAGTCTCGGTACATACAGTCTGATGCTGAGTGGTCTCCCTTTAGTTGGCTATGAAGTCTCGGTACATACAGTCTGATGCTGGGTGGTCTCCCTTTAGTTGACTGAAGTCTCGGTACATACAGTCTGATGCTGGGTGGTCTCCTTTTAGTTGACTGAAGTCTCGGTACATACAGTCTGATGCTGGGTGGTCTCCCTTTAGTTGACTGAAGTCTCGGTACATACAGTCTGATGCTGGGTGGTCTAGTTGGCTGTGAAGTCTCGGTACATACAGTCTGATGTTGGGTGGTCTCCCTTTAGTTGGCTGTGAAGTCTCGGTACATACAGTCTGATGCTGAGTGGTCTCCCTTTAGTTGACTGTGAAGTCTTGGTACATACAGTCTGATGCTGAGTGGTCTCCCTTTAGTTGACTGTGAAGTCTCGGTACATACAGTCTGATGCTGGGTGGTCTCCCTTTAGTTGACTGTGAAGTCTCGGTACATACAGTCTGATGCTGAGTGGTCTCCCTTTAGTTGGCTGTGAAGTCTCGGTACATACAGTCTGATGCTGAGTGGTCTCCCTTTAGTTGGCTATGAATTCTTGGTACATACAGTCTGATGCTGGGTGGTCTCCCTATAGTTGGCTATGAAGTCTCGGTACATACAGTCTGATGCTGAGTGGTCTCCCTTTAGTTGACTGTGAAGTCTCAGTACATACAGTCTGATGCTGAGTGGTCTCCCTTTAGTTGACTGTGAAGTCTCGGTACATACAGTCTGATGCTGAGTGGTCTCCCTTTAGTTGACTGTGAAGTCTCGGTACATACAGTCTGATGCTGAGTGGTCTCCCTTTAGTTGACTGTGAAGTCTCGGTACATACAGTCTGATGCTGAGTGGTCTCCCTTTAGTTCGCTGTGAAGTCTCGGTACATACAGTCTGATGCTGGGTGGTCTAGTTGACTGTGAAGTCTCGGTACATACAGTCTGATGCTGAGTGGTCTCCCTTTAGTTGACTGTGAAGTCTTGGTACATACAGTCTGATGCTGAGTGGTCTCCCTTTAGTTGGCTGTGAAGTCTCGGTACATACAGTCTGATGCTGAGTGGTCTCCCTTTAGTTGACTGTGAAGTCTCGGTACATACAGTCTGATGCTGAGTGGTCTCCCTTTAGTTGACTGTGAAGTCTCGGTACATACAGTCTGATGCTGAGTGGTCTCCCTTTAGTTCGCTGTGAAGTCTCGGTACATACAGTCTGATGCTGGGTGGTCTAGTTGACTGTGAAGTCTCGGTACATACAGTCTGATGTTGGGTGGTCTCCCTCTAGTTGGCTGTGAAGTCTCGGTACGTACAGTCTGATGCTGGGTGGTCTCCCTTTAGTTGACTGTGAAGTCTCGGTACATACAGTCTGATGCTGGGTGGTCTCCCGTTAGTTGACTGTGAAGTCTTGGTACATACAGTCTGATGCTGGGTAGTCTCCCTTTAGTTGACTGTGAAGTCTCGGTACATACAGTCTGATGCTGGGTGGTCTCCCTCTAGTTGGCTGTGAAGTCTCGGTACGTACAGTCTGATGCTGGGTGGTCTCCCTTTAGTTGACTGTGAAGTCTCGGTACATACAGTCTGATGCTGGGTGGTCTCCCGTTAGTTGACTGTGAAGTCTTGGTACATACAGTCTGATGCTGGGTAGTCTCCCTTTAGTTGACTGTGAAGTCTCGGTACATACAGTCTGATGCTGGGTGGTCTCCCTCTAGTTGGCTGTGAAGTCTCGGTACGTACAGTCTGATGCTGGGTGGTCTCCCTTTAGTTGACTGTGAAGTCTCGGTACATACAGTCTGATGCTGGGTGGTCTCCCGTTAGTTGACTGTGAAGTCTTGGTACATACAGTCTGATGCTGGGTAGTCTCCCTTTAGTTGACTGTGAAGTCTCGGTACATACAGTCTGATGTTGGGTGGTCTCCCTCTAGTTGGCTGTGAAGTCTCGGTACATACAGTCTGATGCTGAGTGGTCTCCCTTTAGTTGGCTATGAAGTCTTGGTACATACAGTCTGATGTTGGGTGGTCTCCCGTTAGTTGACTGTGAAGTCTTGGTACATACAGTCTGATGCTGGGTGGTCTCCCGTTAGTTGACTGTGAAGTCTTGGTACATACAGTCTGATGCTGGGTGGTCTCCCTTTAGTTGGCTATGAAGTCTCGGTACATACAGTCTGATGTTGGGTGGTCTCCCTTTAGTTGACTGTGAAGTCTTGGTACATACAGTCTGATGCTGGGTGGTCTCCCGTTAGTTGACTGTGAAGTCTCAGTACATACAGTCTGATGCTGAGTGGTCTCCCTTTAGTTGGCTATGAAGTCTCGGTACATACAGTCTGATGCTGGGTGGTCTCCCTTTAGTTGGCTGTGAAGTCTCGGTACATACAGTCTGATGCTGAGTGGTCTCCCTTTAGTTGGCTGTGAAGTCTCGGTACATACAGTCTGATGCTGGGTGGTCTCCCTTTAGTTGGCTGTGAAGTCTCGGTACATACAGTCTGATGCTGGGTGGTCTCCCTTTAGTTGGCTATGAAGTCTTGGTACATACAGTCTGATGCTGGGTGGTCTCCCTTTAGTTGGCTGTGAAGTCTCGGTACATACAGTCTGATGCTGGGTGGTCTCCCTTTAGTTGGCTGTGAAGTCTCGGTACATACAGTCTGATGCTGGGTGGTCTCCCTTTAGTTGGCTGTGAAGTCTCGGTACATACAGTCTGATGCTGAGTGGTCTCCCTTTAGTTGACTGTGAAGTCTCGGTACATACAGTCTGATGCTGAGTGGTCTCCCTTTAGTTGACTGTGAAGTCTCGGTACATACAGTCTGATGCTGGGTGGTCTCCCTTTAGTTGACTGTGAAGTCTCGGTACATACAGTCTGATGCTGAGTGGTCTCCCTTTAGTTGACTGTGAAGTCTCGGTACATACAGTCTGATGCTGAGTGGTCTCCCTTTAGTTGGCTGTGAAGTCTTGGTACATACAGTCTGATGCTGGGTGGTCTCCCTTTAGTTGGCTGTGAAGTCTTGGTACATACAGTCTGATGCTGAGTGGTCTCCCTTTAGTTGACTGTGAAGTCTCGGTACATACAGTCTGATGCTGAGTGGTCTCCCTTTAGTTGACTGTGAAGTCTCGGTACATACAGTCTGATGTTGGGTGGTCTCCCTTTAGTTGACTGTGAAGTCTCGGTACATACAGTCTGATGCTGAGTGGTCTCCCTTTAGTTGGCTGTGAAGTCTTGGTACATACAGTCTGATGCTGAGTGGTCTCCCTTTAGTTGACTGTGAAGTCTCGGTACATACAGTCTGATGCTGAGTGGTCTCCCTTTAGTTGACTGTGAAGTCTCGGTACGTACAGTCTGATGCTGGGTGGTCTCCCTTTAGTTGACTGTGAAGTCTCGGTACATACAGTCTGATGCTGGGTGGTCTCCCTTTAGTTGACTGTGAAGTCTCGGTACATACAGTCTGATGCTGAGTGGTCTCCCTTTAGTTGACTGTGAAGTCTCGGTACATACAGTCTGATGCTGAGTGGTCTCCCTTTAGTTGGCTGTGAAGTCTTGGTACATACAGTCTGATGCTGGGTGGTCTCCCTTTAGTTGGCTGTGAAGTCTTGGTACATACAGTCTGATGCTGAGTGGTCTCCCTTTAGTTGACTGTGAAGTCTCGGTACATACAGTCTGATGCTGAGTGGTCTCCCTTTAGTTGACTGTGAAGTCTCGGTACATACAGTCTGATGCTGGGTAGTCTCCCTTTAGTTGACTGTGAAGTCTCGGTACATACAGTCTGATGCTGAGTGGTCTCCCTTTAGTTGACTGTGAAGTCTCGGTACATACAGTCTGATGCTGGGTGGTCTCCCTTTAGTTGACTGTGAAGTCTTGGTACATACAGTCTGATGCTGAGTGGTCTCCCTTTAGTTGGCTATGAAGTCTCGGTACATACAGTCTGATGCTGGGTGGTCTCCCTTTAGTTGGCTGTGAAGTCTTGGTACATACAGTCTGATGCTGAGTGGTCTCCCTTTAGTTGACTGTGAAGTCTCGGTACATACAGTCTGATGCTGAGTGGTCTCCCTTTAGTTGGCTGTGAAGTCTTGGTACATACAGTCTGATGCTGAGTGGTCTCCCTTTAGTTGACTGTGAAGTCTCGGTTCATACAGTCTGATGCTGGGTGGTCTCCCTTTAGTTGACTGTGAAGTCTTGGTACATACAGTCTGATGCTGAGTGGTCTCCCTTTAGTTGGCTATGAATTCTTGGTACATACAGTCTGATGCTGGGTGGTCTCCCTTTAGTTGACTGTGAAGTCTTGGTACATACAGTCTGATGCTGTGTGGTCTCCCTTTAGTTGGCTGTGAAGTCTCAGTACATACAGTCTGATGCTGGGTGGTCTAGTTGGCTGTGAAGTCTCGGTACATACAGTCTGATGCTGGGTGGTCTCCCTTTAGTTGGCTGTGAAGTCTCGGTACATACAGTCTGATGCTGGGTGGTCTCCCTTTAGTTGGCTATGAAGTCTCGGTACATACAGTCTGATGCTGGGTGGTCTCCCTTTAGTTGGCTATGAATTCTTGGTACATACAGTCTGATGCTGAGTGGTCTCCCTTTAGTTGACTGTGAAGTCTCGGTACATACAGTCTGATGCTGGGTGGTCTAGTTGGCTGTGAAGTCTCGGTACTTACAGTCTGATGCTGAGTGGTCTCCCTTTAGTTGACTGTGAAGTCTCGGTACATACAGTCTGATGCTGGGTGGTCTCCCTTTAGTTGACTGTGAAGTCTTGCTACATACAGTCTGATGCTGAGTGGTCTCCCTTTAGTTGGCTATGAAGTCTCGGTACATACAGTCTGATGCTGGGTGGTCTCCCTTTAGTTGGCTGTGAAGTCTTGGTACATACAGTCTGATGCTGAGTGGTCTCCCTTTAGTTGACTGTGAAGTCTCGGTACATACAGTCTGATGCTGAGTGGTCTCCCTTTAGTTGACTGTGAAGTCTCGGTACATACAGTCTGATGCTGAGTGGTCTCCCTTTAGTTGGCTATGAATTCTTGGTACATACAGTCTGATGCTGGGTGGTCTCCCTTTAGTTGACTGTGAAGTCTCGGTACATACAGTCTGATGCTGGGTGGTCTCCCTCTAGTTGGCTGTGAAGTCTCGGTACATACAGTCTGATGCTGAGTGGTCTCCCTTTAGTTGACTGTGAAGTCTCGGTACATACAGTCTGATGCTGGGTGGTCTCCCTTTAGTTGACTGAAGTCTCGGTACATACAGTCTGATGCTGGGTGGTCTCCCTTTAGTTGACTGTGAAGTCTCGGTACATACAGTCTGATGCTGGGTGGTCTCCCTTTAGTTGACTGTGAAGTCTCGGTACATACAGTCTGATGCTGGGTGGTCTCCCTTTAGTTGACTGTGAAGTCTCGGTACATACAGTCTGATGCTGAGTGGTCTCCCTTTAGTTGGCTGTGAAGTCTCGGTACATACAGTCTGATGCTGGGTGGTCTCCCTTTAGTTGGCTGTGAAGTCTCAGTACATACAGTCTGATGCTGAGTGGTCTCCCTTTAGTTGACTGTGAAGTCTCGGTACATACAGTCTGATGCTGGGTGGTCTCCCTTTAGTTGACTGTGAAGTCTTGGTACATACAGTCTGATGCTGGGTGGTCTCCCTTTAGTTGACTATGAAGTCTTGGTACATACAGTCTGATGCTGAGTGGTCTCCCTTTAGTTGACTGTGAAGTCTCGGTACATACAGTCTGATGCTGGGTGGTCTCCCTTTAGTTGACTGTGAAGTCTCGGTACATACAGTCTGATGCTGAGTGGTCTCCCTTTAGTTGGCTGTGAAGTCTCGGTACATACAGTCTGATGCTGAGTGGTCTCCCTTTAGTTGGCTGTGAAGTCTCGGTACATACAGTCTGATGCTGGGTGGTCTCCCTTTAGTTGGCTGTGAAGTCTTGGTACATACAGTCTGATGCTGAGTGGTCTCCGTTTAGTTGACTGTGAAGTCTCGGTACATACAGTCTGATGCTGGGTGGTCTCCCTTTAGTTGACTGAAGTCTCGGTACATACAGTCTGATGCTGGGTGGTCTCCCTTTAGTTGACTGTGAAGTCTCGGTACATACAGTCTGATGCTGGGTGGTCTCCCTTTAGTTGACTGTGAAGTCTCGGTACATACAGTCTGATGCTGAGTGGTCTCCCTTTAGTTGGCTGTGAAGTCTCGGTACATACAGTCTGATGCTGGGTGGTCTCCCTTTAGTTGGCTGTGAAGTCTCAGTACATACAGTCTGATGCTGAGTGGTCTCCCTTTAGTTGGCTGTGAAGTCTTGGTACATACAGTCTGATGCTGGGTGGTCTCCCTTTAGTTGACTGTGAAGTCTCGGTACATACAGTCTGATGCTGGGTGGTCTCCCTTTAGTTGACTGTGAAGTCTCGGTACATACAGTCTGATGCTGGGTGGTCTCCCTTTAGTTGACTGTGAAGTCTTGGTACATACAGTCTGATGCTGGGTGGTCTCCCTTTAGTTGACTATGAAGTCTTGGTACATACAGTCTGATGCTGAGTGGTCTCCCTTTAGTTGACTGTGAAGTCTCGGTACATACAGTCTGATGCTGGGTGGTCTCCCTTTAGTTGACTGTGAAGTCTCGGTACATACAGTCTGATGCTGAGTGGTCTCCCTTTAGTTGGCTGTGAAGTCTCGGTACATACAGTCTGATGCTGGGTGGTCTCCCTTTAGTTGGCTATGAAGTCTCGGTACATACAGTCTGATGCTGGGTGGTCTCCCTTTAGTTGACTGTGAAGTCTTGGTACATACAGTCTGATGCTGGGTGGTCTCCCTTTAGTTGGCTGTGAAGTCTCGGTACATACAGTCTGATGCTGAGTGGTCTCCCTTTAGTTGGCTGTGAAGTCTCGGTACATACAGTCTGATGCTGGGTGGTCTCCCTTTAGTTGACTGTGAAGTCTTGGTACATACAGTCTGATGCTGGGTGGTCTCCCTTTAGTTGGCTGTGAAGTCTCGGTACATACAGTCTGATGCTGAGTGGTCTCCCTTTAGTTGACTGTGAAGTCTCAGTACATACAGTCTGATGCTGGGTGGTCTCCCTTTAGTTGACTGTGAAGTCTCGGTACGTACAGTCTGATGCTGGGTGGTCTCCCTTTAGTTGACTGTGAAGTCTCGGTACATACAGTCTGATGCTGAGTGGTCTCCCTTTAGTTGACTGTGAAGTCTCGGTACATACAGTCTGATGCTGAGTGGTCTCCCTTTAGTTGACTGTGAAGTCTCGGTACATACAGTCTGATGCTGATTGATCTCCCTTTAGTTGACTGTGAAGTCTTGGTACGTACAGTCTGATGCTGAGTGGTCTCCCTTTAGTTGACTGTGAAGTCTCGGTACGTACAGTCTGATGCTGGGTGGTCTCCCTTTAGTTGGCTGTGAAGTCTCGGTACATACAGTCTGATGCTGGGTAGTCTCCCTTTAGTTGGCTGTGAAGTCTTGGTACATACAGTCTGATGCTGAGTGGTCTCCCTTTAGTTGACTGTGAAGTCTTGGTACATACAGTCTGATGCTGGGTGGTCTCCCTTTAGTTGACTGTGAAGTCTTGGTACATACAGTCTGATGCTGGGTGGTCTCCCTTTAGTTGGCTGTGAAGTCTCGGTACATACAGTCTGATGCTGGGTGGTCTCCCTTTAGTTGACTGTGAAGTCTCGGTACATACAGTCTGATGCTGGGTGGTCTCCCTTTAGTTGACTGTGAAGTCTCGGTACATACAGTCTGATGCTGGGTGGTCTCCCTTTAGTTGACTGTGAAGTCTCGGTACATACAGTCTGATGCTGGGTGGTCTCCCTTTAGTTGACTATGAAGTCTTGGTACATACAGTCTGATGCTGAGTGGTCTCCCTTTAGTTGACTGTGAAGTCTCAGTACATACAGTCTGATGCTGAGTGGTCTCCCTTTAGTTGACTGTGAAGTCTCGGTACATACAGTCTGATGCTGAGTGGTCTCCCTTTAGTTCGCTGTGAAGTCTCGGTACGTACAGTCTGATGCTGAGTGGTCTCCCTTTAGTTGACTGTGAAGTCTTGGTACGTACAGTCTGATGCTGAGTGGTCTCCCTTTAGTTGGCTGTGAAGTCTCGGTACGTACAGTCTGATGCTGAGTGGTCTCCCTTTAGTTGACTATGAAGTCTCAGTACATACAGTCTGATGCTGAGTGGTCTCCCTTTAGTTGGCTGTGAAGTCTCGGTACGTACAGTCTGATGCTGAGTGGTCTCCCTTTAGTTGACTGTGAAGTCTTGGTACGTACAGTCTGATGCTGAGTGGTCTCCCTTTAGTTGACTGTGAAGTCTCGGTACATACAGTCTGATGCTGAGTGGTCTCCCTTTAGTTGACTGTGAAGTCTCGGTACATACAGTCTGATGCTGAGTGGTCTCCCTTTAGTTGACTGTGAAGTCTTGGTACATACAGTCTGATGCTGAGTGGTCTCCCTTTAGTTGACTGTGAAGTCTCGGTACATACAGTCTGATGTTGGGTGGTCTCCCTTTAGTTGGCTGTGAAGTCTCGGTACATACAGTCTGATGCTGAGTGGTCTCCCTTTAGTTGGCTGTGAAGTCTCGGTACATACAGTCTGATGCTGAGTGGTCTCCCTTTAGTTGACTGTGAAGTCTCGGTACATACAGTCTGATGCTGGGTGGTCTCCCTTTAGTTGACTGTGAAGTCTCGGTACATACAGTCTGATGCTGGGTGGTCTCCCTTTAGTTGGCTGTGAAGTCTCGGTACATACAGTCTGATGCTGAGTGGTCTCCCTTTAGTTGACTGTGAAGTCTCGGTACGTACAGTCTGATGCTGAGTGGTCTCCCTTTAGTTGACTGTGAAGTCTCGGTACATACAGTCTGATGCTGAGTGGTCTCCCTTTAGTTGACTGTGAAGTCTCGGTACGTACAGTCTGATGCTGAGTGGTCTCCCTTTAGTTGGCTGTGAAGTCTTGGTACATACAGTCTGATGCTGGGTGGTCTCCCTTTAGTTGACTGTGAAGTCTCGGTACGTACAGTCTGATGCTGAGTGGTCTCCCTTTAGTTGGCTGTGAAGTCTCGGTACATACAGTCTGATGCTGAGTGGTCTCCCTTTAGTTGACTGTGAAGTCTCGGTACATACAGTCTGATGCTGGGTGGTCTCCCTTTAGTTGGCTGTGAAGTCTCGGTACATACAGTCTGATGCTGGGTAGTCTCCCTTTAGTTGACTGTGAAGTCTCGGTACATACAGTCTGATGCTGAGTGGTCTCCCTTTAGTTGACTGTGAAGTCTTGGTACATACAGTCTGATGCTGAGTGGTCTCCCTTTAGTTGACTGTGAAGTCTTGGTACATACAGTCTGATGCTGAGTGGTCTCCCTTTAGTTGACTGTGAAGTCTCAGTACATACAGTCTGATGCTGAGTGGTCTCCCTTTAGTTGACTGTGAAGTCTTGGTACATACAGTCTGATGCTGGGTGGTCTCCCTTTAGTTGACTGTGAAGTCTCAGTACATACAGTCTGATGCTGAGTGGTCTCCCTTTAGTTGACTGTGAAGTCTCGGTACATACAGTCTGATGCTGGGTGGTCTCCCTTTAGTTGGCTGTGAAGTCTCGGTACATACAGTCTGATGCTGAGTGGTCTCCCTTTAGTTGACTGTGAAGTCTCAGTACATACAGTCTGATGCTGGGTGGTCTCCCTATAGTTGGCTATGAAGTCTCGGTACATACAGTCTGATGCTGAGTGGTCTCCCTTTAGTTGACTGTGAAGTCTTGGTACATACAGTCTGATGCTGAGTGGTCTCCCTTTAGTTGACTGTGAAGTCTCAGTACATACAGTCTGATGCTGGGTGGTCTCCCTTTAGTTGACTGTGAAGTCTCGGTACATACAGTCTGATGCTGGGTGGTCTCCCTTTAGTTGGCTGTGAAGTCTCGGTACATACAGTCTGATGCTGAGTGGTCTCCCTTTAGTTGACTGTGAAGTCTCGGTACGTACAGTCTGATGCTGAGTGGTCTCCCTTTAGTTGACTGTGAAGTCTCGGTACATACAGTCTGATGCTGAGTGGTCTCCCTTTAGTTGACTGTGAAGTCTTGGTACATACAGTCTGATGCTGAGTGGTCTCCCTTTAGTTGACTGTGAAGTCTCGGTACGTACAGTCTGATGCTGAGTGGTCTCCCTTTAGTTGACTGTGAAGTCTCGGTACATACTGTCTGATGCTGGGTGGTCTCCCTTTAGTTGGCTGTGAAGTCTCGGTACGTACAGTCTGATGCTGAGTGGTCTCCCTTTAGTTGACTGTGAAGTCTCGGTACATACAGTCTGATGCTGAGTGGTCTAGTTGGCTGTGAAGTCTCGGTACATACAGTCTGATGCTGAGTGGTCTCCCTTTAGTTGACTGTGAAGTCTCGGTACGTACAGTCTGATGCTGGGTGGTCTCCCTTTAGTTGGCTGTGAAGTCTCGGTACGTACAGTCTGATGCTGGGTGGTCTCCCTTTAGTTGGCTGTGAAGTCTCGGTACGTACAGTCTGATGCTGGGTGGTCTCCCTTTAGTTGGCTGTGAAGTCTCGGTACGTACAGTCTGATGCTGAGTGGTCTCCCTTTAGTTGACTGTGAAGTCTCGGTACGTACAGTCTGATGCTGGGTGGTCTCCCTTTAGTTGGCTGTGAAGTCTCGGTACGTACAGTCTGATGCTGGGTGGTCTCCCTTTAGTTGGCTGTGAAGTCTCAGTACATACAGTCTGATGCTGAGTGGTCTCCCTTTAGTTGACTGTGAAGTCTCGGTACGTACAGTCTGATGCTGGGTGGTCTCCCTTTAGTTGGCTGTGAAGTCTCGGTACGTACAGTCTGATGCTGGGTAGTCTCCCTTTAGTTGACTGTGAAGTCTTGGTACATACAGTCTGATGCTGGGTGGTCTCCCTTTAGTTGACTGTGAAGTCTTGGTACATACAGTCTGATGCTGTGTGGTCTCCCTTTAGTTGGCTGTGAAGTCTCAGTACATACAGTCTGATGCTGAGTGGTCTCCCTTTAGTTGACTGTGAAGTCTCGGTACGTACAGTCTGATGCTGGGTGGTCTCCCTTTAGTTGGCTGTGAAGTCTCGGTACGTACAGTCTGATGCTGGGTGGTCTCCCTTTAGTTGGCTGTGAAGTCTCGGTACATACAGTCTGATGCTGAGTGGTCTCCCTTTAGTTGGCTGTGAAGTCTCGGTACATACAGTCTGATGCTGGGTGGTCTAGTTGACTGTGAAGTCTCGGTACATACAGTCTGATGCTGGGTGGTCTCCCTTTAGTTGGCTATGAAGTCTCGGTACATACAGTCTGATGCTGGGTGGTCTCCCTTTAGTTGACTGTGAAGTCTCGGTACATACAGTCTGATGCTGAGTGGTCTCCCTTTAGTTGACTGTGAAGTCTCGGTACATACAGTCTGATGCTGGGTGGTCTCCCTTTAGTTGGCTGTGAAGTCTCGGTACGTACAGTCTGATGCTGAGTGGTCTCCCTTTAGTTGGCTGTGAAGTCTCGGTACATACAGTCTGATGCTGGGTGGTCTCCCTTTAGTTGGCTATGAAGTCTCGGTACATACAGTCTGATGCTGGGTGGTCTCCCTTTAGTTGACTGTGAAGTCTCGGTACATACAGTCTGATGCTGGGTGGTCTCCCTTTAGTTGGCTATGAAGTCTCGGTACATACAGTCTGATGCTGGGTGGTCTAGTTGACTGTGAAGTCTCGGTACATACAGTCTGATGCTGGGTGGTCTCCCTTTAGTTGACTGTGAAGTCTCGGTACATACAGTCTGATGCTGGGTGGTCTCCCTTTAGTTGGCTATGAAGTCTCGGTACATACAGTCTGATGCTGGGTGGTCTCCCTTTAGTTGACTGTGAAGTCTCGGTACATACAGTCTGATGCTGGGTGGTCTCCCTTTAGTTGACTGTGAAGTCTTGGTACATACAGTCTGATGCTGGGTGGTCTCCCTTTAGTTGGCTGTGAAGTCTCAGTACATACAGTCTGATGCTGAGTGGTCTCCCTTTAGTTGACTGTGAAGTCTCGGTACATACAGTCTGATGCTGGGTGGTCTCCCTTTAGTTGGCTGTGAAGTCTCGGTACATACAGTCTGATGCTGGGTGGTCTCCCTTTAGTTGGCTATGAAGTCTCGGTACATACAGTCTGATGCTGGGTGGTCTCCCTTTAGTTGACTGTGAAGTCTCGGTACATACAGTCTGATGCTGGGTGGTCTCCCTTTAGTTGGCTATGAAGTCTCGGTACATACAGTCTGATGCTGGGTGGTCTCCCTTTAGTTGACTGTGAAGTCTCGGTACATACAGTCTGATGCTGGGTGGTCTCCCTTTAGTTGGCTGTGAAGTCTCGGTACATACAGTCTGATGCTGAGTGGTCTCCCTTTAGTTGGCTATGAAGTCTCGGTACATACAGTCTGATGCTGGGTGGTCTCCCTTTAGTTGGCTGTGAAGTCTCAGTACATACAGTCTGATGCTGAGTGGTCTCCCTTTAGTTGACTGTGAAGTCTTGGTACATACAGTCTGATGCTGAGTGGTCTCCCTTTAGTTGACTGTGAAGTCTTGGTACATACAGTCTGATGTTGGGTGGTCTCCCTTTAGTTGACTGTGAAGTCTCGGTACATACAGTCTGATGCTGGGTGGTCTCCCTTTAGTTGACTGTGAAGTCTCAGTACATACAGTCTGATGTTGGGTGGTCTCCCTTTAGTTGGCTGTGAAGTCTCGGTACATACAGTCTGATGCTGGGTGGTCTCCCTTTAGTTGACTGTGAAGTCTTGGTACATACAGTCTGATGCTGAGTGGTCTCCCTTTAGTTGGCTGTGAAGTCTCGGTACATACAGTCTGATGCTGAGTGGTCTCCCTTTAGTTGACTGTGAAGTCTCAGTACATACAGTCTGATGCTGAGTGGTCTCCCTTTAGTTGACTGTGAAGTCTCGGTACATACAGTCTGATGCTGGGTGGTCTCCCTTTAGTTGACTGTGAAGTCTCGGTACATACAGTCTGATGCTGAGTGGTCTCCCTTTAGTTGACTGTGAAGTCTCAGTACATACAGTCTGATGCTGAGTGGTCTCCCTTTAGTTGACTGTGAAGTCTCGGTACATACAGTCTGATGCTGGGTGGTCTCCCTTTAGTTGGCTGTGAAGTCTCGGTACATACAGTCTGATGCTGGGTGGTCTAGTTGACTGTGAAGTCTCGGTACATACAGTCTGATGCTGGGTGGTCTCCCTTTAGTTGACTGTGAAGTCTCGGTACATACAGTCTGATGCTGGGTGGTCTCCCTTTAGTTGGCTATGAAGTCTCGGTACATACAGTCTGATGCTGGGTGGTCTCCCTTTAGTTGACTGTGAAGTCTCGGTACATACAGTCTGATGCTGGGTGGTCTCCCTTTAGTTGACTGTGAAGTCTTGGTACATACAGTCTGATGCTGGGTGGTCTCCCTTTAGTTGGCTGTGAAGTCTCAGTACATACAGTCTGATGCTGAGTGGTCTCCCTTTAGTTGACTGTGAAGTCTCGGTACATACAGTCTGATGCTGGGTGGTCTCCCTTTAGTTGACTGTGAAGTCTCGGTACATACAGTCTGATGCTGGGTGGTCTCCCTTTAGTTGGCTATGAAGTCTCGGTACATACAGTCTGATGCTGGGTGGTCTCCCTTTAGTTGACTGTGAAGTCTCGGTACATACAGTCTGATGCTGAGTGGTCTCCCTTTAGTTGGCTGTGAAGTCTCGGTACATACAGTCTGATGCTGGGTGGTCTCCCTTTAGTTGGCTGTGAAGTCTCGGTACATACAGTCTGATGCTGAGTGGTCTCCCTTTAGTTGACTGTGAAGTCTCAGTACATACAGTCTGATGCTGGGTGGTCTCCCTTTAGTTGACTGTGAAGTCTCGGTACATACAGTCTGATGCTGAGTGGTCTCCCTTTAGTTGGCTGTGAAGTCTCGGTACATACAGTCTGATGCTGGGTAGTCTCCCTTTAGTTGACTGTGAAGTCTCGGTACATACAGTCTGATGCTGGGTGGTCTAGTTGGCTGTGAAGTCTCGGTACATACAGTCTGATGCTGGGTGGTCTAGTTGGCTGTGAAGTCTCGGTACATACAGTCTGATGCTGGGTGGTCTCCCTTTAGTTGGCTGTGAAGTCTCGGTACATACAGTCTGATGCTGGGTGGTCTAGTTGGCTGTGAAGTCTCGGTACATACAGTCTGATGCTGGGTGGTCTCCCTTTAGTTGACTGTGAAGTCTCGGTACATACAGTCTGATGCTGGGTGGTCTAGTTGGCTGTGAAGTCTCGGTACATACAGTCTGATGCTGAGTGGTCTCCCTTTAGTTGGCTGTGAAGTCTCGGTACATACAGTCTGATGTTGGGTGGTCTCCCTTTAGTTGGCTGTGAAGTCTTGGTACATACAGTCTGATGCTGAGTGGTCTCCCTTTAGTTCGCTGTGAAGTCTCGGTACATACAGTCTGATGCTGGGTGGTCTCCCTTTAGTTGGCTGTGAAGTCTCGGTACATACAGTCTGATGCTGGGTGGTCTAGTTGACTGTGAAGTCTCGGTACATACAGTCTGATGCTGGGTGGTCTCCCTTTAGTTGGCTGTGAAGTCTCGGTACATACAGTCTGATGTTGGGTGGTCTCCCTTTAGTTGGCTATGAAGTCTAGGTACATACAGTCTGATGCTGGGTGGTCTCCCTTTAGTTGGCTGTGAAGTCTCGGTACATACAGTCTGATGCTGGGTGGTCTCCCTTTAGTTGGCTATGAAGTCTCGGTACATACAGTCTGATGCTGGGTGGTCTAGTTGGCTGTGAAGTCTCGGTACATACAGTCTGATGCTGGGTGGTCTCCCTTTAGTTCGCTGTGAAGTCTCGGTACATACAGTCTGATGCTGAGTGGTCTCCCTTTAGTTGACTGTGAAGTCTCGGTACATACATTCTGATGCTGGGTGGTCTCCCTTTAGTTGACTGTGACGTCTCGGTACATACAGTCTGATGCTGAGTGGTCTCCCTTTAGTTGGCTGTGAAGTCTTGGTACATACAGTCTGATGTTGGGTGGTCTCCCTTTAGTTGACTGTGAAGTCTCGGTACATACAGTCTGATGCTGGGTGGTCTCCCTTTAGTTGGCTGTGAAGTCTCGGTACATACAGTCTGATGCTGGGTGGTCTCCCTATAGTTGGCTATGAAGTCTCGGTACATACAGTCTGATGCTGGGTGGTCTCCCTTTAGTTGGCTGTGAAGTCTCGGTACATACAGTCTGATGCTGGGTGGTCTCCCTTTAGTTGGCTGTGAAGTCTCGGTACATACAGTCTGATGCTGGGTGGTCTAGTTGACTGTGAAGTCTTGGTACATACAGTCTGATGCTGGGTGGTCTAGTTGGCTGTGAAGTCTCGGTACGTACAGTCTGATGCTGGGTAGTCTCCCTTTAGTTGACTGTGAAGTCTCGGTACGTACAGTCTGATGCTGGGTAGTCTCCCTTTAGTTGACTGTGAAGTCTCGGTACGTACAGTCTGATGCTGAGTGGTCTCCCTTTAGTTGGCTGTGAAGTCTCGGTACATACAGTCTGATGCTGATTGATCTCCCTTTAGTTGACTGTGAAGTCTCGGTACATACAGTCTGATGCTGAGTGGTCTCCCTTTAGTTGACTGTGAAGTCTCGGTACATACAGTCTGATGCTGATTGATCTCCCTTTAGTTGACTGTGAAGTCTCAGTACATACAGTCTGATGCTGAGTGGTCTCCCTTTAGTTGACTGTGAAGTCTCGGTACATACAGTCTGATGCTGGGTGGTCTCCCTTTAGTTGACTGTGAAGTCTCGGTACATACAGTCTGATGCTGGGTGGTCTCCCTTTAGTTGACTGTGAAGTCTCGGTACATACAGTCTGATGCTGAGTGGTCTCCCTTTAGTTGACTGTGAAGTCTCGGTACGTACAGTCTGATGCTGGGTGGTCTCCCTTTAGTTGACTGTGAAGTCTCGGTACATACAGTCTGATGCTGGGTGGTCTCCCTTTAGTTGGCTGTGAAGTCTCGGTACATACAGTCTGATGCTGAGTGGTCTCCCTTTAGTTCGCTGTGAAGTCTCGGTACATACAGTCTGATGCTGAGTGGTCTAGTTGGCTGTGAAGTCTCGGTACATACAGTCTGATGCTGGGTGGTCTAGTTGGCTATGAAGTCTCGGTACATACAGTCTGATGCTGGGTGGTCTCCCTTTAGTTGGCTGTGAAGTCTCGGTACATACAGTCTGATGCTGGGTGGTCTCCCTTTAGTTGGCTGTGAAGTCTCGGTACATACAGTCTGATGCTGGGTGGTCTCCCTTTAGTTGGCTATGAAGTCTCGGTACATACAGTCTGATGCTGAGTGGTCTCCCTTTAGTTGGCTGTGAAGTCTCGGTACATACAGTCTGATGCTGGGTGGTCTCCCTTTAGTTGGCTGTGAAGTCTCGGTACATACAGTCTGATGCTGGGTGGTCTAGTTGACTGTGAAGTCTTGGTACATACAGTCTGATGCTGGGTGGTCTAGTTGGCTGTGAAGTCTCGGTACGTACAGTCTGATGCTGGGTAGTCTCCCTTTAGTTGACTGTGAAGTCTCGGTACGTACAGTCTGATGCTGGGTAGTCTCCCTTTAGTTGACTGTGAAGTCTCGGTACATACAGTCTGATGCTGGGTGGTCTCCCTTTAGTTGACTGTGAAGTCTCGGTACATACAGTCTGATGCTGATTGATCTCCCTTTAGTTGACTGTGAAGTCTCGGTACATACAGTCTGATGCTGGGTGGTCTCCCTTTAGTTGGCTATGAATTCTTGGTACATACAGTCTGATGCTGAGTGGTCTCCCTTTAGTTGACTGTGAAGTCTCGGTACATACAGTCTGATGCTGATTGATCTCCCTTTAGTTGACTGTGAAGTCTCGGTACATACAGTCTGATGCTGGGTGGTCTCCCTTTAGTTGGCTATGAATTCTTGGTACATACAGTCTGATGCTGAGTGGTCTCCCTTTAGTTGACTGTGAAGTCTCGGTACATACAGTCTGATGTTGGGTGGTCTCCCTTTAGTTGACTGTGAAGTCTCGGTACATACAGTCTGATGCTGAGTGGTCTCCCTTTAGTTGACTGTGAAGTCTCGGTACATACAGTCTGATGCTGAGTGGTCTCCCTTTAGTTGGCTGTGAAGTCTCGGTACATACAGTCTGATGCTGAGTGGTCTCCCTTTAGTTGACTGTGAAGTCTCGGTACATACAGTCTGATGCTGAGTGGTCTCCCTTTAGTTGACTATGAAGTCTTGGTACATACAGTCTGATGTTGAGTGGTCTCCCTTTAGTTGACTGTGAAGTCTCGGTACATACAGTCTGATGCTGGGTGGTCTAGTTGACTGTGAAGTCTCGGTACATACAGTCTGATGCTGAGTGGTCTCCCTTTAGTTGACTATGAAGTCTCGGTACATACAGTCTGATGCTGAGTGGTCTCCCTTTAGTTGACTGTGAAGTCTCGGTACATACAGTCTGATGCTGGGTGGTCTCCCTTTAGTTGACTGTGAAGTCTCAGTACATACAGTCTGATGCTGAGTGGTCTCCCTTTAGTTCGCTGTGAAGTCTCGGTACATACAGTCTGATGCTGGGTGGTCTCCCTTTAGTTGGCTGTGAAGTCTCGGTACATACAGTCTGATGTTGGGTGGTCTCCCTTTAGTTGGCTGTGAAGTCTCGGTACATACAGTCTGATGTTGGGTGGTCTCCCTTTAGTTGGCTGTGAAGTCTCGGTACATACAGTCTGATGCTGGGTGGTCTAGTTGACTGTGAAGTCTTGGTACATACAGTCTGATGTTGGGTGGTCTCCCTTTAGTTGGCTGTGAAGTCTCGGTACATACAGTCTGATGTTGGGTGGTCTCCCTTTAGTTGGCTGTGAAGTCTTGGTACATACAGTCTGATGCTGAGTGGTCTCCCTTTAGTTGACTGTGAAGTCTTGGTACATACAGTCTGATGCTGGGTGGTCTCCCTTTAGTTGACTGTGAAGTCTTGGTACATACAGTCTGATGCTGAGTGGTCTCCCTCTAGTTGGCTATGAAGTCTCGGTACATACAGTCTGATGCTGGGTGGTCTCCCTTTAGTTGACTGTGAAGTCTCGGTACATACAGTCTGATGCTGAGTGGTCTCCCTTTAGTTGGCTGTGAAGTCTCGGTACATACAGTCTGATGTTGGGTGGTCTCCCTTTAGTTGGCTGTGAAGTCTCGGTACATACAGTCTGATGCTGGGTGGTCTAGTTGGCTGTGAAGTCTCGGTACATACAGTCTGATGTTGGGTGGTCTCCCTTTAGTTGGCTATGAAGTCTCGGTACATACAGTCTGATGTTGGGTGGTCTCCCTTTAGTTGGCTATGAAGTCTCGGTACATACAGTCTGATGCTGGGTGGTCTCCCTTTAGTTGGCTGTGAAGTCTCGGTACATACAGTCTGATGTTGGGTGGTCTCCCTTTAGTTGGCTGTGAAGTCTCGGTACATACAGTCTGATGCTGGGTGGTCTAGTTGGCTGTGAAGTCTCGGTACATACAGTCTGATGCTGGGTGGTCTCCCTTTAGTTGACTGTGAAGTCTCGGTACATACAGTCTGATGCTGAGTGGTCTCCCTTTAGTTGACTGTGAAGTCTCAGTACATACAGTCTGATGTTGGGTGGTCTCCCTTTAGTTGACTGTGAAGTCTTGGTACGTACAGTCTGATGCTGGGTGGTCTCCCTTTAGTTGGCTGTGAAGTCTTGGTACATACAGTCTGATGTTGGGTGGTCTCCCTTTAGTTGACTGTGAAGTCTCGGTACATACAGTCTGATGTTGGGTGGTCTCCCTTTAGTTGACTGTGAAGTCTCGGTACATACAGTCTGATGTTGGGTGGTCTCCCTTTAGTTGACTGTGAAGTCTAGGTACATACAGTCTGATGCTGGGTGGTCTCCCTTTAGTTGGCTGTGAAGTCTCGGTACATACAGTCTGATGTTGGGTGGTCTCCCTTTAGTTGACTGTGAAGTCTCGGTACATACAGTCTGATGTTGGGTGGTCTCCCTTTAGTTGACTGTGAAGTCTTGGTACATACAGTCTGATGCTGGGTGGTCTCCCTTTAGTTGGCTGTGAAGTCTCGGTACATACAGTCTGATGCTGGGTAGTCTCCCTTTAGTTGACTGTGAAGTCTCGGTACATACAGTCTGATGCTGGGTGGTCTAGTTGGCTGTGAAGTCTCGGTACATACAGTCTGATGCTGAGTGGTCTCCCTTTAGTTGACTGTGAAGTCTCGGTACATACAGTCTGATGTTGGGTGGTCTCCCTTTAGTTGACTGTGAAGTCTCGGTACATACAGTCTGATGTTGGGTGGTCTCCCTTTAGTTGACTGTGAAGTCTCGGTACATACAGTCTGATGTTGGGTGGTCTCCCTTTAGTTGGCTGTGAAGTCTCGGTACATACAGTCTGATGCTGGGTGGTCTAGTTGGCTGTGAAGTCTCGGTACATACAGTCTGATGCTGGGTAGTCTCCCTTTAGTTGACTGTGAAGTCTCGGTACATACAGTCTGATGCTGGGTGGTCTAGTTGGCTGTGAAGTCTCGGTACATACAGTCTGATGCTGAGTGGTCTCCCTTTAGTTGACTGTGAAGTCTCGGTACATACAGTCTGATGTTGGGTGGTCTCCCTTTAGTTGACTGTGAAGTCTCGGTACATACAGTCTGATGTTGGGTGGTCTCCCTTTAGTTGACTGTGAAGTCTCGGTACATACAGTCTGATGCTGAGTGGTCTCCCTTTAGTTGACTGTGAAGTCTTGGTACGTACAGTCTGATGCTGGGTGGTCTCCCTTTAGTTGGCTGTGAAGTCTCGGTACATACAGTCTGATGCTGGGTGGTCTCCCTTTAGTTGGCTATGAAGTCTCGGTACATACAGTCTGATGCTGGGTGGTCTCCCTTTAGTTGGCTGTGAAGTCTCGGTACATACAGTCTGATGCTGGGTGGTCTCCCTTTAGTTGACTGTGAAGTCTCGGTACATACAGTCTGATGCTGGGTGGTCTCCCTTTAGTTGACTGTGAAGTCTCGGTACATACAGTCTGATGCTGGGTGGTCTCCCTTTAGTTGGCTGTGAAGTCTCGGTACATACAGTCTGATGCTGGGTGGTCTCCCTTTAGTTGACTGTGAAGTCTCGGTACATACAGTCTGATGCTGGGTGGTCTAGTTGACTGTGAAGTCTCGGTACATACAGTCTGATGCTGGGTGGTCTAGTTGACTGTGAAGTCTTGGTACATACAGTCTGATGTTGGGTGGTCTCCCTTTAGTTGGCTGTGAAGTCTCGGTACATACAGTCTGATGCTGATTGATCTCCCTTTAGTTGGCTATGAAGTCTCGGTACATACAGTCTGATGCTAGGTGAACTGTGAAGATAAGAAAGCATTGACATCTGTTTGCAGCATGCATAATTAAATATTCTTTCATAATTGATTGTTTGCTTAGCATTGAAACCCTATCAAAAAGAGATATTTTGACACTTTTACCAGTACAATGTGTGATGTGGTTATCAGGTAATGGGAGATTTATCCACCCTTTACAGGTAACAAGGAGTGTGCATACCTTTTTAGCTCACCTGACCCAAAGTGTCATTTGAGCTATCGTTAGCACTTTGTGTCCGTCATCATCTGTAAACTTTTTACATCTTAATTTCTTTCCTGGAAACCACTTGGACAATAGAAACCTAACTTGGTCAGATTATTTTTTCTATTCTGGTTGGAAAACTAATATGGCCACCACCGCAGGACCCTATGGCAAAAATTTAAGGAGGGCCTCTTCTCTGAACCTGGTTAACAAATCAAAACAAAACTTACTAACAATATTGTTTGGATGGTCCTCTATTAAGTTTATGCAAATCAGAATGTCTGCAACCGCAGGGATGAGTTTTACATAGGACCCTATGGGAAAATAGTTTCAAAAGATCTCTTCTTTTTAACCTGTTAAACAATAGAAACAAAACTTATTCATAGCATAGTCCTCTAAAGAGTGTATGGTTTTTTTGCCATCCGGAATTTGAAATGTCTGTCACTGCAGGATCAACAAAGATAATGCTATTTATGCCAGTAGAAAATTGAAATTACAGGACAGTTTAACATCAATAAAATGCCATCTTTATTGCCTATAAATTCAGGGGAGAGATACAGGCTCTTGAGAGCCTCTGGTCTTATATCCTGTATATGTAAATATTTTATTTAAGGTGCTGTTTAAATACTAGTATAATGAAGGATGATAAAAAACATGTTTGTCTACCAGTGAATATGTCTTCTGTATTTTATTATATAAAGAAAAGTGGAAGGTCTCTTGTGTATTGTGTTTCTTGTTCACAAGGCAGCTTTATAAATTTGGCAGATATATAAATGGTTTAAGCACCATTCTGATGTTATTTATACAGGTATTTTAAATAACAATTTAAAAGCTCAATGACATAAAAGGCATGTTACTTAGGATCTTTGTATCATATGACCTTTATTTACAATTGACCTGCTTTAGTAAGGCATTCATAGGATACAGTTACTGACAGTCCATACATTGGCCTGCTTTAGTAAGGCAGTCATAGGATACAGTTACTGACAGTCCATTCAATGTCCTGCTTTAGTAAGGCAGTCATAGGATACAGTTACTCACAGTCCATACATTGACCTGCTTTAGCAAGGCAGCAGTAGGATACAGTTACTGACAGTCCATACATTGACCTTCTTTAGTAAAGCAGTCATAGGATACAGTTACTGACAGTCCATACATTGACCTGCTTCAGTAAGGCAGTAGTAGGATACAGTTACTGACAGTCCATACATTGACCTGCATCAGTAAGGCAGTCATAGGATACAGTTACTGACAGTCCATTCTTTGACCTGCTTCAGTAAGGCAATAGTAGGATACAGTTACTGACAGTCCATACATTTACCTGCTTCAGTAAGGCAGTAGTAGGAATACAGTTACTGACAGTCCATTTATTGACCTGCTTCAGTAAGGCAGTAGAAGGATACAGTTACTGACAGTCCATACATTGACCTGCGTCAGTAAGGCAGTAGTAGGATACAGTTACTGAAAGTCCAAACATTGACCTTCTTCAGTAAGGCAGTCATAGAATACAGTTACTGACAGTCCATACATTGACCTGCTTTAGTAAGGCAGACATATGATACAGTTACTGACAGTCCATACATTGACCTGCTTCAGTAAGGTAGTCATAAGATACAGTTACTGACAGTCCATACATTGACCTGCTTCAGTAAGGCAGTCATAGGATACAGTTACTGACAGTCCATACATTGACCTGCTTCAGTAAATAGTCATAGGATACAGTTACTGACAGTCCATACATTGACCTGCTTTAGTAAGGCAGTCATAGGATACAGTTACTGACAGTCCATACATTGACCTGCTTCAGTAAGGCAGTAGTAGGATACAGTTACTGACAGTCCATACATTGACCTGCTTTAGTAAGGCAGTCATAGAATACAGTTACTGACAGTCCATACATTGACCTGCTTCAGTAAGGTAGTCATAAGATACAGTTACTGACAGTCCATACATTGACCTGCTTCAGTAAGGCAGTCATAGGATACAGTTACTGACAGTCCATACATTGACCTGCTTTAGTAAGGCAGTAGTAGGAATACAGTTACTGACAGTCCATACATTGACCTGCTTCAGTAAGGCAGTCATAGGATACAGTTACTGACAGTCTATACATTGACCTGCTTCAGTAAGTCAGTTGAAGAATACAGTTACTGACAGTCCATACATTGACCTGCTTGAGTAAGGCAGTCAAAGGATACAGTTACTGACACAAATCGGCCATACGGTATTAACGGAGTACAGCTATAAGGCGTCAATACGATACACCATAGGTTATCGATATCTTACAGACTCAGGTCTTCAATACGATACAGCCATAGGGAGTCGATATAATACAGCCCTATAGTGTCGATAGAGTACAGCCATATGGCGTCACTACGATACAGCCATAGGCCGTCAATACGATACCGCAATAGAGCGTCAAAACGATACAACCATAGGGCGTCGATATGTTACAGCCATAGGGCGTCTATACGATACAGCCATAAATCTTCGATAATACAGTCATACGGAATCGATAGACTACAGCCATACGGCGTCAATACGATACATCCATAGGGCGTCTATACTATACCGCCCTAGGGCGTCGATAGGATGCAGCCAAACGGCGTCAACACGATACAGCCGTACGGCGTCAATACGATAGAGCAATTGGGCTTCTATACTATACTGCCCTAGGGCGTCGATATGATACAGCCATAGGGCGTATATACGATACAGCCATACGGCGTCAATACGATACAGCCATAGGGAATCTATATTATACCGCCCTAGGGCGTCGATAGGATACAGCCATACGGCGTCAATACGATACAGGCATAGGGCGTCTATACGATACAGCCAATACGGAGTCAATACGATACGGCCATGTGGCGTCTATACGATACAGCCATACGGCGTCAATACGATACAGCCATAGGGCGTCTATACGATACTGCCATACGGCGTCAATACGATACAGTCATGGGGCGTCTATACGATAGAGCCATAGGGCGTCTATACGATACTGCCATAAGGCGTCAATACGATACAGTCATGGGGCGTCTATACGATACAGACATACGGCGTAGATATGTTACAGACATATGCCACGATATAGCTGAAAATTGCTGTAAGTGGCGTTAAGCAACATAAGATATATTCTGTCGAGTTCTTTGATTATGATATCCAGTCGTCTACCAACCAACATACATTACATGCAGTACGATTTGTTAAAAGGTTTCTAACTGAGGGCATTACATGCAGTACTATATGTTAACAAGTTTCTGAAGGAGGTCACTACATGCAGTACTATATGTTAACAAGTTTCTGAAGGAGGTCACTACATGCAGTACTATATGATAACAAGTTTCTGACGGAGGGCATTAATGATAGTATAGATCTAATCGATGATGTAGGAAAAATAAATAATTGTTGATTTTGACCTTTCTACGATTAATATATAAGAAGAATAAACATGTAATCGCTCATGCACTTAATATGATTTAGTGATTTAAGCATGTAAAATACTAGCATACTGATTGAACTGATAAATTAAAATGCTTCATCAAAACTTTAACGGAATAATTGCCTAAAAATGACGTTTCCTTCATTTGTAATTTATTTAGAATATTAGTATGGTAAGCACCATTTTTGTATGTTGCGTTTCTTTTTTGAGTGAGTAACAACGCCTTTATTAATCTTGTTTCCTTCCTAAACGTTTCTCGCGTACATGCAAGTTTTGATTTCTAATTTCTTTGTTGCAAATTCTATAAACATGTTACTGTCACTCGAATAAGACCTTAAACTATGCGAAGATCCCGAGACATATTTTTTCCTTTATCTTTGTTGATTACTATAGCCCATTTCTTGTTTAATTCAAAACTGTGAAATATCTCTTTCCTTCCGGTGTCTTTAGTACAATTTGATAAGGTTCTTTATCATCTTCATTTACACTTTATTCAGGCGGGTTTAGTACCAGTTTGCCGAATCACAGTCTGCCGAATCCCAGATTGTCGCGTCCAATTTGCCGAATCCCAGATTGTCGCGTCCAATTTGCCGAATCCCAGATTGTAGCGTCCAATTTGCCGATTCCCCGATATTTGACCATTTAAGAACAATCTACAAGGTGTATACTTGAATGATAGTAGGTGTATGTACTTATTCTCCGTAATATTGATGGGAAAGATGTGAAATTGGTTGGTAAAGTTCAGTAACTTAAATGCAATTCTTTTGGAACGTTTGTTTGTTTGTTTGATGGTGTTTAACGCCACTTTCAGCAATTTTTCAGCTATATCATGGCGTCCAGTTTTTATTGGGGGAGGAAGCCGGAGTACCCAGAAAAAACCCCCGACCTGCAGTAGGAAAACTGGCAATTCTTGTCCATTAAGATTCGAGTCGAGTACACCCTGCCCGCAGTGAGAATCGAACCCGCAATCTAAATGTTGACAGACCACGTGATCAATAGTAGACGAACTAACTTGACCACTCGGCCACCGAGGCCCCCCTTATGGAACGTTTCGTTATTATAAAAATTAATTTTTCTCAATCAACATTTGACATTTGTTCATATTATTCAGAACAAATAACAGCCCAAGCTAATAATTTATAATTGTGAAAGATCACTTAAAGTATTAGTGATTAATGCTTAATTTTTCCAAAGCATCCATCATTGTCGGCAAAGTTCAGTGAATTAAATTCACTTGATTTTTTTCAATCG
This sequence comes from Limnoperna fortunei, assembly GCA_944474755.1. Taxonomy (NCBI): domain Eukaryota; kingdom Metazoa; phylum Mollusca; class Bivalvia; order Mytilida; family Modiolidae; genus Limnoperna; species Limnoperna fortunei. The sequence goes on from OX104118.1 coordinate 88,723,101, forward strand.
AAAATTATCGGCTCATCATATTTATTTAAAACAAATAACGTTCCAAGATGATAATTTATTAGTAACAAAATTAAATTCTTTATTGTCAATTGAATTATTTAATATAATTAATTTACATAATTTTTTTCTGAACACATATTATTCTCGATAAAATTCTTGTATACACCTTGTTTGTTTGCTGGGAATAGGCAAACTGGAGTGCATCCTTCAGGCAGAATGACCTAATTTCTTTTTCTTATTGACCTTTTGGAATAATCTTTAGGTAATAAGTACCATTCATCAAGGGGAGCTTAGCTTAGGCTACATGTACTTGAGTAGTGGACCGGTCTAATGTTGATTGTTCAGTTACTAAAAGCTATTATAGAAAAGCAGTTTGCTCATAAAAACAAACTGATTGCCTGTTTCGTAGACTTCAAAAATGCCTTTGATACAGTTGTACAAGAAGCAATTTACTTTAAAATGCTTAAACATGGTATAGGAGATCTATTTCATAAAATTCTTCAAAATTTGTACAGTAAGTCTATCCTAGCTGTGAGACATGGTAATTCCCTTTCTGAAAATTTCTCCTCTAATATTGGAGTTAGGCAAGGAGATGTATTGAGTCCTAATCTGTTTAAACTCTTCATAAATGATTTGCCTAAGTATCTTGAGGACTCATCTGATCCTATTTTTCTTAATAACCACAGAATAGTCTGCTTGCTTTATGCAGATGATGTTGTTCTACTTTCAACCTCTGCATCTGGCGTCAAAGTAAACTTAATCAGTTAGGAAAGTTCAGTAAAGTTTGGTGCATAGATCTTAATATTAATAAAACCAAAATTGTGATTTTCAATAAAACAGGTAAATTATTAAAAAATAAATTCTTTTTCTTGGTAAAAAGCTTGAAAATGTTACTAAATATAAATATCTTAGCATAATCTGCTCTGCCTGTGGTTCTTTCAATGAAACTAAACATGACTTATACAGAAAAGCAATGAAGAGATAGAACAAACTTAAGTCTGATCTGTTCTCCCTTGGACCTAGTATAAAGTCTGCTATCCATGTTTTTGACCACACCATTGGATCCATTTTAGATTATGGATCTGAAGTATGGGATTGTTTTCTTCCAAAAAGTATGAAGTCAGATAGTCTATGTAATTTCAGAAGATTGCCAGGTGTCTTCCCTTCTGTTCAGTTAGAACTGCACTTTCTAAAATATCTTTCATTTGTTAACAAAAAATCTTCAAATTTTGCTATTATTTCTGAATTTGGCAGAATTCCGATGGCATTCACGCATTTTAAGGCAGTAACAAGTTATTGGCACCGAATTGTTACTTGTCCATCTGATCTGTTGAAGGATGGCTACTCTGATTTGCACGATTTATATCATCTTGGTGCAGACACCTGCTACCCATCTCTTTCACATTTACTAATAATCTTAAATATTGATTTCGAGAGGGGTCCAAGTCATTTAAATAAACATTATTTTAAACATTTACTTAAAACCCAGCTGAAACATTTGTATATTGATAACTGGTATAAAACTCGAGACAATCTTATTTGTGAAGATGGTAACCTTAGAACATATCTAGAAAAATACCCCAACCTCATAGAAAAACTTGAGTTAAGAAAATGCATAGCAAGATTCAGAATCAGTAACCATAAATTATTCATTGAGACTGGTCATGCTGGTAGATATGACAAACCCTTAACAAAAAAAGGAAGAAAGAATTTGTCAACAATGTAATTTAAATGAAATTGAAAATGAACTCAATTTCTTTACCACCTGTCCTATGTTTTCTGTTTTCTGATCTCAGAAATAAACTTTTTGAAAGTGTTCATAAATTTAGTATCAACTTCCCCCAGTTATCAAACTTTCATAAATTTTACTGGTGCTTCAATAATGAAGATATAAGAATTCTTAATGACTTGGGCTCCTTTCTTCTAAATTGTAATGTGACTTAATTTTAGCATTTTTCACTTATCGTATTTACATAGACCTTTAATCTATATCTTGTTTTAATTATTTGTCATAACTTCAAATTATGTCATTTATCTTTTCTTATATTTATATATACTGATCATCATCCTCCCAAGTCAGGGGTTCTGAGCCGTGATGATGGAGCGAACACGGACTCAGAACCCCTGACTTGGGAGGATGACTGATCATATGTGTTTGTATTTGTGAATGCCCCTTGTGGGTCCTTAATTGGCCAGTAAAATTCGTATTCGTATACGATAGTAAGGTTTCATTTTGCTATTATTTTTATCTGCTTGTTCTTTTGTTTTGTATTTTTTTTTACCTTTTTTTCAAATTCATGTGAACCATTACGAATGACTTAATATATGTTGTTGTTCAAACAAAATTTTATGCTGTGTTAACCTTCTTATTTACGTCGCAGTTTGTTAAGTGCTACGACTGTATCCCTGTTATATAGCAGGACTGCAGCCTAAATCTGATACAAATAAACTTCCCAATTCGTCGTACCGTTTTTATATTTTTATTGCTAACACATTACGTAGAATTGTATGAAAACGTTCTACCTTAGCATTACGTTATAGGTGGAAACATGATGTAGTAATATGGTTAATATTTAACTCTCTAAGTGGTTCTTACAATACATAACGAAACACTAAATCTTGCAATTAGTTCTTCTAGTAAGAGTTGCTCAACATTTTGTGAAGTTTTGTCAGAAGCTGGAAATGTTCCCGGCCAACCACTATAGAGGTCTATAATATAATCATACTGCCTTTGAACTCGGGTGTTGGGGTAGATTATCACATGAAGAAAAAATTATCTATCCTAACCTTAACACCCGAGTTCAAAGGCAGTATGATTTTTATAACACTGAATGCCTAATATTTAAAGAAGAAACGTAAACTACCTCAAAAATACTGTGCGGAATTATATTGTTAATGGAAAACGTTTGTTTTTCCGCTATTTGGTTTTCCAAATAATAATTGCCCATTTGCGTGTATTTGTGGTGTCTTTAGCATGTTCGCGGAAAGACAATCGACATGCATGCAAATTTCAGCTGATGTGGTTGATCATTGCAGGTTGGCAATTTTCGTTCTGAGCGGCTGATATACATTTTTATTATATCACTCGTAAACTTTGGCTAGAGTGATAATTTCCCGGTTTGGCAATCTCCTGTCTGAGCGGGTGTTAATTTTTTTATATCAACCGTTGGGAGTAATTAAAACCGTTGCTATAATGGACGGGGCTAAAATCGTAATCAGTAGAATTTAACACATGATTACTGTGCAATAGAAATACAGGATTTTTGCATCAAGTATTATAAAGCTTATTATATACCTCTTCCTTTACATTGATGTCGGATAAGAACCAGACTTCCCAACCCGGTATGGTGGACTACTAGTATCTTGCAAAGGGGTCTTTTTCGAACTACGTAACGGCATGTTTCACAAGCATGTACAAATTCATGTAGTTCTTTATATCACATATAAGCCACCCTGTGGGCGTTCACCTGATATTCGCCGTGATAAATTTTGTATACAAAATGTACTATATTTATCTCAACGTTATTTGTTTCCTGACTACCGACACGTGGCTACAGAATACGTCTTTATATTTCAGTAATATTTAATTTACTGGACAGTGTTTTGTTTCATGATAATTGTGTATGCTGTTTGTTTATTCCAGTAATACGGAACTTACTGGACAGTGTTTTGTTTCCTGATAAATATGACATAATTGTTTATGTTGTTTGTTTATCCCAGTAATACGGAATTTACTGGACAGTGTTTTGTTTCCTGATAAATATGACATAATTGTTTATGCTGTTTGTTTATCCCAGTAATACCGAACTTACTGGACAGTGTTTTGTTTCCTGATAAATATGACATAATTGTTTTTGTTGTATGTTTATCCCAGTAATACGGAATTGACTATACAGTGTTTTGTTTCCTGATAAATATGACATAATTGTTTATGTTGTTTGTTTATCCCAGTAATACGGAACTTACTGGACAGTGTTTTGTTTCCTGATAAATATGACATAATTGTTTATGTTGTTTGTTTATCCCAGTAATACGGAATTTACTGGACAGTGTTTTGTTTCCTGATAAATATGACATAATTGTTTATGTTGTTTGTTTATCCCAGTAATACGGAACTTACTGGACAGTGTTTTGTTTCCTGATAAATATGACATAATTGTTTTTGTTGTATGTTTATCCCAGTAATACGGAATTGACTATACAGTGTTTTGTTTCCTGATAAATATGACATAATTGTTTATGTTGTTTGTTTATCCAAGTAATACGGAATTGACTATACAGTGTTTTGTTTCCTGATAAATATGACATAATTGTTTATGTTGTTTGTTTATCCCAGTAATACGGAATTGACTATACAGTGTTTTGTTTCCTGATAAATATGACATAATTGTTTTTGTTGTATGTTTATCCCAGTAATACGGAATTGACTATACAGTGTTTTGTTTCCTGATAAATATGACATAATTGTTTATGTTGTTTGTTTATCCCAGTAATACGGAACTTACTGAACAATGTTTTGTTTCCTGATAAATATGACATAATTGTTTATGTTGTTTGTTTATCCCAGTAATACGGAATTTACTGGACAGTGTTTTGTTTCCTGATAAATATGACATAATTGTTTATGCTGTTTGTTTATCCCAGTAATACCGAACTTACTGGACAGTGTTTTGTTTCCTGATAAATATGACATAATTGTTTATGTTGTTTGTTTATCCCAGTAATACGGAATTTACTGGACAGTGTTTTGTTTCCTGATAAATATGACATAATTGTTTATGTTGTTTGTTTATCCCAGTAATACGGAATTGACTATACAGTGTTTTGTTTCCTGATAAATATGACATAATTGTTTATGTTGTTTGTTTATCCCAGTAATACGGAACTTACTGAACAATGTTTTGTTTCCTGATAAATATGACATAATTGTTTATGTTGTTTGTTTATCCCAGTAATACGGAACTTACTGGACAGTGTTTTGTTTCCTGATAAATATGACATAATTGTTTTTGTTGTATGTTTATCCCAGTAATACGGAATTGACTATACAGTGTTTTGTTTCCTGATAAATATGACATAATTGTTTATGTTGTTTGTTTATCCAAGTAATACGGAATTGACTATACAGTGTTTTGTTTCCTGATAAATATGACATAATTGTTTATGCTGTTTGTTTATCCTAGTTAAACGGAACTTACTGGACAGTGTTTTGTTTCCTGATAAATATGACATAATTGTTTTAGTTGTTTGTTTATCCCAGTATTACGGAACTTACTGGACAGTGTTTTGTTTTATGATCAATATGACATAATTGTTTATGCTGTTTGTTTATCCCAGTAATACGGAATTTACTGGACAGTGTTTTGTTTCCTGATAAATATGACATAATTGTTTATGCTGTTTGTTTATCCCAGTAATACGGAACTTACTGGACAGTGTTTTGTTTCCCGATAAATATGACATAATTGTTTTTGTTGTATGTTTATCCTCGTAATACGGAACTTACTGGGCAGTGTTTTGTTTCCTGATAAATATGACATAATTGTTTTTGTTGTATGTTTATCCCAGTAATACGGAATTGACTATGCAGTGTTTTGTTTCCTGATAAATATGACATAATTGTTTATGCTGTTTGTTTATCCCAGTAATACGGAGCTTACTGGACAGTGTTTTGTTTCCTGATAAATATGACATAATTGTTTATGTTGTTTGTTTATCCCAGTAATACGAAATTTACTGGACAGTGTTTTGTTCCATGATCAATATGACATAATTGTTTATGCTGTTTGTTTATCCTAGTAATACGGAACTTACTGGACAGTGTTTTGTTTCCTGATAAATATGACATAATTGTTTATGTTGTTTGTTTATCCCAGTAATACGAAATTTACTGGACAGTGTTTTGTTCCATGATCAATATGACATAATTGTTTATGTTGTTTGTTTATCCCAGTAATACGAAATTTACTGGACAGTGTTTTGTTCCATGATCAATATGACATAATTGTTTATGTTGTTTGTTTATCCCAGTAATACGAAATTTACTGGACAGTGTTTTGTTCCATGATCAATATGACATAATTGTTTATGCTGTTTGTTTATCCTAGTAATACGGAATTTACTGGACAGTGTTTTGTTTCCTGATAAATATGACATAATTGTTTATGTTGTTTGTTTATCCCAGTAATACGAAATTTACTGGACAGTGTTTTGTTCCATGATCAATATGACATAATTGTTTATGTTGTTTGTTTATCCCAGTAATACGAAATTTACTGGACAGTGTTTTGTTCCATGATCAATATGACATAATTGTTTATGCTGTTTGTTTATCCTAGTAATACGGAACTTACTGGACAGTGTTTTGTTTCCTGATAAATATGACATAATTGTTTATGTTGTTTGTTTATCCCAGTAATACGAAATTTACTGGACAGTGTTTTGTTCCATGATCAATATGACATAATTGTTTATGCTGTTTATTTATCCTAGTAATACGGAACTTACTGGACAGTGTTTTGTTTCCTGATAAATATGACATAATTGTTTTTGTTGTATGTTATCCCAGTAATACGGAATTGACTATACAGTGTTTTGTTTCCTGATAAATATGACATAATTGTTTATGCTGTTTGTTTATCCCATTAATACGGAACTTACTGGACAGTGTTTTGTTTCCTGATAAATATGACATAATTGTTTATGCTGTTTGTTTATCCCAGTAATACGGAACTTACTGGACAGTGTTTTGTTTCCTGATAAATATGACATAATTGTTTATGTTGTTTGTTTATCCCAGTAATATGGAATTGAATATACAGTGTTTTGTTCCATGATCAATATGACATAATTGTTTATGCTGTTTGTTTATCCCAGTAATACGGAACTTACTGGACAGTGTTTTGTTTCCTGATAAATATGACATAATTGTTTATGCTGTTTGTTTATCCCATTAATACGGAACTTACTGGACAGTGTTTTGTTTCCTGATAAATATGACATAATTGTTTATGCTGTTTGTTTATCCCATTAATACGGAACTTACTGGACAGTGTTTTGTTTCCTGATAAATATGACATAATTGTTTATGCTGTTTGTTTATCCCATTAATACGGAACTTACTGGACAGTGTTTTGTTTCCTGATAAATATGACATAATTGTTTATGCTGTTTGTTTATCCCAGTAATACGGAACTTACTGAACAGTGTTTTGTTTCCTGATAAATATGACATAATTGTTTTAGTTGTATGTTATCCCAGTAATACGGAATTGACTATACAGTGTTTTGTTTCCTGATAAATATGACATCATTGTTTTTGTTGTATGTTATCCCAGTAATACGGAATTGACTATACAGTGTTTTGTTTCCTGATAAATATGACATAATTGTTTTTGTTGTATGTTATCCCAGTAATACGGAATTGACTATACAGTGTTTTGTTTCCTGATAAATATGACATCATTGTTTTTGTTGTATGTTTATCCCAGTAATGAGGAATTTACTGGACAGTGTTTTGTTTCATGATCAATTTGACATATAATTGTCAAGGTTTTATGCCACTTCTATCTATGGCATTACATTTTTAGTAGAGCTAAAAATGGGTATAAAGGCAAAAGAAACTAGTGAGAACAACAGAAGAAACCACCTCTTAAACAAAGTGTGAGTTGAACTGAAAACCTAAATACTAACACACCTCGGTGGTCACCCGAACTAACAACCTAAACACTGACACACACAACGGGAACCACTTGAACTGATGACCTAAGCATTGACACAGAAATGACAACCTGAGCACTAATATACACCTGTGATCACTTGAACTGACAACCTAAACATTGGCACTCAGCGGGAACCACTTGAACTGATGACCTAAGCATTGACACAGAAATGACAACCTGAGCACTAATATACACCTGTGATCACTTGAACTGACAACCTAAACATTGGCACTCAGCGGGAACCACTTGAACTGATGACCTAAGCATTGACACAGAAATGACAACCTGAGCACTAATATACACCTGTGATCACTTGAACTGACAACCTAAACATTGGCACTCAGCGGGAACCACTTGAACTGATGACCTAAGCATTGACACAGAAATGACAACCTGAGCACTAATATACACCTGTGATCACTTGAACTGACAACCTAAACATTGGCACTCAGCGGGAACCACTTGAACTGATGACCTAAGCACTGACACAGAAATGACAACCTGAGCACTAATATACACCTGTGATCACTTGAACTGACAACCTAAACATTGGCACTCAGCGGGAACCACTTGAACTGATGACCTAAGCATTGACACAGAAATGACAACCTGAGCACTAATATACACCTGTGATCACTTGAACTGACAACCTAAACATTGGCACTCAGCGGGAACCACTTGAACTGATGACCTAAACATTGACACAGAACTGACAACCTGAGCACTAATATACACCTGTGATCACTTGAACTGACAACCTAAACATTGAAACAGAACTGACAACCTGAGTACTAATATACACATGTGATCACTTGAACTGAAAACTTAAATCAGAAACAGAGTGGCGATGAATTAAAATTAAAACCTTTTAATTGACACACAACGTTGATCACTTGAACTAACAACCTAAACACTGACACACACCGGTAATCACTTTAACTGACAACCTTAACATTGACACACACCGGTGATCACTTGAACTGACAACCTAAACATTGACACACACCGGTGATCACTTGAACTGACAACCTAAACATTGACACGCTTAGGTGATCATTTGCACTGACATCCTAAACATTGACACACACCGGTGATCACTTGAACTGACAACCTAAACATTGACACACACCGGTGATCACTTGAACTGACAACCTAAACATTGACACACACACACACCGGTGATCACTTGAACTGACAACCTAAACATTGACACACACCGGTGATAACTTGAACTGATAACCGCAACATTGACACACGTATGTCATCGTTTGAACTGACAATCTAAACACAGACACAAACCGAGGATCACTTGAACTGACAACTAAACTGACACACAGCGGTGATCACTTGAACTGATAACCGTAACATTGATACATTTAGGTGATCATTTTAACTGACAACCTAAACATAGATTCACACCAGTGATCACTTGAACTGACAACCTAAACATTGACACACACCATTGATCACCTGAACTGACAACCTAAACATTGACACACTTAGGTGATCATTTGAACTGAAACCTAAATATTGACACACACCGGTGATCACTTGAACTTACAACATAAACATTGACACACTTAGGTGATCCTTTGAAATGACAATCTGAACACTGACACAAACCGATGATCACTTGAACTGACAACCTAAACATTGACACACTTAGGTGATCATTTGAACTGACAACCTAAACATTGGCACACACCAGTGATCACTAGAACTGACAACCTAAACATTGACACACAACGGTGATCACTTGAACTGACAACCTAAACATTGACACACACCTTTGATCACTTGAACTGACAACCTTAACATTGGCACACTTAGGTAATCACTTATTTCTGACAACCTAAACATTGACACACACCAGTGATCATTTGAACTGACAACCTTAACATTGACACACGCAGGTGATCACTTGAACTGACAACCTAAACATTGACACACACCGGTGATCACTTGAACTAACAACCTAAACATTGACAGACTTAGGTGATCACTTGAACTGACAACCTAAACATTGACACACACCGGTGATCACTTGAACTGACAACCTAAACATTGACACACACCGGTGATAACTTGAACTGACAACCTAAACATTGACACAGTTGCGTGATCATTTGAACTGACAACCTAAACATTGACACAGTTGCGTGATCATTTGAACTGACAACCTAAACATTGACACACACCGGTGATCACTTGAACTGACAACCGTAACATTGACACACACCGGTGATCACTTGAACTGACAACCTAAACATTGACACACACCGGTGATAACTTGAACTGACAAATTAAACATTGACACAGTTGCGTGATCATTTGAACTGACAACATAAACATTGACACACACCGGTGATCACTTGAACTGACAACCTTAACATTGACACACACACACCGGTGATCACTTGAACTGACAACCTAAACATTGACACACACCGCTGATAACTGGTAACCGTAACATTGACACACGTTGGTGATCGTTTGAACTGACAATCTAAACACAGACACAAACCGAGGATCACTTGAACTGACAACTAAACTGACACAAGGCGGTGATCACTTGAACTGATAACCGTAACATTCATACATTTAGGTGATCATTTTAACTGACAACCTAAACATAAATTCACACCAGTGATCACTTGAACTGACAACCTAAACATTGACGCACACCATTGATCACCTAAACTGACAACCTAAACATTGACACACTTAGGTGATCATTTGAACTTAAACCTAAATATTGACACACACCGGTGATCACTTGAACTAACAACATAAACATTGACACACTTAGGTGATCCTTTGAAATGACAATCTAAAGACTGACACAAACCGATGATCACTTGAAGTGACAACCTAAACATTGACACACTTAGGTGATCATTTGAACTGACAACCTAAACATTGGCACACACCAGTGATCACTAGAACTGACAACCTAAACATTGACACACAACGGTGATCACTTGAACTGACAACCTAAACATTGACACACTTAGGTGATCATTTGAACTGACAACCTAAAGATTGACACACACAGTTGATCACTTGAACTGACAACCTAAACATCGACACACACCGGTGATCACTTGAACTGACAACCTAAACATTGACACACACCTGTGATCACTTGAACTGACAACCTAAGCATTGACACACTTAAGTGATCACTTGAACTGACAACCTAAACATTGACACACACCGGTGATTACTAGAACTGAGAACCTAAACACTGATACACACCGTTGATCACTTGAACTGACAACCTAAACAATGACACACACCTTCGATCACTTGAACTGACAACCTAAACATTGACACACCGGTGATCACTTGAACTGACAACCTAAACATTGACACACTCAGGTGACAACTTGAACTTACAACCTAAACATTGACACCCATAGGTGAGCATTTGAACTGACAATCTAAAAACAGACACAAACAAATGATCACTTGAACTGACAACCTAAACATTGACACACTTAGGTGATCATTTGAACTGACAACCTAAACATTGACACACTCAGGTGACAACTTGAACTGACAACCTAAACATTGACACACACACCAGTGTTCACTTGAACTGACAACCTAAACATTGACACAGTTAGGTGATCATTTGAACTGACAACCTTAACATTGAAACACTTAGGTAATCACTTGAACTGACAACCTAAACACTGACACACACCGGTGATCACTAGTACTGAGAACCTAAACATTGAAACACACCGGTGATCACTTGAACTGACAACCTAAACATTGAAACACACCTTTGATCACTTGAACTGACAACCTTAACGTTGACACACTAAGTTAATCACTTGTTTCTGACAACCTAAACATTGACACACACCGGTGATCACTTGAAATGACAACCTAAACATTGACACACACCGGTGATAACTTGAACTGAAAAACCTAAACATTGACACACTTAGGTGATCATTTGAACTGACAACCTTAACATTGACACCCACCGGTGATCACTTGAACTGACAACCTAAACATTGACACACACAGGTGATCACTTCAATTTACAACCTAAACATTGACACACTTAGGTGATCATTTGAACTGACAATCTAAACATAGACACACACCGATGATCACTTGAACTGACAACCTAAACATTGACACACTTAGGTGATCATTTGCACTGACATTTTAAACATTGACACACACCGGCGATCACTTGAACTGACAACCTTAACATTGACACACACCGGTGATCACCTGAACTGACAACCTAAACATTGACACACACCGGTGATCACTTAAACTGACAACCTAAACATTGACACACTTATGGGATCATTTAAACTGACTATCTAAACACAGACACAAACCGACGATCACTTGAACTGACAACCTAAAATGACACACACCGGTGATCACTTGAACTGTCAACCTAAACATTGACACACACCAGTGATCACTTGAACTGTCAGCCTAAACATTGACACACTTAGGTGATCATTTGAACTGACAATCTAAACACTGACACACACAAAGGTGATTACTTGAACAGACAACCTAAACATTGTCATACACAGGTGATCACTTGAACTGACAACCGTAACATTGACACTGACAACCTAAACATTGTAACACACCGGTGATCGTTTGAACTGAAAAACTTAAACATTGACACACACCGGTGATCACTTGAACTGACAACCGTAAAATTTACACTGACAGCCTTAACATTGTCACACACCGCTGATCACTTGAACTGAAAAACCTAAACATTGACACACACGGTGATCACTTGAACTGTCAACCGTTACATTGACACTGACAACCTTAACATTGCCACACACCGGTGATTACTTGAACTGAAAAACATCAACATTGACACACACCGGTGATCACTTAAACTGACAACCGTAACATTAACACTGACAACCTTAACATTTGACACACACAGGTGATCACTTGAATTGACAACCTAAACATTGACACACACCAGTGATCACTTGAACTGACAACCTAAACATTGACACACAAAGGTGATCACTTGAACTGACAACCTAAACATTGACACACACCTGTGATCACTTGAACTGTCAACCGTTACATTGACACTGACAACCTTAACATTGCCACACAGCGGTGATTACTTGAACTGAAAAACATCAACATTCACACACACCGGTGATCACTTGAACTGACAACCGTAACATTAACACTGACAACCTTAACATTTGACACACACCGGTGATCATTGAACTGACAACCGTAGCATTGACACTGACAGCCTTAACATTTGACACACACCGGTGATCACTTGAATTGACAACCGTAACATTGACACTGACAGCCTTAACATTTGACACACACCGGTGATCACTTGAACTGACAACATAAACATTGACACACACCTTTGATCACTTGAACTGACAACCTTAACATTGACACACTTAGGTGATCATTTGAACTGACAACCTAAAGATTGACACACACAGTTGATCACTTGAACTGACAACCTAAACATCGACACACACCGGTGATCACTTGAACTGACAACCTAAACATTGATACACACCTGTGATCACTTGAACTGACAACCTAAGCATTGACACACTTAAGTGATCACTTGAACTGACAACCTAAACATTGACACACACCGGTGATTACTAGAACTGAGAACCTAAACACTGATACACACCGTTGATCACTTGAACTGACAACCTAAACAATGACACACACCTTCGATCACTTGAACTGACAACCTAAACATTGACACACCGGTGATCACTTGAACTGACAACCTAAACATTGACACACTCAGGTGACAACTTGAACTTACAACCTAAACATTGACACCCATAGGTGACCATTTGAACTGACAATCTAAAAACAGACACAAACCAATGATCACTTGAACTGACAACCTAAACATTGACACACTTAGGTGATCATTTGAACTGACAACCTAAACATTGACACACTCAGGTGACAACTTGAACTGACAACCTAAACATTGACACACACACCAGTGATCACTTGAACTGACAACCTAAACATTGACACAGTTAGGTGATCATTTGAACTGACAACCTTAACATTGAAACACTTAGGTAATCACTTGAACTGACAACCTAAACACTGACACACACCGGTGATCACTAGTACTGAGAACCTAAACATTGAAACACACCGGTGATCACTTGAACTGACAACCTAAACATTGAAACACACCTTTGATCACTTGAACTGACAACCTTAACGTTGACACACTAAGTTAATCACTTGTTTCTGACAACCTAAACATTGACACACACCGTTGATCACTTGAAATGACAACCTAAACATTGCCACACACCGGTGATAACTTGAACTGAAAAACCTAAACATTGACACACTTAGGTGATCATTTGAACTGACAACCTTAACATTGACACCCACCGGTGATCACTTGAACTGACAACCTAAACATTGACACACACAGGTGATCACTTGAATTTACAACCTAAACATTGACACACATAGGTGATCATTTGAACTGACAATCTAAACATAGACACACACAGGTGATCACTTGAACTGACAACCGTAACATTGACACTGACAACCTAAACATTGTCACACACCGGTGATCACTTGTACTATCAACCGTTACATTGACACTGACAACCTTAACATTGACACACACCGGTGATCACTTAAACTGACAACCGTAACATTAACACTGACAACATTAACATTTAACACACCGGTGATCTCTTGAATTGACAACCGTAACATTGACACTGACAGACTTAACATTTGACACACACCGGTGATCACTTGAACTGACAACCTAAACATTGACACACACCAGTGATCACTTGAACTGAAAAACCTAAACATTGACACACACGGTGATCACTTGAACTGTCAACCGTTACATTTACACTGACAACCTTAACATTGCCACACACCGGTGATTACTTGAACTGAAAAACATCAACATTGACACACACCGGCGATCACTTAAACTGACAACCGTAACATTAACACTGACAACCTTAACATTTGACACACACCGGTGATCACTTGAACTGACAACCTAAACATTGACACACTTAGGTGATCATTTGAACTGACAACCTTAACATTGACACCCACCGGTGATCACTTGAACTGACAACCTAAACATTGACACACACAGGTGATCACTTGAATTTACAACCTAAACATTGACACACTTAGGTGATCATTTGAACTGATAATCTAAACATAGACACACACAGGTGATCACTTGAACTGACAACCGTAACATTGACACTGACAACCTAAACATTGTCACACACCGGTGATCACTTGTACTGTCAACCGTTACATTGACACTGACAACCTTAACATTGACACACACCGGTGATCACTTAAACTGACAACCGTAACATTAACACTGACAACATTAACATTTAACACACCGGTGATCTCTTGAATTGACAACCGTAACATTGACACTGACAGACTTAACATTTGACACACACCGGTGATCACTTGAACTGACAACCTAAACATTGACACACACCAGTGATCACTTGAACTGAAAAACCTAAACATTGACACACACGGTGATCACTTGAACTGTCAACCGTTACATTTACACTGACAACCTTAACATTGCCACACACCGGTGATTACTTGAACTGAAAAACATCAACATTGACACACACCGGTGATCACTTAAACTGACAACCGTAACATTAACACTGACAACCTTAACATTTGACACACACCGGTGATCACTTGAACTGACAACCTAAACATTGACACACACCAGTCATCACTTGAACTGACAACCTAAACATTGACACACACCGGTGATCACTTGAACTGACAACCTAAACATTGACACACACCTGTGATCACTTGAACTGACAACATAAACATTGACACATTTAGGTGATCATTTGAACTGACAACCTAAACATTGACACACACCGGTGATCACTTGAACTTACAACCTATACATTGACACACTTAGGTGATCATTTGAACTCACAACCTAAACACTGACACACACCGGTGATCACTAGTACTGAGAACCTAAACATTGAAACACACCGGTGATCACTTGAACTGACAACCTAAACATTGAAACACACCTTTGATCTCTTGAACTGACAACCTTAACGTTGACACACTAAGTTAATCACTTGTTTCTGACAACCTAAACATTGACACACACCGGTGATCACCTGAAATGACAACCTAAACATTGACACACACCGGTGATAACTTGAACTGAAAAACCTAAACATTGACACACTTAGGTGATCATTTGAACTGACAACCTTAACATTGACACCCACCGGTGATCACTTGAACTGACAACCTAAACATTGACACACACAGGTGATCACTTCAATTTACAACCTAAACATTGACACACTTAGGTGATCATTTGAACTGACAATCTAAACATAGACACACACCGATGATCACTTGAACTGACAACCTAAACATTGACACACTTAGGTGATCATTTGCACTGACATCTTAAACATTGACACACACCGGCGATCACTTGAACTGACAACCTTAACATTGACACACACCGGTGATCACTTAAACTGACAACCGTAACATTAACACTGACAACCTTAACATTTGACACACACCGGTGATCACTTGAACTGACAACCTAAACATTAACACACAGGTGATCATTTGAACTGACAACCTTAACATTGACACCCACCGGTGATCACTTGAACTGACAACCTAAACATTGACACACACAGGTGATCACTTGAATTTACAACCTAAACATTGACACACTTAGGTGATCATTTGAACTGATAATCTAAACATAGACACACACAGGTGATCACTTGAACTGACAACCGTAACATTGACACTGACAACCTAAACATTGTCACACACCGGTGATCACTTGTACTGTCAACCGTTACATTGACACTGACAACCTTAACATTGACACACACCGGTGATCACTTAAACTGACAACCGTAACATTAACACTGACAACATTAACATTTAACACACCGGTGATCTCTTGAATTGACAACCGTAACATTGACACTGACAGACTTAACATTTGACACACACCGGTGATAACTTGAACTGACAACCTAAACATTGACACACACCAGTGATCACTTGAACTGAAAAACCTAAACATTGACACACACGGTGATCACTTGAACTGTCAACCGTTACATTTACACTGACAACCTTAACATTGCCACACACCGGTGATTACTTGAACTGAAAAACATCAACATTGACACACACCGGTGATCACTTAAACTGACAACCGTAACATTAACACTGACAACCTTAACATTTGACACACACCGGTGATCACTTGAACTGACAACCTAAACATTGACACACACCAGTCATCACTTGAACTGACAACCTAAACATTGACACACACCGGTGATCACTTGAACTGACAACCTAAACATTGACACACACCTGTGATCACTTGAACTGACAACATAAACATTGACACATTTAGGGGATCATTTGAACTGACAACCTAAACATTGACACACACCGGTGATCACTTGAACTTACAACCTATACATTGACACACTTAGGTGATCATTTGAACTCACAACCTAAACACTGACACACACCGGTGATCACTAGTACTGAGAACCTAAACATTGAAACACACCGGTGATCACTTGAACTGACAACCTAAACATTGAAACACACCTTTGATCTCTTGAATTGACAACCTTAACGTTGACACACTAAGTTAATCACTTGTTTCTGACAACCTAAACATTGACACACACCGGTGATCACCTGAAATGACAACCTAAACATTGACACACACCGGTGATAACTTGAACTGAAAAACCTAAACATTGACACACTTAGGTGATCATTTGAACTGACAACCTTAACATTGACACCCACCGGTGATCACTTGAACTGACAACCTAAACATTGACACACACAGGTGATCACTTCAATTTACAACCTAAACATTGACACACTTAGGTGATCATTTGAACTGACAATCTAAACATAGACACACACCGATGATCACTTGAACTGACAACCTAAACATTGACACACTTAGGTGATCATTTGCACTGACATCTTAAACATTGACACACACCGGCGATCACTTGAACTGACAACCTTAACATTGACACACACCGGTGATCACCTGAACTGACAACCTAAACATTGACACACACCGGTGATCACTTAAACTGACAACCTAAACATTGACACACTTATGGGATCATTTAAACTGACTATCTAAACACAGACACAAACCGTCGATCACTTGAACTGACAACCTAAAATGACACACACCGGTGATCACTTGAACTGACAACCTAAACATTGACACACACCAGTGATCACTTGAACTGACAACCTAAATATTGACACACACCGGTGCTCACTTGAACTGACAACCTAAACATTGACACACACCTGTGATCACTTGAACTGACAACATAAACATTGACACACTTAGGTGATCATTTGAACTGACAACATAAACATACACACACACCAGTGATCACTTGAACTGACAACTTAAACATTGACACACTTAGGTAATCGCTTGAACTGACTACCTAAACATTGACACACACCGGTGATCACTTGAACTGTCAGCCTAAACATTGACACACTTAGGTGATCATTTGAACTGACAATCTAAACACTGACACACACAAAGGTGATTACTTGAACAGACAACCTAAACATTGTCATACACAGGTGATCACTTGAACTGACAACCGTAACATTGACACTGACAACCTAAACATTGTAACACACCGGTGATCGTTTGAACTGAAAAACTTAAACATTGACACACACCGGTGATCACTTGAACTGACAACCGTAAAATTTACACTGACAGCCTTAACATTGTCACACACCGCTGATCACTTGAACTGAAAAACCTAAACATTGACACACACGGTGATCACTTGAACTGTCAACCGTTACATTGACACTGACAACCTTAACATTGCCACACACCGGTGATTACTTGAACTGAAAAACATCAACATTGACACACACCGGTGATCACTTAAACTGACAACCGTAACATTAACACTGACAACCTTAACATTTGACACACACAGGTGATCACTTGAATTGACAACCTAAACATTGACACACACCAGTGATCACTTGAACTGACAACCTAAACATTGACACACAAAGGTGATCACTTGAACTGACAACCTAAACATTGACACACACCTGTGATCACTTGAACTGTCAACCGTTACATTGACACTGACAACCTTAACATTGCCATACAGCGGTGATTACTTGAACTGAAAAACATCAACATTCACACACACCGGTGATCACTTGAACTGACAACCGTAACATTAACACTGACAACCTTAACATTTGACACACACCGGTGATCATTGAACTGACAACCGTAGCATTGACACTGACAGCCTTAACATTTGACACACACCGGTGATCACTTGAATTGACAACCGTAACATTGACACTGACAGCCTTAACATTTGACACACACCGGTGATCACTTGAACTGACAACATAAACATTGACACACACATTTGATCACTTGATTTGACAACCTTAACATTGACACACTTAGGTGATCATTTGAACTGACAACCTAAAGATTGACACACACAGTTGATCACTTGAACTGACAACCTAAACATCGACACACACCGGTGATCACTTGAACTGACAACCTAAACATTGATACACACCTGTGATCACTTGAACTGACAACCTAAGCATTGACACACTTAAGTGATCACTTGAACTGACAACCTAAACATTGACACACACCGGTGATTACTAGAACTGAGAACCTAAACACTGATACACACCGTTGATCACTTGAACTGACAACCTAAACAATGACACACACCTTCGATCACTTGAACTGACAACCTAAACATTGACACACCGGTGATCACTTGAACTGACAACCTAAACATTGACACACTCAGGTGACAACTTGAACTTACAACCTAAACATTGACACCCATAGGTGACCATTTGAACTGACAATCTAAAAACAGACACAAACCAATGATCACTTGAACTGACAACCTAAACATTGACACACTTAGGTGATCATTTGAACTGACAACCTAAACATTGACACACTCAGGTGACAACTTGAACTGACAACCTAAACATTGACACACACACCAGTGATCACTTGAACTGACAACCTAAACATTGACACAGTTAGGTGATCATTTGAACTGACAACCTTAACATTGAAACACTTAGGTAATCACTTGAACTGACAACCTAAACACTGACACACACCGGTGATCACTAGTACTGAGAACCTAAACATTGAAACACACCGGTGATCACTTGAACTGACAACCTAAACATTGAAACACACCTTTGATCACTTGAACTGACAACCTTAACGTTGACACACTAAGTTAATCACTTGTTTCTGACAACCTAAACATTGACACACACCGTTGATCACTTGAAATGACAACCTAAACATTGCCACACACCGGTGATAACTTGAACTGAAAAACCTAAACATTGACACACTTAGGTGATCATTTGAACTGACAACCTTAACATTGACACCCACCGGTGATCACTTGAACTGACAACCTAAACATTGACACACACAGGTGATCACTTGAATTTACAACCTAAACATTGACACACATAGGTGATCATTTGAACTGACAATCTAAACATAGACACACACAGGTGATCACTTGAACTGACAACCGTAACATTGACACTGACAACCTAAACATTGTCACACACCGGTGATCACTTGTACTGTCAACCGTTACATTGACACTGACAACCTTAACATTGACACACACCGGTGATCACTTAAACTGACAACCGTAACATTAACACTGACAACATTAACATTTAACACACCGGTGATCTCTTGAATTGACAACCGTAACATTGACACTGACAGACTTAACATTTGACACACACCGGTGATCACTTGAACTGACAACCTAAACATTGACACACACCAGTGATCACTTGAACTGAAAAACCTAAACATTGACACACACGGTGATCACTTGAACTGTCAACCGTTACATTTACACTGACAACCTTAACATTGCCACACACCGGTGATTACTTGAACTGAAAAACATCAACATTGACACACACCGGTGATCACTTAAACTGACAACCGTAACATTAACACTGACAACCTTAACATTTGACACACACCGGTGATCACTTGAACTGACAACCTAAACATTGACACACTTAGGTGATCATTTGAACTGACAACCTTAACATTGACACCCACCGGTGATCACTTGAACTGACAACCTAAACATTGACACACACAGGTGATCACTTGAATTTACAACCTAAACATTGACACACTTAGGTGATCATTTGAACTGATAATCTAAACATAGACACACACAGGTGATCACTTGAACTGACAACCGTAACATTGACACTGACAACCTAAACATTTTCACACACCGGTGATCACTTGTACTGTCAACCGTTACATTGACACTGACAACCTTAACATTGACACACACCGGTGATCACTTAAACTGACAACCGTAACATTAACACTGACAACATTAACATTTAACACACCGGTGATCTCTTGAATTGACAACCGTAACATTGACACTGACAGACTTAACATTTGACACACACCGGTGATCACTTGAACTGACAACCTAAACATTGACACACACCAGTGATCACTTGAACTGAAAAACCTAAACATTGACACACCGGTGACCACTTGAACTGTCAACCGTTACATTGACACTGACAACCTTAACATTGCCACACACCGGTGATTACTTGAACTGAAAAACATCAACATTGACACACACCGGTGATCACTTAAACTGACAACCGTAACATTAACACTGACAACCTTAACATTTGACACACACCGGTGATCACTTGAACTGACAACCTAAACATTGACACACTTAGGTGATCATTTGAACTGACAACCTTAACATTGACACCCACCGGTGATCACTTGAACTGACAACCTAAACATTGACACACACAGGTGATCACTTGAATTTACAACCTAAACATTGACACACTTAGGTGATCATTTGAACTGATAATCTAAACATAGACACACACAGGTGATCACTTGAACTGACAACCTTAACATTGACACTGACAACCTAAACATTGTCACACACCGGTGATCACTTGTACTGTCAACCGTTACATTGACACTGACAACCTTAACATTGACACACACCGGTGATCACTTAAAATGACAACCGTAACATTAACACTGACAACATTAACATTTAACACACCGGTGATCTCTTGAATTGACAACCGTAACATTGACACTGACAGACTTAACATTTGACACACACCGGTGATCACTTGAACTGACAACCTAAACATTGACACACACCAGTGATCACTTGAACTGAAAAACCTAAACATTGACACACACGGTGATCTCTTGAACTGTCAACCGTTACATTTACACTGACAACCTTAACATTGCCACACACCGGTGATTACTTGAACTGAAAAACATCAACATTGACACACACCGGTGATCACTTAAACTGACAACCGTAACATTAACACTGACAACCTTAACATTTGACACACACCGGTGATCACTTGAACTGACAACCTAAACATTGACACACACCAGTCATCACTTGAACTGACAACCTAAACATTGACACACACCGGTGATCACTTGAACTGACAACCTAAACATTGACACACACCTGTGATCACTTGAACTGACAACATAAACATTGACACATTTAGGTGATCATTTGAACTGACAACCTAAACATTGACACACACCGGTGATCACTTGAACTTACAACCTATACATTGACACACTTAGGTGATCATTTGAACTCACAATCTAAACACTGACACACACAAAGGTGATTACTTGAACAGACAACCTAAACATTGTCACACACAGGTGATCACTTGAACTGACAACCGTAACATTGACACTGACAACCTAAACATTGTCACACACCTGTGATCGTTTGAACTGAAAAACTTAAACATTGACACACACGGGTGATCACTTGAACTGACAACCGTAAAATTGACACTGACAGCCTTAACATTGTCACACACCGGTGATCACTTGAACTGAAAAACCTAAACATTGACACACACGGTGACCACTTGAACTGTCAATCGTTACATTGACACTGACAACCTTGTCATTGCCACACACCGATGATTACTTGAACTGAAAAACATCAACATTGACATACACCGGTGATCACTTGAACTGACAACCGTAACATTAACACTGACAACCTTAACATTTGACACACACCGGTGATCATTGAACTGACAACCGTAACATTGACACAGACAGCCTTAACATTTGACACACGCCTGTGATAACTTGAACTGAAAACCATAACATTAACACTGACAACCTTAACGTTGACACACACCGGTGATAACTTGAACTGTAAAACCTAAACATTGACACACTTAGGTGATCATTTGAACTGACAACCTTAACATTGACACCCACCGGTGATCACTTGAACTAACAACCTAAACATTGACACACTTAGGGGATCATTTAAACTGACAATCTAAACACAGACACAAACAGATGATCACTTGAACTGACATGCTAAAATGACACACACAGGTGATCACTTGAACTGACAACCTAAACATTGACACACACCAGTGATCACTTGAACTGACAACCTAAACATGGACACACACCGGTGATCACTTGAACTGACAACCTAAACATTGACACACACCTGTGATCACTTGAACTGACAACATAAACATTGACACACACCTGTGATCACTTGAACTGACAACATAAACATTGACACACTTAGGTGATCATTTGAACTGACAACATAAACATAGACACACACCAGTGATCACTTGAACTGACAACCTAAACATTGACACACTTAGGGGATCATTTAAACTGACAATCTAAACACAGACACAAACAAATGATCACTTGAACTGACAACCTAAAATGACACACACCGGTGATCACTTGAACTGACAACTTAAACATTGACACACACCAGTGATCACTTGAACTGACAACCTAAACATGGACACACACCGGTGATCACTTGAACTGACAACCTAAACATTGACACACACCTGTGATCATTTGAACTGACAATCTAAACATTGACACACACCGGTGATCACTTGAACTTACAACCTATACATTGACACACTTAGGGGATCATTTAAACTGACAATCTAAACACAGACACAAACAGATGATCACTTGAACTGACATCCTAAAATGACACACACCGGTGATCACTTGAACTGACAACCTAATCATTGACACACACCAGTGATCACTTGAACTGACAACGTAAACATGGACACACACCGGTGATCACTTGAACTGACAACCTAAACATTGACACACACCTGTGATCATTTGAACTGACAACCTAAACATTGACACACACCGGTGATCACTTGAACTTACAACCTATACATTGGCACACTTAGGTGATCATTTGAACTAACAATCTAAACACTGACACACACAAAGGTGATTACTTGAACAGACAACCTAAACATTGTCACACACCTGTGATCACTTGAACTGACAACATAAACATTGACACACTTAGGTGATCATTTGAACTGACAACATAAACATAGACACACACCAGTGATCACTTGAACTGACAACCTAAACATTGACACACTTAGGGGATCATTTAAACTGACAATCTAAACACAGACACAAACAGATGATCACTTGAACTGACAACCTAAAATGACACACACCGGTGATCACTTGAACTGACAACCTAAACATTGTCACACACAGGTGATCACTTGAACTGACAACCGTAACATTGACACTGACAACCTAAACATTGTCACACACCGGTGATCACTTGAACTGACAACCGTAACATTAACACTGACAACCTTAACATTTGACACACACCGGTGATCAATTGAACTGAAAACCGTAACATTGACACTGACAGCCTTAACATTCGACACACACCGGTGATCACTTGAACTGACAACCGTAACATTGACACTGACAGCCTTAACATTTGACACACGCCGGTGATCACTCGAAACGACAACCGTAACATTAACACTGACAACCTTAACATTTGACACACACCGGTGATTACTTGAAATGACAACCGTAACATTGACTCTGACAACCTAAACATTGACACACACCGGTGATCACTTGAACTTACAACCTAAACATTGACACACTTAGGTGATCATTTGAACTGACAATCTAAACACAGACACACACCGATGATCACTTGAACTGACATCCTAAACATTGACACACGTAGGTGATCATTTGCACTGACATCCTAAACATTGACACACACCGGCGGTCACTTGAACTGACAACCTTAACATTGACACACACCGGTGATCACCTGAACTGACAACCTAAACATTGACACACACAGGTGATCACTTGAACTGACACCCTAAACATTGACACACGTAGGTGATCATTTGCACTGACATCCTAAACATTGACACACACCGGCGGTCACTTGAACTGACAACCTTAACATTGACACACACCGGTGATCACCTGAACTGACAACCTAAACATTGACACACACAGGTGATCACTTGAACTGACACCCTAAACATTGACACACTTAAGGGATCATTTAAACTGACAATCTAAACACAGACACAAACCGATGATCACTTGAACTGACAACTTAAAATGACACACACCGGTGATCACTTGAACTGACAACCTAAACATTGACACACACCAGTGATCACTTGAACTGACAACCTAAACATTGACACACACCTGTGATCACTTGAACTGACAATCTAAACACAGACACAAACCGATTATCAATTGAACTAACAACCTAAACATTGACACACACCGGTGATCACTTGAACTGACAATTTAAACATTGACACACACCTGTGATCACTTGAACTGACATAAACATTGACACACTTAGGTGATCATTTGAACTGACAACATAAACATAGACACACACCAGTGATCACTTGAACTGACAACCTAAACCTTGACACACTTAGGTAATCACTTGAACTGACAACCTTAACATTGACACACACCGGTGATCACTTGAACTTACAACCTATACATTGACACACTAAGGTGATCATTTGAACTGACAATCTAAACACTGACACACACAAAGGTGATTACTTGAACAGACAACCTAAACATTGTCAAACACAGGTGATCACTTGAACTGACAACCGTAACATTGACACTGACATCCTTAACATTGTCACACACCTGTGATCGTTTGAACTGAAAAACTTAAATATTGACACACACCGGTGATCACTTGAACTGACAACCGTAAAATTGACACTGACAACCTTAACATTCTCACACACCGGTGATCACTTGAACTGAAAAACCTAAACATAGACACACACGGTGATCACTTGAACTGACAACCGTTACATTGACACTGACAACCTTAACATTGCCACACACCGGTGATTACTTGAACTGAAAAACATCAACATTGACACACACCGGTGATCACTTAAACTGACAACCGTAACATTAACACTGACAACCTTAACATTTGACACACATCGGTGATAACTTGAACTGACAACCGCAACATTGACACTGACAGCCTTAACATTTGACACGCACCGGTGATCACTTGAACTGACAACGTAACATTAACACTGACAACCTTAACATTTGACACACACCGGTGATCACTTGAAATGACAACCGCAACATTAACTCTGACAACCTAAACATTGACACACATCGGTCATCACTTGAACTGACAAACTAAACATTGACCCACTTACGTGAGCATTTGAACTGAAAACCTAAACATTGACACACACCAGTGATCACTTTAACTGACAGCCTAAACATTGACACAAACCCGAGATCATTTGAACTGACAACCTAAATATTGACACACACCAGTGATCACTTGAACTTACAACATAAACATTGACTCACTTAGGTGATCCTTTGAAATGACAATCTAAACACAGACACAAATCGATGATCAATTGAACTAACAACCTAAACATTGACACACACCGGTGATCACTTGAACTGACAATCTAAACATTGACACACACCTGTGATCACTTGAACTGACATAAACATTGACACACTTAGGTGATCTTTTGAACTGACAACATAAACATAGACACACACCAGTGATCACTTGAAATAACAACCTAAACCTTGACACACTTAGGTAATCACTTGAACTGACAACCTTAACATTGACACACACCGGTGATCACTTGAACTTACAACCTATACATTGACACACTTAGGTAATCACTTGAACTGACAACCTTAACATTGACACACACCGGTGATCACTTGAACTTACAACCTATACATTGACACACTAAGGTGATCATTTGAACTGACAATCTAAACACTGACACACACAAAAGTGATTACTTGAACAGACAACCTAAACATTGTCACACACAGGTGATCACTTGAACTGACAACCGTAACATTGACACTGACATCCTTAACATTGTCACACACCGGTGATCGTTTGAACTGAAAAACTTAAATATTGACACACACCGGTGATGACTTAAACTGACAACGGTAAAATTGACACTGACAACCTTAACATTGTCACACACCGGTGATCACTTGAACTGAAAAACCTAAACATAGACACACACGGTGATCACTTGAACTGACAACCGTTACATTGACACTGACAACCTTAACATTGCCACACACCGGTGATTACTTGAACTGAAAAACATCAACATTGACACACACCGGTGATCACTTAAACTGACAACCGTAACATTAACACTGACAACCTTAACATTTGACACACATCGGTGATAACTTGAACTGACAACCGTAACATTGACACTGACAGCCTTAACATTTGACACGCACCGGTGATCACTTGAACTGACAACCGTAACATTAACACTGACAACCTTAACATTTGACACACACCGGTGATCACTTGAAATGACAACCGCAACATTGACTCTGACAACCTAAACATTGACACACATCGGTCATCACTTGAACTGACAAACTAAACATTGACCCACTTACGTGATCATTTGAACTGACAACCTAAACATTGACACACACCAGTGATCACTTTAACTGACAGCCTAAACATTGACACAAACCCGAGATCATTTGAACTGACAACCTAAATATTGACAAACACCAGTGATCACTTGAACTTACAACATAAACGTTGACACACTTAGGTGATCCTTTGAAATGACAATCTAAACACAGACACAAATCGATGATCAATTGAACTAACAACCTAAACATTGACACACACCGGTGATCACTTGAACTGACAATTTAAACATTGACACACACCTGTGATCACTTGAACTGACATAAACATTGACACACTTAGGTGATCATTTGAACTGACAACATAAACATAGACACACACCAGTGATCACTTGAACTGACAACCTAAACCTTGACACACTTAGGTAATCACTTGAACTGACAACCTTAACATTGACACACACCGGTGATCACTTGAACTTACAACCTATACATTGACACACTAAGGTGATCATTTGAACTGACAATCTAAACACTGACACACACAAAGGTGATTACTTGAACAGACAACCTAAACATTGTCACACACAGGTGATCACTTGAACTGACAACCGTAACATTGACACTGACATCCTTAACATTGTCACACACCTGTGATCGTTTGAACTGAAAAACTTAAATATTGACACACACCGGTGATCACTTGAACTGACAACCGTAAAATTGACACTGACAACCTTAACATTCTCACACACCGGTGATCACTTGAACTGAAAAACCTAAACATAGACACACACGGTGATCACTTGAACTGACAACCGTTACATTGACACTGACAACCTTAACATTGCCACACACCGGTGATTACTTGAACTGAAAAACATCAACATTGACACACACCGGTGATCACTTAAACTGACAACCGTAACATTAACACTGACAACCTTAACATTTGACACACATCGGTGATAACTTGAACTGACAACCGCAACATTGACACTGACAGCCTTAACATTTGACACGCACCGGTGATCACTTGAACTGACAACGTAACATTAACACTGACAACCTTAACATTTGACACACACCGGTGATCACTTGAAATGACAACCGCAACATTAACTCTGACAACCTAAACATTGACACACATCGGTCATCACTTGAACTGACAAACTAAACATTGACCCACTTACGTGAGCATTTGAACTGAAAACCTAAACATTGACACACACCAGTGATCACTTTAACTGACAGCCTAAACATTGACACAAACCCGAGATCATTTGAACTGACAACCTAAATATTGACACACACCAGTGATCACTTGAACTTACAACATAAACATTGACTCACTTAGGTGATCCTTTGAAATGACAATCTAAACACAGACACAAATCGATGATCAATTGAACTAACAACCTAAACATTGACACACACCGGTGATCACTTGAACTGACAATCTAAACATTGACACACACCTGTGATCACTTGAACTGACATAAACATTGACACACTTAGGTGATCATTTGAACTGACAACCTAAACATTGACACACACCAGTGATCACTTGAACTGACAATCTAAACACAGACACAAACCGATGATCAATTGAACTAACAACCTAAACATTGACACACACCGGTGATCACTTGAATTGACAATCTAAACATTGACACACACCTGTGATCACTTGAACTGACATAAACATTGACACACTTAGGTGATCTTTTGAACTGACAACATAAACATAGACACACACCAGTGATCACTTGAAATAACAACCTAAACCTTGACACACTTAGGTAATCACTTGAACTGACAACCTTAACATTGACACACACCGGTGATCACTTGAACTTACAACCTATACATTGACACACTTAGGTAATCACTTGAACTGACAACCTTAACATTGACACACACCGGTGATCACTTGAACTTACAACCTATACATTGACACACTAAGGTGATCATTTGAACTGACAATCTAAACACTGACACACACAAAAGTGATTACTTGAACAGACAACCTAAACATTGTCACACACAGGTGATCACTTGAACTGACAACCGTAACATTGACACTGACATCCTTAACATTGTCACACACCGGTGATCGTTTGAACTGAAAAACTTAAATATTGACACACACCGGTGATGACTTAAACTGACAACGGTAAAATTGACACTGACAACCTTAACATTGTCACACACCGGTGATCACTTGAACTGAAAAACCTAAACATAGACACACACGGTGATCACTTGAACTGACAACCGTTACATTGACACTGACAACCTTAACATTGACACACACCGGTGATCACTTGAACTTACAACCTATACATTGACACACTAATGTGATCATTTGAACTGACAATCTAAACACTGACACACACAAAGGTGATTACTTGAACAGACAACCTAAACATTGTCACACACAGGTGATCACTTGAACTGACAACCGTTACATTGACACTGACAACCTTAACATTGCCACACACCGGTGATTACTTGAACTGAAAAACATCAACATTGACACACACCGGTGATCACTTAAACTGACAACCGTAACATTAACACTGACAACCTTAACATTTGACACACATCGGTGATAACTTGAACTGACAACCGTAACATTGACACTGACAGCCTTAACATTTGACACGCACCGGTGATCACTTGAACTGACAACGTAACATTAACACTGACAACCTTAACATTTGACACACACCGGTGATCACTTGAAATGACAACCGCAACATTGACTCTGACAACCTAAACATTGACACACATCGGTCATCACTTGAACTGACAAACTAAACATTGACCCACTTACGTGATCATTTGAACTGACAACCTAAACATTGACACACACCAGTGATCACTTTAACTGACAGCCTAAACATTGACACAAACCCGAGATCATTTGAACTGACAACCTAAATATTGACAAACACCAGTGATCACTTGAACTTACAACATAAACGTTGACACACTTAGGTGATCCTTTGAAATGACAATCTAAACACAGACACAAATCGATGATCAATTGAACTAACAACCTAAACATTGACACACACCGGTGATCACTTGAACTGACAATCTAAACATTGACACACACCTGTGATCACTTGAACTGACATAAACATTGTGATCATTTGAACTGACAACATAAACATAGACACACACCAGTGATCACTTGAACTGACAACCTAAACCTTGACACACTTAGGTAATCACTTGAACTGACAACCTTAACATTGACACACACCGGTGATCACTTGAACTTACAACCTATACATTGACACACTAATGTGATCATTTGAACTGACAATCTAAACACTGACACACACAAAGGTGATTACTTGAACAGACAACCTAAACATTGTCACACACAGGTGATCACTTGAACTGACAACCGTTACATTGACACTGACAACCTTAACATTGCCACACACCGGTGATTACTTGAACTGAAAAACATCAACATTGACACACACCGGTGATCACTTAAACTGACAACCGTAACATTAACACTGACAACCTTAACATTTGACACACATCGGTGATAACTTGAACTGACAACCGTAACATTGACACTGACAGCCTTAACATTTGACACGCACCGGTGATCACTTGAACTGACAACGTAACATTAACACTGACAACCTTAACATTTGACACACACCGGTGATCACTTGAAATGACAACCGCAACATTGACTCTGACAACCTAAACATTGACACACATCGGTCATCACTTGAACTGACAAACTAAACATTGACCCACTTACGTGATCATTTGAACTGACAACCTAAACATTGACACACACCAGTGATCACTTTAACTGACAGCCTAAACATTGACACAAACCCGAGATCATTTGAACTGACAACCTAAATATTGACAAACACCAGTGATCACTTGAACTTACAACATAAACGTTGACACACTTAGGTGATCCTTTGAAATGACAATCTAAACACAGACACAAATCGATGATCAATTGAACTAACAACCTAAACATTGACACACACCGGTGATCACTTGAACTGACAATCTAAACATTGACACACACCTCTGATCACTTGAACTGACATAAACATTGACACACTAGGTGATCATTTGAACTGACAACATAAACATAGACACACACCAGTGATCACTTGAACTGACAACCTAAACCTTGACACACTTAGGTAATCACTTGAACTGACAACCTTAACATTGACACACACCGGTGATCACTTGAACTTACAACCTATACATTGACACACTAATGTGATCATTTGAACTGACAATCTAAACACTGACACACACAAAGGTGATTACTTGAACAGACAACCTAAACATTGTCACACACAGGTGATCACTTGAACTGACAACCTAAACATTGTCACACACCGGTGATCGTTTGAACTGAAAAACTTAAATATTGACACACACCGGTGATCACCTGAACTGACAACCGTAAAGTTGACACTGACAACCTTAACATTGTCACACACCGGTGATCACTTGAACTGAAAAAACTAAACATATACACACACGGTGATCACTTGAACTGACTACCGTTACATTGACACTGACAACCTTAACATTGCCACACACCGGTGATTACTTGAACTGAAAAACATCAACATTGACACACACCGGTGATCACTTAAACTGACAACCGTAACATTAACACTGACAACCTTAACATTTGACACACATCGGTCATGACTTGAACTGACAACCGTAACATTGACACTGACAGCCTTAACATTTGACACGCACCGGTGATCACTTGAACTGACAACCGTAACATTAACACTGACAACCTTAACATTTGACACACACCGGTGATCACTTGAAATGACAACCGCAACATTGACTCTGACAACCTAAACATTGACACACATCGGTCATCACTTGAACTGACAACCTAAACATTGACCCACTTACGTGATCATTTGAACTGACAACCTAAACATTGACACACACCAGTGATCACTTTAACTGACAGCCTAAACATTGACACACTTAGGTGATCATTTGAACTGACAACCTAAACATTGGCACACACCAGTGATCACTAGAACTGACAACCTAAACATTGACACACAACGGTGATCACTTGAACTGACAACCTAAACTTTGACACACACCTTTGATCATTTGAACTGACAACATTAACATTGACACACTTAGGTGATCATTTGAACTGACAACCTAAAGATTGACACACACAGTTGATCACTTGAACTGACAACCTAAACATCGACACACACCGGTGATCACTTGAACTGACAACCTAAACATTGACACACACCAGTGATCACTTGAACTGACAACCTAAGTATTGACACACTTAAGTGATCACTTGAACTGACAACCTAAACATTGGCACACACCGGTGATTACTAGAACTGACAACCTAAACACTTATACACACCGTTGATCACTTGAACTGACAACCTAAACAATGACACACACCTTTGATCACTTGAACTGACATCCTTAACATTGACACACTTAGGTAATCACTTGTTTCTGACAACCTAAACATTGACACACACCGGTGATCACTTGAACTGACAACCTAAACATTGACACACACCGGTGATGACTTGAACTGACAACCTAAACATTGACAGACTTAGGTGATCACTTGAACTGACAACCTAAACATTGACACACACCGGTGATTACTAGATCTAACAACCTAAACACTGATACACACCGTTGATCACTTGAACTGACAACCTAAACAATGACACACACCTTTGATCACTTGAACTGACAACCTTAACATTGGCACACTTAGGTAATCACTTATTTCTGACAACCTAAACATTGACACACACCGGTGATCACTTGAACTGACAACCTAAACATTGACACACACCGGTGATAACTTGAACTGACAACCTAAACATTAACACACTTAGGTGATCATTTGAACTGACAACCATAACATTGACACACGCAGGTGATCACTTGAACTGACAACCTAAACATTGACACACACCGGTGATCACTTGAACTAACAACCTAAACATTGACAGACTTAGGTGATCACTTGAACTGTCAACCTAAACATTGACACACACCGGTGATCACTTGAACTGACAACCTAAACATTGACACACACCTGTGATCACTTGAACTGACAACCTAAGCATTGACACACTTAAGTGATCACTTGAACTGACAACCTAAACATTGACACACACCGGTGATTACTAGAACTGACAACCTAAACACTGATACACACCGTTGATCACTTGAACTGACAACCTAAACAATGACACACACCTTTGATCACTTGAACTGACAACCTAAACATTGACAGACTTAGGTGATCACTTGAACTGACAACCTAAACATTGACACACACCAGTGATCACTTGAACTGACAACCTAAACATTGACACACACCGGTGATAACTTGAACTGACAACCTAAACATTGACAGTTGCGTGATCATTTGAACTTACAACCTAAACATTGACACACACCGGTGATCACTTGAACTGACAACCCTAACATTGACACACACACCGGTGATCACTTGAACTGATAACCTAAACATTGACACACACCGGTGATAACTTGAACTGATAACCGTAACATTGATACATTTAGGTGATCATTTTAACTGACAACCTAAACATAGATTCACACCAGTGATCACTTGAACTGACAACCTAAGCATTGACACACACCATTGATCACCTGAACTGACAACCTAAACATTGACACACTCAGGTGATCATTTGAACTGAAACCTTAATATTGACACACACCGATGATCACTTGAACTAACAACATAAATATTGACACACTTAGGTGATCCTTTGAACTGACAACATGAACATTGACACACTTAGGTAATCACTTGAACTGACAACCTTAACATTGACACACACCGGTGATCACTTGAACTGTCAACCTAAACATTGACACAACGGTGATCACTTGAACTGACAACCTAAACATTGACACACACCGGTGATCACTTGAACTTACAACCTATACATTGACACACTTAGGTGATCATTTGAACTGACAATCTAAACACAGACACAAACCGATTATCAATTGAACTAACAACCTAAACATTGACACACACAGGTGATCACTTGAACTGACAATTTAAACATTGACACACACCTGTGATCACTTGAACTGACATAAACATTGACACACTTAGGTGATCATTTGAACTGACAACATAAACATAGACACACACCAGTGATCACTTGAACTGACAACCTAAACCTTGACACACGTAGGTAATCACTTGAACTGACAACCTTAACATTGACACACACCGGTGATCACTTGAACTTACAACCTATACATTGACACACTAAGGTGATCATTTGAACTGACAATCTAAACACTGACACACACAAAGGTGATTACTTGAACAGACAACCTAAACATTGTCACACACAGGTGATCACTTGAACTGACAACCGTAACATTGACACTGACATCCTTAACATTGTCACACACCTGTGATCGTTTGAACTGAAAAACTTAAATATTGACACACACCGGTGATCACTTGAACTGACAACCGTAAAATTGACACTGACAACCTTAACATTCTCACACACCGGTGATCACTTGAACTGAAAAACCTAAACATAGACACACACGGTTATCACTTGAACTGACAACCGTTACATTGACACTGACAACCTTAACATTGCCACACACCGGTGATTACTTGAACTGAAAAACATCAACATTGACACACACCGGTGATCACTTAAACTGACAACCGTAACATTAACACTGAAAACCTTAACATTTGACACACATCGGTGATAACTTGAACTGACAACCGCAACATTGACACTGACAGCCTTAACATTTGACACGCACCGGTGATCACTTGAACTGACAACGTAACATTAACACTGACAACCTTAACATTTGACACACACCGGTGATCACTTGAAATGACAACCGCAACATTAACTCTGACAACCTAAACATTGACACACATCGGTCATCACTTGAACTGACAAACTAAACATTGACCCACTTACGTGAGCATTTGAACTGAAAACCTAAACATTGACACACACCAGTGATCACTTTAACTGACAGCCTAAACATTGACACAAACCCGAGATCATTTGAACTGAC
Source organism: Limnoperna fortunei (assembly GCA_944474755.1). NCBI lineage: Eukaryota > Metazoa > Mollusca > Bivalvia > Mytilida > Modiolidae > Limnoperna > Limnoperna fortunei. The sequence goes on from OX104118.1 coordinate 88,759,043, forward strand.
AACCTAAATATTGACACACACCAGTGATCACTTGAACTTACAACATAAACATTGACTCACTTAGGTGATCCTTTGAAATGACAATCTAAACACAGACACAAATCGATGATCAATTGAACTAACAACCTAAACATTGACACACACCGGTGATCACTTGAACTGACAATCTAAACATTGACACACACCTGTGATCACTTGAACTGACATAAACATTGACACACTTAGGTGATCATTTGAACTGACAACCTAAACATTGACACACACCAGTGATCACTTGAACTGACAATCTAAACACAGACACAAACCGATGATCAATTGAACTAACAACCTAAACATTGACACACACCGGTGATCACTTGAATTGACAATCTAAACATTGACACACACCTGTGATCACTTGAACTGACATAAACATTGACACACTTAGGTGATCTTTTGAACTGACAACATAAACATAGACACACACCAGTGATCACTTGAAATAACAACCTAAACCTTGACACACTTAGGTAATCACTTGAACTGACAACCTTAACATTGACACACACCGGTGATCACTTGAACTTACAACCTATACATTGACACACTTAGGTAATCACTTGAACTGACAACCTTAACATTGACACACACCGGTGAGCACTTGAACTTACAACCTATACATTGACACACTAAGGTGATCATTTGAACTGACAATCTAAACACTGACACACACAAAAGTGATTACTTGAACAGACAACCTAAACATTGTCACACACAGGTGATCACTTGAACTGACAACCGTAACATTGACACTGACATCCTTAACATTGTCACACACCGGTGATCGTTTGAACTGAAAAACTTAAATATTGACACACACCGGTGATGACTTAAACTGACAACGGTAAAATTGACACTGACAACCTTAACATTGTCACACACCGGTGATCACTTGAACTGAAAAACCTAAACATAGACACACACGGTGATCACTTGAACTGACAACCGTTACATTGACACTGACAACCTTAACATTGCCACACACCGGTGATTACTTGAACTGAAAAACATCAACATTGACACACACCGGTGATCACTTAAACTGACAACCATAACATTAACACTGACAACCTTAACATTTGACACACATCGGTGATAACTTGAACTGACAACCGTAACATTGACACTGACAGCCTTAACATTTGACACGCACCGGTGATCACTTGAACTGACAACGTAACATTAACACTGACAACCTTAACATTTGACACACACCGGTGATCACTTGAAATGACAACCGCAACATTGACTCTGACAACCTAAACATTGACACACATCGGTCATCACTTGAACTGACAAACTAAACATTGACCCACTTACATGATCATTTGAACTGACAACCTAAACATTGACACACACCAGTGATCACTTTAACTGACAGCCTAAACATTGACACAAACCCGAGATCATTTGAACTGACAACCTAAATATTGACAAACACCAGTGATCACTTGAACTTACAACATAAACGTTGACACACTTAGGTGATCCTTTGAAATGACAATCTAAACACAGACACAAATCGATGATCAATTGAACTAACAACCTAAACATTGACACACACCGGTGATCACTTGAACTGACAATCTAAACATTGACACACACCTGTGATCACTTGAACTGACATAAACATTGACACACTAGGTGATCATTTGAACTGACAACATAAACATAGACACACACCAGTGATCACTTGAACTGACAACCTAAACCTTGACACACTTAGGTAATCACTTGAACTGACAACCTTAACATTGACACACACCGGTGATCACTTGAACTTACAACCTATACATTGACACACTAATGTGATCATTTGAACTGACAATCTAAACACTGACACACACAAAGGTGATTACTTGAACAGACAACCTAAACATTGTCACACACAGGTGATCACTTGAACTGACAACCGTTACATTGACACTGACAACCTTAACATTGCCACACACCGGTGATTACTTGAACTGAAAAACATCAACATTGACACACACCGGTGATCACTTAAACTGACAACCGTAACATTAACACTGACAACCTTAACATTTGACACACATCGGTGATAACTTGAACTGACAACCGTAACATTGACACTGACAGCCTTAACATTTGACACGCACCGGTGATCACTTGAACTGACAACGTAACATTAACACTGACAACCTTAACATTTGACACACACCGGTGATCACTTGAAATGACAACCGCAACATTGACTCTGACAACCTAAACATTGACACACATCGGTCATCACTTGAACTGACAAACTAAACATTGACCCACTTACGTGATCATTTGAACTGACAACCTAAACATTGACACACACCAGTGATCACTTTAACTGACAGCCTAAACATTGACACAAACCCGAGATCATTTGAACTGACAACCTAAATATTGACAAACACCAGTGATCACTTGAACTTACAACATAAACGTTGACACACTTAGGTGATCCTTTGAAATGACAATCTAAACACAGACACAAATCGATGATCAATTGAACTAACAACCTAAACATTGACACACACCGGTGATCACTTGAACTGACAATCTAAACATTGACACACACCTGTGATCACTTGAACTGACATAAACATTGACACACTAGGTGATCATTTGAACTGACAACATAAACATAGACACACACCAGTGATCACTTGAACTGACAACCTAAACCTTGACACACTTAGGTAATCACTTGAACTGACAACCTTAACATTGACACACACCGGTGATCACTTGAACTTACAACCTATACATTGACACACTAATGTGATCATTTGAACTGACAATCTAAACACTGACACACACAAAGGTGATTACTTGAACAGACAACCTAAACATTGTCACACACAGGTGATCACTTGAACTGACAACCGTTACATTGACACTGACAACCTTAACATTGCCACACACCGGTGATTACTTGAACTGAAAAACATCAACATTGACACACACCGGTGATCACTTAAACTGACAACCGTAACATTAACACTGACAACCTTAACATTTGACACACATCGGTGATAACTTGAACTGACAACCGTAACATTGACACTGACAGCCTTAACATTTGACACGCACCGGTGATCACTTGAACTGACAACGTAACATTAACACTGACAACCTTAACATTTGACACACACCGGTGATCACTTGAAATGACAACCGCAACATTGACTCTGACAACCTAAACATTGACACACATCGGTCATCACTTGAACTGACAAACTAAACATTGACCCACTTACGTGATCATTTGAACTGACAACCTAAACATTGACACACACCAGTGATCACTTTAACTGACAGCCTAAACATTGACACAAACCCGAGATCATTTGAACTGACAACCTAAATATTGACAATCACCAGTGATCACTTGAACTTACAACATAAACGTTGACACACTTAGGTGATCCTTTGAAATGACAATCTAAACACAGACACAAATCGATGATCAATTGAACTAACAACCTAAACATTGACACACACCGGTGATCACTTGAACTGACAATCTAAACATTGACACACACCTGTGATCACTTGAACTGACATAAACATTGACACACTAGGTGATCATTTGAACTGACAACATAAACATAGACACACACCAGTGATCACTTGAACTGACAACCTAAACCTTGACACACTTAGGTAATCACTTGAACTGACAACCTTAACATTGACACACACCGGTGATCACTTGAACTTACAACCTATACATTGACACACTAATGTGATCATTTGAACTGACAATCTAAACACTGACACACACAAAGGTGATTACTTGAACAGACAACCTAAACATTGTCACACACAGGTGATCACTTGAACTGACAACCTAAACATTGTCACACACCGGTGATCGTTTGAACTGAAAAACTTAAATATTGACACACACCGGTGATCACCTGAACTGACAACCGTAAAGTTGACACTGACAACCTTAACATTGTCACACACCGGTGATCACTTGAACTGAAAAAACTAAACATATACACACACGGTGATCACTTGAACTGACTACCGTTACATTGACACTGACAACCTTAACATTGCCACACACCGGTGATTACTTGAACTGAAAAACATCAACATTGACACACACCGGTGATCACTTAAACTGACAACCGTAACATTAACACTGACAACCTTAACATTTGACACACATCGGTCATGACTTGAACTGACAACCGTAACATTGACACTGACAGCCTTAACATTTGACACGCACCGGTGATCACTTGAACTGACAACCGTAACATTAACACTGACAACCTTAACATTTGACACACACCGGTGATCACTTGAAATGACAACCGCAACATTGACTCTGACAACCTAAACATTGACACACATCGGTCATCACTTGAACTGACAACCTAAACATTGACCCACTTACGTGATCATTTGAACTGACAACCTAAACATTGACACACACCAGTGATCACTTTAACTGACAGCCTAAACATTGACACACTTAGGTGATCATTTGAACTGACAACCTAAACATTGGCACACACCAGTGATCACTAGAACTGACAACCTAAACATTGACACACAACGGTGATCACTTGAACTGACAACCTAAACTTTGACACACACCTTTGATCACTTGAACTGACAACATTAACATTGACACACTTAGGTGATCATTTGAACTGACAACCTAAAGATTGACACACACAGTTGATCACTTGAACTGACAACCTAAACATCGACACACACCGGTGATCACTTGAACTGACAAGCTAAACATTGACACACACCAGTGATCACTTGAACTGACAACCTAAGCATTGACACACTTAAGTGATCACTTGAACTGACAACCTAAACATTGGCACACACCGGTGATTACTAGAACTGACAACCTAAACACTTATACACACCGTTGATCACTTGAACTGACAACCTAAACAATGACACACACCTTTGATCACTTGAACTGACAACCTTAACATTGACACACTTAGGTAATCACTTGTTTCTGACAACCTAAACATTGACACACACCGGTGATCACTTGAACTGACAACCTAAACATTGACACACACCGGTGATGACTTGAACTGACAACCTAAACATTGACAGACTTAGGTGATCACTTGAACTGACAACCTAAACATTGACACACACCGGTGATTACTAGATCTAACAACCTAAACACTGATACACACCGTTGATCACTTGAACTGACAACCTAAACAATGACACACACCTTTGATCACTTGAACTGACAACCTTAACATTGGCACACTTAGGTAATCACTTATTTCTGACAACCTAAACATTGACACACACCGGTGATCACTTGAACTGACAACCTAAACATTGACACACACCGGTGATAACTTGAACTGACAACCTAAACATTAACACACTTAGGTGATCATTTGAACTGACAACCATAACATTGACACACGCAGGTGATCACTTGAACTGACAACCTAAACATTGACACACACCGGTGATCACTTGAACTAACAACCTAAACATTGACAGACTTAGGTGATCACTTGAACTGTCAACCTAAACATTGACACACACCGGTGATCACTTGAACTGACAACCTAAACATTGACACACACCTGTGATCACTTGAACTGACAACCTAAGCATTGACACACTTAAGTGATCACTTGAACTGACAACCTAAACATTGACACACACCGGTGATTACTAGAACTGACAACCTAAACACTGATACACACCGTTGATCACTTGAACTGACAACCTAAACAATGACACACACCTTTGATCACTTGAACTGACAACCTAAACATTGACAGACTTAGGTGATCACTTGAACTGACAACCTAAACATTGACACACACCAGTGATCACTTGAACTGACAACCTAAACATTGACACACACCGGTGATAACTTGAACTGACAACCTAAACATTGACAGTTGCGTGATCATTTGAACTTACAACCTAAACATTGACACACACCGGTGATCACTTGAACTGACAACCCTAACATTGACACACACACCGGTGATCACTTGAACTGATAACCTAAACATTGACACACACCGGTGATAACTTGAACTGATAACCGTAACATTGATACATTTAGGTGATCATTTTAACTGACAACCTAAACATAGATTCACACCAGTGATCACTTGAACTGACAACCTAAGCATTGACACACACCATTGATCACCTGAACTGACAACCTAAACATTGACACACTCAGGTGATCATTTGAACTGAAACCTTAATATTGACACACACCGATGATCACTTGAACTAACAACATAAATATTGACACACTTAGGTGATCCTTTGAACTGACAACATGAACATTGACACACTTAGGTAATCACTTGAACTGACAACCTTAACATTGACACACACCGGTGATCACTTGAACTGTCAACCTAAACATTGACACAACGGTGATCACTTGAACTGACAACCTAAACATTGACACACACCGGTGATCACTTGAACTTACAACCTATACATTGACACACTTAGGTGATCATTTGAACTGACAATCTAAACACTGACACACACAAAGGTGATTACTTGAACAGACAACCTAAACATTGTCACACACAGGTGATCACTTGAACTGACAACCTTAACATTGACAAACACATACCGGTGATCACTTGAACTGACAACCTAAACATTGACACACACCGGTGATAACTTGAACTGATAACCGTAACATTGACACACGTAGGTGATCGTTTGAACTGACAATCTAAACACAGACACAAACCGAGGATCACTTGAACTGACAACTAAACTGACACACACCAGTGATTACTTGAACTGACAACCTAAACATTGACACACACCGGTGATCACTTGAACTGACAACCTAAACATTGTCAAACACGTTGATCAAAAGAACTGACAACATAAACATTGACAGACTTAGTTGATCACTTGAACTGACAACCTAAACATTGACACACACCGGTGATCACTTGAACTGACAAACTAAACATTGACACACCCTGGTGATCACTTGAACTGACAAACTAAACACCGACACACACGTTGATAACTTGAACTGACAACTTTAAACATTGACACACTTAGGTGATCATTTGCACTGGCATCCTAAAAATTGACACACACCTGTGATCAATTGAACTGACAACATAAACATTGACACACTTAGGTGATCATTTGAACTGACAACATAAACATTGACACACTTAGGTAATCACTTGAACTGACAACCTTAACATTGACACACACAGGTGATCACTTGAACTGTCAACCTAAACATTGACACACACCGGTGATCACTTGAACTTACAACCTATACATTGACACACTTAGGTGATCATTTGAACTGACAATCTAAACACTGACACACACAAAGGTGATTACTTGAACAGACAACCTAAACATTGTCACACACAGGTGATCACTTGAAATGACAACCGTAAAACTGACACTGACAACCTTAACATTGTCACACACCGGTGATCGTTTGAACTGAAAAACTTAAACATTGACACACACCGGTGATCACTTGAACTGACAACCGTAAAATTGACACTGACAACCTTAACATTGTCACACACCAGTGATCACTTGAACTGACAACCGTTACATTGACACTGACAACCTTAACATTGCCACACACCGGTGATTACTTGAACTGAAAAACATCAACATTGACACACACCGGTGATCACTTAAACTGACAACCGTAACATTAACACTGACAACCTTAACATTTGACACACACAGGTCATCACTTGAACTGACAACCGTAACATTGACACTGACAGCCTTAACATTTGAAACGCACCGGTGATCACTTGAAATGACAACCGTAACATTGACTCTGACAACCTGAACATTGACACACACCGGTTATCACTTGAACTGACAACCTAAACATTGATACACTTACGTGATCATTTGAACTGACAACCTAAACATTGACACACACCAGTGATCACTTTAACTGACAGCCTTAACATTGACACAAACCAGAGATCATTTGAACTGACAACCTAAATATTGCCACACAACAGTGATCACTTGAACTGACAACCTAAACATTGACACACATCTTTGATCACTTGAACTTACAACATAAACATTGACACACTTAGGTGATCCTTTGAAATGACAATCTAAACACTGACACAAACCGATGATCACTTGAACTGACAACCTAAACATTGACACACTTAGGTGATCATTTGAACTGACAACCTAAACATTGGCACACACCAGTGATCACTAGAACTGACAACCTAAACATTGACACACAACAGTGATCACTTGAACTGACAAAAATTGACACACATCATTGATCACTTGAACTGACAACCTAAACTTCGAAACACACCGGTGATCACTTGAATTGACAAACTGAAAAACATAAACATTGACACAAACCTGTGATCACTTGAACTGACAACCTAAGCATTGACACACTTAGGTGATCACTTGAACTGACAACCTAAACATTGACACACACCGGTGATTACTAGAACTGACAACCTAAACATTGATACACACCATTGATCACTTGAACTGACAACCTAAACAATGACACACATCTTTGATCACTTGAACTGACAACCTTAACATTGACACACTTAGGTAATCACTTGTTTCTTACAACCTAAACATTGACACACACCGGTGATCACTTGAAATGACAACCTAAACATTGACACACACCGGTGATAACTTGAACTGACAACCTAAACATTGACACACTTAGGTGATCATTTGAACTGACAACCTTAACATTGACACACGCCGGTGATCACTTGAACTGACAACCTAAACATTGACACACACCGGTGATCACTTGAACTTAGAACTTAAATATTGACACACTTAGGTGATCATTTGAACTGACAATCTAAACACAGACTCAAACCGATGATCAATTGAACTAACAACCTAAACATTGACACACACCGGTGATCACTTGAACTGACAACCTAAACATTGACACACACCTGTTATCACTTGAACTGACAACTTAAACATTGACAGACTTAGGTGATCACTTGAACTGACAACCTAAACATTGACACACACCGGTGATCACTTGAACTGACAACCTAAACATTGACACACACCGGTGATAACTTGAACTGACAACCTAAACATTGACACAGTTGGGTGATCATTTGAACTGACAACCTAAACATTGGCACAAACCGGTGATCACTTGAACTGACAACCTTAACATTGACACACACACATCGGTGATCACTTGAACTGACAACCTAAACATTGACTTACACCGGTGATCACTTGAACTGGCAACCTAAATATTGTCACACACCGTTGATCAATAGAACTGACAACCTTAACATTGACACACTTGGTGATTATTTGAACTGACATCCTAAACATTGACACACACCTGTGATCACTTGAACTGACAACTAAACTGACACACAGCGGGGATCACTTGAAATGATAACCGTAACATTGACACACACCATTGATCACTTGAACTGACTACTTAAACATTGACACACTTAGGTGATCATTTCAACTGAAACCTAAACATTGACACACACCAGTGATCACTTCAACTGACAACCTAAACATTGACTCACACCAGTGATCACTTGAACTGACAACCTAAATATTGTCACACACCGTTGATCAATAGAACTGACAACCTTAACATTGACACACTTGGTGATTATTTGAACTGACATCCTAAACATTGACACACACCTGTGATCACTTGAACTGACAACATAAACATTGACACACTTAGGTGATCATTTGAACTGACAACATAAACATAGATTCACACCAGCGATCACTTGAACTGACAACCTAAACATTGACACACACCATTGATCACTTGAACTGACTACTTAAACATTGACACACTTAGGTGATCATTTGAACTGAAACCTAAACATTGACACACACCAGTGATCACTTGAACTGACAACCTAAACATTGACTCACACCGGGGATCACTTGAACTGACAACCTAAATATTGTCACACACCGTTGATCAATAGAACTGACAACCTTAACATTGACACACTTAGGTGATTATTTGAACTGACATCCTAAACATTGACACACAGCTGTGATCACTTGAACTGACAACATAAACATTGACACACTTAGGTGATCATTTGAACTGACAACATAAACATAGACACACACCAGTGATCACTTGAACTGACAACCTAAACATTGACACACACCGGTGATAACCTGAACTGACAACCTAAACATTGACACAGTTGGGTGATCATTTGAACTGACAACCTAAACATTGGCACAAACCGGTGATCACTTGAACTGACAACCTTAACATTGACACACACACATCGGTGATCACTTGAACTGACAACCTAAACATTGACTTACACCGGTGATAACTTTAACTGACAACCTTAACATTGACACACGTATGTGATCGTTTGAACTGACAATCTAAACACAGACACAAACCGAGGATCACTTGAACTGACAACTAAACTGACACACAGCGGGGATCACTTGAAATGATAACCGTAACATTGACACACACCATTCATCACTTGAACTGACTACTTAAACATTGACACACTTAGGTGATCATTTGAACTGAAACCTAAACATTGACACACACCAGTGATCACTTGAACTGACAACCTAAACATTGACTCACACCGGTGATCACTTGAACTGACAACCTAAATATTGTCACAGACCGTTGATCAATAGAACTGACAACCTTAACATTGACACACTTAGGTGATTATTTGAACTGACATCCTAAACATTGACACACACCTGTGATCACTTGAACTGAAAACATAAACATTGACACACTTAGGTGATCATTTGAACTGACAACATAAACATAGATTCACACCAGCGATCACTTGAACTGACAACCTAAACATTGACACACACCATTGATCACTTGAACTGACTACTTAAACATTGACACACTTAGGTGATCATTTGAACTGAAGCCTAAACATTGACACACACCAGTGATCACTTGAACTGACAACCTAAACATTGACTCACACCGGGGATCACTTGAACTGACAACCTAAACATTGACACACTTAGGTGATTATTTGAACTGACATCCTAAACATTGACACACACCTGTGATCACTTGAACTGACAACATAAACATTGACACACTTAGGTGATCACTTGAACTGACAAACTAAACACTGACACACACCGTTGATAACTAGAACTGACAACCTTAAACATTGACACACTTAGGTGATCATTTGCACTGACATCCTAAACATTGACACACACCGGTGATCACTTGAATTGACAACCTAAACATTGACACACACCGGTGATCACTTGAACTGACACCCTAAACATTCATACATTTTGGTGATCATTTGAACTGACAACCTAAACATTGACACACACCGGTGATCACTTGAACTGACAACCTTAACATCGACACACTTAGGTGATCATTTGCACTGACATCATAAACACTGACACACATCGGTGATCACTTGAACTTACAACCTAAACATTGACACACTTAGGTGATCATTTGAACTGACAACCTAAACATTGGCACACACCAGTGATCACTAGAACTGACAACCTAAACATTGACACAAACCCGAGATCATTTGAACTGACAACTTAAATATTGACACACACCGGTGATCACTTGAACTTACAACATAAAAATTGACACACTTAGGTGATCCTTTGAAATGACAATCTAAACACTGACACAAACCGATGATCACTTGAACTGACAACCTAAACATTGACACACTTAGGTGATCATTTGAACTGACAACCTAAACATTGGCACACACCAGTGATCACTAGAACTGACAACCTAAACATTGACACACAACGGTGATCACTTGAACTGACAACCTAAACATTGACACACACCTTTGATCACTTGAACTGACAACCTAAACATTGACACACTACGGTGATCACTTGAACTGACAACCTAAACATTGATACACACCGTTGATCACTTGAACTGACAACCTTAACATTGACACACTTAGGTAATCACTTGTTTCTGACAACCTAAACATTGATACACACCGTTGATCACTTGAACTGACAACCTAAACATTGACACACACCGGTTATAACTTGAACTGACAACCTAAACATTGACACACTTAGGTGATCATTTGAAATGACAACCTTAACATTGACACACGCAGGTGATCACTTGAACTGACAACCTAAACATTGACACACACCATTGATCACTTGAACTTACAACCTAAATATTGACACACTTAGGTGATCATTTGGACTGATAATCTAAACACAGACTCAAACCGATGAGCAATTGAACTAACAACCTAAACATTGACACACACCGGTGATCACTTGAACTGACAACCTAAACATTGACACACACCTGTGATCACTTGAACTGACAACCTAAACATTGACAGACTTAGGTGAGCACTTGAACTGACAACCTAAACATTGACACACACCGGTGATCACTTGAACTGACAACCTAAACATTGACACAGTAGGGTGATCATTTGAACTAACATCCTAAACATTGGCACACACCGGTGATCACTTGAACTGACAACCTAAACATTGACAGACTTAGGTGAGCACTTGAACTGACAACCTAAACATTGGCACACACCGGTGATCACTTGATCTGACAACCTTAACATTGACACACACACCGGTGATCACTTGAACTGACAACCTTAACATCGATACACTTAGGTGATCATTTGCACTGACATCATAAACATTGACACACATCGGTGATCACTTGAACTCACAACCTAAACATTGACACACTTAGGTGATCATTTGAACTGACAACCTAAACATTGGCACACACCATTGATCACTTGAACTTACAACCTAAATATTGACACACTTAGGTGATCATGTGAACTGATAATCTAAACACAGACTCAAACCGATGAGCAATTGAATTGACAACCTAAACATTGACACACACCGGTGATCACTTGAACTGACACCCTAAACATTGATACATTTTGGTGATCATTTGAACTGACAACCTAAACATTGATACACACCGGTGATCACTTGAACTGACAACCTTAACATCGACACACTTAGGTGATCATTTGCACTGACATCATAAACATTGACACACATCGGTGATCACTTGAACTTACAACCTAAACATTGACAGACTTAGGTGATCATTTGAACTGACAACCTAAACATTGACACACACCGGTGATCACTTGAACTGACAACCTTAACATCGACACACTTAGGTGATCATTTGCACTGACATCATAAACACTGACACACATCGGTGATCACTTGAACTTACAACCTAAACATTGACACACTTAGGTGATCATTTGAACTGACAACCTAAACATTGGCACACACCAGTGATCACTAGAACTGACAACCTAAACATTGACACAAACCCGAGATCATTTGAACTGACAACTTAAATATTGACACACACCGGTGATCACTTGAACTTACAACATAAAAATTGACACACTTAGGTGATCCTTTGAAATGACAATCTAAACACTGACACAAACCGATGATCACTTGAACTGACAACCTAAACATTGACACACTTAGGTGATCATTTGAACTGACAACCTAAACATTGGCACACACCAGTGATCACTAGAACTGACAACCTAAACATTGACACACACCTTTGATCACTTGAACTGACAACCTTAACATTGACACACTACGGTGATCACTTGAACTGACAACCTAAACATTGATACACACCGTTGATCACTTGAACTGACAACCTTAACATTGACACACTTAGGTAATCACTTGTTTCTGACAACCTAAACATTGATACACACCGTTGATCACTTGAACTGACAACCTAAACATTGACACACACCGGTTATAACTTGAACTGACAACCTAAACATTGACACACTTAGGTGATCATTTGAAATGACAACCTTAACATTGACACACCCAGGTGATCACTTGAACTGACAACCTAAACATTGACACACACCATTGATCACTTGAACTTACAACCTAAATATTGACACACTTAGGTGATCATTTGGACTGATAATCTAAACACAGACTCAAACCGATGAGCAATTGAACTAACAACCTAAACATTGACACACACCGGTGATCACTTGAACTAACAACCTAAACATTGACACACACCGGTGATCACTTGAACTGACAACCTAAACATTGACACACACCGGTGATCACTTGAACTGACACCCTAAACATTGATACATTTTGGTGATCATTTGAACTGACAACCTAAACATTGATACACACCGGTGATCACTTGAACTGACAACCTTAACATCGACACACTTAGGTGATCATTTGCACTGACATCATAAACATTGACACACATCGGTGATCACTTGAACTTACAACCTAAACATTGACACACTTAGGTGATCATTTGAACTGACAACCTAAACATTGGCACACACCAGTGATCACTAGAACTGACAACCTAAACATTGACACAAACCCGAGATCATTTGAACTGACAACTTAAATATTGACACGCACCGGTGATGACTTGAACTTACAACATAAAAATTGACACACTTAGGTGATCCTTTGAAATGACAATCTAAACACTGACACAAACCGATGATCACTTGAACTGACAACCTAAACATTGACACACTTAGGTGATCATTTGAACTGACAACCTAAACATTGGCACACACCAGTGATCACTAGAACTGACAACCTAAACATTGACATACAACGGTGATCACTTGAACTGACAACCAAAACATTGACACACACCTTTGATCACTTGAACTGACAACCTTAACATTGACACACTACGGTGATCACTTGAACTGACAACCTAAACATTGATACACACCGTTGATCACTTGAACTGACAACCTTAACATTGACACACTTAGGTAATCACTTGTTTCTGACAACCTAAACATTGATACACACCGTTGATCACTTGAACTGACAACCTAAACATTGACACACACCGGTTATAACTTGAACTGACAACCTAAACATTGACACACTTAGGTGATCATTTGAACTGACAATCTAAACACAGACTCAAACCGATGATCAATTGAACTAACAACCTAAACATTGACACACACCGGTGATCACTTGAACTGACAACCTAAACATTGACACACACCTGCGATCACTTGAACTGACAATCTAAACATTGACACACACCTGTGATCACTTGAACTGACAACTTAAACATTGAAACACTTAGGTGATCATTTGAACTGACAACCTAAACATTGACACACACCGATGATAACTTCAACTGATAACCGTAACATTGACACACGTAGGTGATCGTTTGAACTGACAATCTAAGCACAGACACAAACCGAGGATCACTTGAACTGACAACTTAAATATTGACACGCACCGGTGATCACTTGAACTTACAACATAAAAATTGACACACTTAGGTGATCCTTTGAAATGACAATCTAAACACTGACACAAACCGATGATCACTTGAACTGACAACCTAAACATTGACACACTTAGGTGATCATTTGAACTGACAACCTAAACATTGGCACACACCAGTGATCACTAGAACTGACAACCTAAACATTGACATACAACGGTGATCACTTGAACTGACAACCTAAACATTGACACACACCTTTGATCACTTGAACTGACAACCTTAACATTGACACACTACGGTGATCACTTGAACTGACAACCTAAACATTGATACACACCGTTGATCACTTGAACTGACAACCTTAACATTGACACACTTAGGTAATCACTTGTTTCTGACAACCTAAACATTGATACACACCGTTGATCACTTGAACTGACAACCTAAACATTGACACACACCGGTTATAACTTGAACTGACAACCTAAACATTGACACACTTAGGTGATCATTTGAAATGACAACCTTAACATTGACACACGCAGGTGATCACTTGAACTGACAACCTAAACATTGACACACACCATTGATCACTTGAACTTACAACCTAAATATTGACACACTTAGGTGATCATTTGAACTGATAATCTAAACACACACTCAAACCGATGAGCAATTGAACTAACAACCTAAACATTGACACACCGGTGATCACTTGAACTGACAACCTAAACATTGACAGACTTAGGTGAGCACTTGAACTGACAACCTAAACATTGACAGACTTAGGTGAGCACTTGAACTGACAACCTAAACATTAACACACACCGGTGATCACTTGAACTGACAACCTTAACATTGACACACACACCGGTGATCACTTGAACTGACAACCTTAACATTGACACACACACCGGTGATCACTTGAACTGACAACCTTAACATCGATACACATAGGTGATCATTTGCACTGACATCATAAACATTGACACACATCGGTGATCACTTGAACTTACAACCTAAACATTGACACACTTAGGTGATCATTTGAACTGACAACCTAAACATTGGCACACACCAATGATCACTTGAACTTACAACCTAAATATTGACACACTTAGGTGATCATGTGAACTGATAATCTAAACACAGACTCAAACCGATGAGCAATTGAACTAACAACCTAAACATTGACACACACCGGTGATCACTTGAACTGACAACCTAAACATTGACACACACCTGTGATCACTTGAACTGACAACCTAAACATTGACAGACTTAGGTGAGCACTTGAACTGACAATCTAAACATTGACACACACCGGTGATCACTTGAACTGACAACCTAAACATTGACACAGTTGGGTGATCATTTGAACTAACATCCTAAACATTGACACACACCGGTGATCACTTGATCTGACAACCTTAACATTGACACACACACCGGTGATCACTTGAACTGACAACCTTAACATCGATACACTTAGGTGATCATTTGCACTGACATCATAAACATTGACACACATCGATGATCACTTGAACTTACAACGTAAACATTGACACACTTAGGTGATCATTTGAACTGACAACCTAAACATTGGCACACACCAGTGATCACTAGAACTGAGAACCTAAACATTGACACACACCTTTGATCACTTGAACTGACAACCTAAACATTGACACACTTATGTGATCATTTGAACTGACAACCTAAAGATTGACACACACCATTGATCACTTGAACTGACAACCTAAACATCGACACACACCGGTGATCACTTGAACTGACAACCTAAACATTGACACACACCTGTGATCACTTGAACTGACAACCTAAGCATTGACACACTTAGGTGATCACTTGAACTGACAACCTAAACATTGACACACACCGGTGATTACTAGAACTGACAACCTAAACATTGACACACACCGGTGATTACTAGAACTGACAACCTAAACATTGACACACTTAGGTGATCACTTGTTTCTGACAACCTAAACATTGACACACACCTGTGATCACTTGAAATGACAACCTAAACATTGACACACACCGGTGATAACTTGAACTGAAAACCTAAACATTGACACACTTAGGTGATCATTTGAACTGACAATGTAAACACAGACTCAAACCGATGATCAATTGAACTAACAACCTAAACATTGACACAGACCGGTGATCACTTGAACTGACAACCTAAACATTGACACACACCTGTGATCACTTGAACTGACAACCTAAACATTGACACACTTAGGTGATCATTTGTAACTGACGACTTAAAGATTGACACACACCATTGATCACTTGAACTGACAACCTAAACATCGACACACACCGGTGATCACTTGAACTGACAACCTAAACAATGACACACATCGGTGATCATTTGAACTGACAACCTAAACATTGACACACTTAGGTGATCATTTGAACTGACAATCTTTACATTGACACACGCCGGTGATCACTTGAACTGACAACATAAACATTGACACACACCGGTGATCACTAGAACTTACAACCTAAATATTGACACACTTAGGTGATCATTTGAACTGACAATCTAAACACAGACTCAAACCGATGATCAATTGAACTAACAAACTAAACATTGACACACACCGGTGATCACTTGAACTGACAACCTAAACATTGACACACACCTGTGATCACTTGAACTGACAACCTAAACATTGACAGACTTGGGTGATCACTTGAACTGACAACCTAAACATTGACACACACCGGTGATCACTTGAACCTACAACCTAAACATTGACACACTTAGGTGATCATTTAAACGACAACCTAAACATTGACACAGTTGCGTGATCATTTGAACTGACAACCTAAACATTGACAAACACCGGTGATCACTTGAACAGACAACCTTAACATTGACACACACACACACCGGTGATCACTTGAACTGACAACCTAAACATTGACACACACCGGTGATAACTTGAACTGATAACCGTAACATTGACACACGTAGGTGATCGTTTGAACTGGCAATCTAAACAGAGACACAAACCGAGGATCATTTGAACTGACAACTAAACTGACACACAGCGGTGATCACTTGAACTGATAACCGTAACATTGATACATTTAGGTGATCATTTTAACTGACAACCTAAACATAGATTCACACCAGTGATCACTTGAACTGACAACCTAAACATTGACACACACCATTGATCACTTGAACTGACAACCTAAACATTGACACACTTAGGTGATCATTTGAACTGAAACCTAAACATTGACACACATCAGTGATCACTTGAATTGACAACCTAAACATTGGCACACACCGGTGATCACTTGAACTGACAACCTAAACATTGTCACACACCGTTGGTCAATAGAACTGACAACCTAAACATTGACACGCTTAGGTGATTATTTGAACTGACAACCTAAACATTGATACACACATCGATCACTTAAACTGACAACCTAAACATTGACACACACCTGTGTTCACCTGAACTGACAACCTAAACATTGACACACACCGATGATCACTTGAACTGACAAACTAAACATTGACACACTCCGGTGATCACTTGAACTGACAAACTAAACACTGACACAAACCGTTGATAACTTGAACTGACAAATTTAAACATTGACACACTTAGGTGATCATTTGCACTGACATGCTAAACATTGACACACACCTGTGATCACTTGAACTGACAACATAAACATTGACACACTTAGGTGATCATTTGAACTGACAACATAAACATAGACACACACCAGTGATCACTTGAACTGACAACCTAAACATTGACACATTTAAGTAATCACTTGAACTGACAACCTTAACATTGACACACACCGGTGATCACTTGAACTGTCAACCTAAACATTGACACATTTAGGTGATCATTTGAACTGACAACCTAAACATTGACACACACCGGTGATCACTTGAACTTACAACCTATACATTGACACACTTAAGTGATCATTTGAACTGACAATCTAAACACTGACACACACACAGGTGATCACTTGAACTGACAACCGTAATATTGACACTGACAACCTTAACATTGTCACACACCGGTGATCGTTTGAACTGACAAACTTAAACATTGACACACACCGGTGATCACTTGAACTGACAACCGTAAAATTGACACTGACAACCTTAACATTGTCACACACCGGTGATCACTTGAACTGAAAAACCTAAACATTGACACACACGGTGACCACTTGAACTGACAACCGTTACATTGACACTGCCAACCTTAACATTGCCACACACCGGTGATTACTTGAACTGAAAAACATCCACATTGACAAACACCGGTGATCACTTAAACTGACAACCGTTACATTAACACTGACAACCTTAACATTTGACACACACCAGTGATCACTTGAACTGATAACCGTAACATTAACACTGACAACCTTAACATTTGACACACACCAGTGATCACTTGAACTGACAACCGTAACATTCACACTGACAGCCTTATCATTTGACACGCACCGGTGATCACTTGAAATGACAACCGTAACATTGACTCTGACAACCTAAACATTGACACACACTGGTGATCACTTGAACTGACAACCTAAACATTGACACACTTACGTGATCATTTGAACTGTCAACCTAAACATTGACACACACAAGTGATCACTTTAACTGACAGCCTAAACATTGACACAAACCCGAGATCATTTGAACTGACAACCTAAATATTGCCACACACCGGTGATCACTTGAACTTACAACATAAACATTGACACACTTAGGTGATCCTTTGAAATGACAATCTAAACACTGACACAAACCGATGATCTCTTGAACTGACAACCTAAACATTGACACACTTAGGTGATCATTTGAACTGACAACCTAAACATTGGCACACACCAGTGATCACTAGAACTGACAACCTAAACATTGACACACAACGGTGATCACTTGAACTGACAACCTAAACAGTGACACACACCTTTGATCACTTGAACTGACAACCTAAACATTGACAGACTTAGGTGATCACTTGAACTGACAACCTAAACATTGACACACACCGGTGATCACTTGAACTGACAACCTAAACATTGACACACACCGGTGATAACTTGAACTGACAACCTAAACATTGACACAGTTGCGTGATCATTTGAACTGACAACCTAAACATTGACACACACCGGTGATCACTTGAACAGACAACCTTAACACAGACACACACACACCGGTGATCACTTGAACTGACAACCTAAACATTGACACACACCGGTGATAGCTTGAACTGATAACCGTAACATTGACACACGTAGGTGATCGTTTAAACTGACAATCTAAACACAGACACAAACCGAGGATCATTTGAACTGACAACTAAACTGACACACAGCGGTGATCACTTGAACTGATAACCGTAACATTGATACATTTAGGTGATCATTTTAACTGACAACCTAAACATAGTTTCACACCAGTGATCACTTGAACTGACAACCTAAACATTGACACACACCATTGATCACTTGAACTGACAACCTAAACATTGACACACTTAGGTGATCATTTGAACTGAAACCTAAACATTGACACACACCAGTGATCACTTGAACTGACAACCTTAACATTGACACACTTAGGTAATCACTTGTTTCTGACAACCTAAACATTGACACACGCCGGTGATCACTTGAATTGACAACCTAAACATTGGCACACACCGGTGATCACTAGAACTTACAACCTAAACATTGACACACACCTGTGATCACTTGAACTGACAACCTAAACATTGACACACACCTGTGATCACTTGAACTGACAACCTAAACCTTGACACACACCGGTGATCACTTGAACTGACAACCTAAACATTGACACACACCGGTGATAACTTGAACTGACAACCTAAACATTGACACACACCGATGATAACTTCAACTGATAACCGTAATATTGACACACGTAGGTGATCGTTTGAACTGACAATCTAAGCACAGACACAAACCGAGGATCACTTGA
The DNA here is from genome assembly GCA_944474755.1 of Limnoperna fortunei. Taxonomy (NCBI): domain Eukaryota; kingdom Metazoa; phylum Mollusca; class Bivalvia; order Mytilida; family Modiolidae; genus Limnoperna; species Limnoperna fortunei. The sequence goes on from OX104118.1 coordinate 88,780,492, forward strand.
ACTGACAACTAAACTGACACACAGCGGTGATCACTTGAACTGTTAACCGTAACATTGATACATTTAGGTGATCATTTTAACTGACAACCTAAACATAGATTCACACTAGTGATCACTTGAACTGACAACCTAAATATTGACACACACCATTGATCACTTGAACTGACAACTTAAACATTGACACACTTAGGTGATCATTTGAACTGAAACCTAAACATTGACACACACCAGTGATCACTTGAACTGACAACCTAAACATTGACTCAAACCGGTGATCACTTGAACTGACAACCTAAACATTGTCACACACCGTTGATCAATAGAACTGACAACCTAAACATTGACACACTTAGGTGATTATTTGAACTGACAACCTAAACATTGATACACACAGCGATCACTTAAACTGACAACCTAAACATTAACACACACCTGTGATCACCTGAACTGACAAACTAAACATTGACACACCCCGGTGATCACTTGAACTGACAAACTAAACACTGACACACACCGTTGATAACTTGAACTGACAACCTTAAACATTGACACACTTAGGTGATCATTTGCACTGACATCCTAAACATTGACACACACCGGTGATCACTTGAATTGACAACCTAAACATTGACACACCCCGGTGATCACTTGAACTGACACCCTAAACATTGACACACATCGGTGATCACTTGAACTGACAACCTAAACATTGACACAAACCCGAGATCATTTGAACTGTCAACTTAAATATTGACAAACTCCGTTGATCACTTGAACTTAGAACATAAACATTGACACACTTAGGTGATCCTTTGAAATGACAATCTAAACACTGACACAAACCGATGATCACTTGAACTGACAACCTAAACATTGACACACACCAGTGATCACTAGAACTGACAACCTAAACATTGACACACAACGGTGATCACTTGAACTGACAACATAAACATTGACACACACCTTTGATCACTAGAACTGACAACCTAAACATTGACACACAACGGTGATCACTTGAACTGACAACATAAACATTGACACACACCTTTGATCAGTTGAACTGACAACCTAAACATCGACACACACCTTTGATCACTTGAACTTACAACCTAAATATTGACACACACCGGTGATCATTTGAACTGACAACCTAAACAATGACACACACCTTTGATCACTTGAACTGACAACCTTAACATTGACACACTTACGTAATCACTTGTTTCTGACAACCTAAACATTGACACACGGCGGTGATCACTTGAATTGACAACCGAAACATTGGCACACACCGGTGATCACTTGAACTTACAACCTAAATATTGACACACTTAGGTGATCATTTGAACTGACAATCTAAACACAGACTCAAACCGATGATCAATTGAACTAACAACCTAAACATTGACACACACCGGTGATCACTTGAACTGACAACCTAAACATTGACACACACCTGCGATCACTTGAACTGACAACCTAAACATTGACACACACCTGTGATCACTTGAACTGACAACTTAAACATTGAAACACTTAGGTGATCATTTGAACTTAAACCTAAACATTGACACACACCAGTGATCACTTGAACTGACAATCTAAACCTTGACACACACCGGTGATCACTTGAACTGACAACCTAAACATTGACACACACCGGTGATAACTTGAACTGACAACCTAAACATTGACACACACCGATGATAACTTCAACTGATAACCGTAACATTGACACACGTAGGTGATCGTTTGAACTGACAATCTAAGCACAGACACAAACCGAGGATCACTTGAACTGACAACTTAAATATTGACACGCACCGGTGATCACTTGAACTTACAACATAAAAATTGACACACTTAGGTGATCCTTTGAAATGAAAATCTAAACACTGACACAAACCGATGATCACTTGAACTGACAACCTAAACATTGACACACTTAGGTGATCATTTGAACTGACAACCTAAACATTGGCACACACCAGTGATCACTAGAACTGACAACCTAAACATTGACATACAACGGTGATCACTTGAACTGACAACCTAAACATTGACACACACCTTTGATCACTTGAACTGACAACCTTAACATTGACACACTACGGTGATCACTTGAACTGACAACCTAAACATTGATACACACCGTTGATCACTTGAACTGACAACCTTAACATTGACACACTTAGGTAATCACTTGTTTCTGACAACCTAAACATTGATACACACCGTTGATCACTTGAACTGACAACCTAAACATTGACACACTTAGGTGATCATTTGAAATGACAACCTTAACATTGACACACGCAGGTGATCACTTGAACTGACAACCTAAACATTGACACACACCATTGATCACTTGAACTTACAACCTAAATATTGACACACTTAGGTGATCATTTGAACTGATAATCTAAACACACACTCAAACCGATGAGCAATTGAACTAACAACCTAAACATTGACACACCGGTGATCACTTGAACTGACAACCTAAACATTGACAGACTTAGGTGAGCACTTGAACTGACAACCTAAACATTGACAGACTTAGGTGAGCACTTGAACTGACAACCTAAACATTAACACACACCGGTGATCACTTGAACTGACAACCTAATCATTGACACAGTTGGGTGATCATTTGAACTAACATCCTAAACATTGGCACACACCGGTGATCACTTGATCTGACAACCTTAACATTGACACACACACACCGGTGATCACTTGAACTGACAACCTTAACATCGATACACTTAGGTGATCATTTGCACTGACATCATAAACATTGACACACATCGGTGATCACTTGAACTTACAACCTAAACATTGACACACTTAGGTGATCATTTGAACTGACAACCTAAACATTGGCACACACCAATGATCACTTGAACTTACAACCTAAATATTGACACACTTAGGTGATCATGTGAACTGATAATCTAAACACAGACTCAAACCGATGAGCAATTGAACTAACAACCTAAACATTGACACACACCGGTGATCACTTGAACTGACAACCTAAACATTGACACACACCTGTGATCACTTGAACTGACAACCTAAACATTGACAGACTTAGGTGAGCACTTGAACTGACAACCTAAACATTGACACACACCGGTGATCACTTGAACTGACAACCTAAACATTGACACAGTTGGGTGATCATTTGAACTAACATCCTAAACATTGGCACACACCGGTGATCACTTGATCTGACAACCTTAACATTGACACACACACCGGTGATCACTTGAACTGACAACCTTAACATCGATACACTTAGGTGATCATTTGCACTGACATCATAAACATTGACACACATCGATGATCACTTGAACTTACAACGTAAACATTGACACACTTAGGTGATCATTTGAACTGACAACCTAAACATTGGCACACACCAGTGATCACTAGAACTGAGAACCTAAACATTGACACACACCTTTGATCACTTGAACTGACAACCTAAACATTGACACACTTATGTGATCATTTGAACTGACAACCTAAAGATTGACACACACCATTGATCACTTGAACTGACAACCTAAACATCGACACACACCGGTGATCACTTGAACTGACAACCTAAACATTGACACACACCTGTGATCACTTGAACTGACAACCTAAGCATTGACACACTTAGGTGATCACTTGAACTGACAACCTAAACATTGACACACACCGGTGATTACTAGAACTGACAACCTAAACATTGACACACACCGGTGATTACTAGAACTGACAACCTAAACATTGACACACTTAGGTGATCACTTGTTTCTGACAACCTAAACATTGAAACACACCTGTGATCACTTGAAATGACAACCTAAACATTGACACACACCGGTGATAACTTGAACTGAAAACCTAAACATTGACACACTTAGGTGATCATTTGAACTGACAATGTAAACACAGACTCAAACCGATGATCAATTGAACTAACAACCTAAACATTGACACAGACCGGTGATCACTTGAACTGACAACCTAAACATTGACACACACCTGTGATCACTTGAACTGACAACCTAAACATTGACACACTTAGGTGATCATTTGTAACTGACGACTTAAAGATTGACACACACCATTGATCACTTGAACTGACAACCTAAACATCGACACACACCGGTGATCACTTGAACTGACAACCTAAACAATGACACACATCGGTGATCATTTGAACTGACAACCTAAACATTGACACACTTAGGTGATCATTTGAACTGACAATCTTTACATTGACACACGCCGGTGATCACTTGAACTGACAACATAAACATTGACACACACCGGTGATCATTTGCACTGACATGCTAAACATTGACACACACCTGTGATCACTTGAACTGACAACATAAACATTGACACACTTAGGTGATCATTTGAACTGACAACATAAACATAGACACACACCAGTGATCACTTGAACTGACAACCTAAACATTGACACATTTAAGTAATCACTTGAACTGACAACCTTAACATTGACACACACCGGTGATCACTTGAACTGTCAACCTAAACATTGACACATTTAGGTGATCATTTGAACTGACAACCTAAACATTGACACACACCGGTGATCACTTGAACTTACAACCTATACATTGACACACTTAAGTGATCATTTGAACTGACAATCTAAACACTGACACACACACAGGTGATCACTTGAACTGACAACCGTAATATTGACACTGACAACCTTAACATTGTCACACACCGGTGATCGTTTGAACTGACAAACTTAAACATTGACACACACCGGTGATCACTTGAACTGACAACCGTAAAATTGACACTGACAACCTTAACATTGTCACACACCGGTGATCACTTGAACTGAAAAACCTAAACATTGACACACACGGTGACCACTTGAACTGACAACCGTTACATTGACACTGCCAACCTTAACATTGCCACACACCGGTGATTACTTGAACTGAAAAACATCCACATTGACAAACACCGGTGATCACTTAAACTGACAACCGTTACATTAACACTGACAACCTTAACATTTGACACACACCAGTGATCACTTGAACTGACAACCGTAACATTAACACTGACAACCTTAACATTTGACACACACCAGTGATCACTTGAACTGACAACCGTAACATTCACACTGACAGCCTTATCATTTGACACGCACCGGTGATCACTTGAAATGACAACCGTAACATTGACTCTGACAACCTAAACATTGACACACACTGGTGATCACTTGAACTGACAACCTAAACATTGACACACTTACGTGATCATTTGAACTGTCAACCTAAACATTGACACACACAAGTGATCACTTTAACTGACAGCCTTAACATTGACACAAACCCGAGATCATTTGAACTGACAACCTAAATATTGCCACACACCGGTGATCACTTGAACTTACAACATAAACATTGACACACTTAGGTGATCCTTTGAAATGAGAATCTAAACACTGACACAAACCGATGATCTCTTGAACTGACAACCTAAACATTGACACACTTAGGTGATCATTTGAACTGACAACCTAAACATTGGCACACACCAGTGATCACTAGAACTGACAACCTAAACATTGACACACAACGGTGATCACTTGAACTGACAACCTAAACAGTGACACACACCTTTGATCACTTGAACTGACAACCTAAACATTGACAGACTTAGGTGATCACTTGAACTGACAACCTAAACATTGACACACACCGGTGATCACTTGAACTGACAACCTAAACATTGACACACACCGGTGATAACTTGAACTGACAACCTAAACATTGACACAGTTGCGTGATCATTTGAACTGACAACCTAAACATTGACACACACCGGTGATCACTTGAACAGACAACCTTAACACAGACACACACACACCGGTGATCACTTGAACTGACAACCTAAACATTGACACACACCGGTGATAGCTTGAACTGATAACCGTAACATTGACACACGTAGGTGATCGTTTGAACTGACAATCTAAACACAGACACAAACCGAGGATCATTTGAACTGACAACTAAACTGACACACAGCGGTGATCACTTGAACTGATAACCGTAACATTGATACATTTAGGTGATCATTTTAACTGACAACCTAAACATAGTTTCACACCAGTGATCACTTGAACTGACAACCTAAACATTGACACACACCATTGATCACTTGAACTGACAACCTAAACATTGACACACTTAGGTGATCATTTGAACTGAAACCTAAACATTGACACACACCAGTGATCACTTGAACTGACAACCTAAACATTGGCACACACCGGTGATCACTTGAACTGACAACCTAAACATTGTCACACACCGTTGATCAATAGAACTGACAACCTAAACATTGACACGCTTAGGTGATTATTTGAACTGACAACCTAAACATTGACACACACCAGTAATCACTTTAACTGACAGCCTAAACATTGACACAAACCCGAGATCATTTGAACTGACAACTTAAGTATTGCCACACACCTGTGATCACTTGATCTTACAACATAAACATTGACACACTTAGGTGATCCTTTGAAATGACAATCTAAACACTGACACAAACCGATGATCACTTGAACTGACAACCTAAACATTGACACACTTAGGTGATCATTTGAACTGACAACCTAAACATTGCCACACACCAGTGATCACTAGAACTGACAACCTAAACATTGACACACAACGGTGATCACTTGAACTGACAACCTAAACAATGACACACACCTTTGATCACTTGAGCTGACAACCTTAACATTGACACACTTAGGTGATCATTTGAACTGACAACCTAAGGACTGACACACACCATTGATCACTTGAACTGACAACCAAGACATCGACACACACCGGTGATCACTTGAACTGACAACCTAAACATTGACACACACCTGTGATCACTTCAACTGACAACCTAAGCATTGACACAGTTAGGTGATCACTTGAACTGACAACCTAAACATTGACACACACCGGTGATTACTAGAACTGAGAACCTAAACATTGATACACACGGTTGATCACTTGAACTGACAACCTAAACAATGACACACACCTTTGGTCACTTGAACTGACAACCTTAACATTGACACACTTAGGTAATCACTTGTTTCTGACAACCTAAACATTGACACACGCCGGTGATCACTTGAATTGACAACCTAAACATTGATACACACAGCGATCACTTAAACTGACAACCTAAACATTAACACACACCTGTGATCACCTGAATTGACAAACTAAACATTGACACACCCCGGTGATCACTTGAACTGACAAACTAAACACTGACACACACCGTTGATAACTTGAACTGACAACCTTAAACATTGACACACTTAGGTGATCATTTGCACTGACATCCTAAACATTGACACACACCGGTGATCACTTGAATTGACAACCTAAACATTGACACACCCCGGTGATCACTTGAACTGACACCCTAAACATTGACACACATCGGTGATCACTTGAACTGACAACCTAAACATTGACACAAACCCGAGATCATTTGAACTGTCAACTTAAATATTGACAAACTCCGTTGATCACTTGAACTTACAACATAAACATTGACACACTTAGGTGATCCTTTGAAATGACAATCTAAACACTGACACAAACCGATGATCACTTGAACTGACAACCTAAACATTGACACACACCAGTGATCACTAGAACTGACAACCTAAACATTGACACACAACGGTGATCACTTGAACTGACAACATAAACATTGACACACACCTTTGATCAGTTGAACTGACAACCTAAACATCGACACACACCTTTGATCACTTGAACTTACAACCTAAATATTGACACACACCGGTGATCATTTGAACTGACAACCTAAACAATGACACACACCTTTGATCACTTGAACTGACAACCTTAACATTGACACACTTAGGTAATCACTTGTTTCTGACAACCTAAACATTGACACACGGCGGTGATCACTTGAATTGACAACCTAAACATTGACACACACCGGTGATCACTAGAACTTACAACCTTAATATTGACACACTTAGGTGATCATTTGAACTGACAATCTAAACACAGACTCAAACCGATGATCAATTGAACTAACAACCTAAACATTGACACACACCGGTGATCACTTGAACTGACAACCTAAACATTGACACACACCTGCGATCACTTGAACTGACAACCTAAACATTGACACACACATGTGATCACTTGAACTGACAACTTAAACATTGAAACACTTAGGTGATCATTTGAACTTAAACCTAAACATTGACACACACCAGTGATCACTTGAACTGACAATCTAAACCTTGACACACACCGGTGATCACTTGAACTGACAACCTAAACATTGACACACACCGGTGATAACTTGAACTGAGAACCTAAACATTGACACACACCGATGATAACTTCAACTGATAACCGTAACATTGACACACGTAGGTGATCGTTTGAACTGACAATCTAAGCACAGACACAAACCGAGGATCACTTGAACTGACAACTAAACTGACACACAGCGGTGATCACTTGAACTGTTAACCGTAACATTGATACATTTAGGTGATCATTTTAACTGACAACCTAAACATAGATTCACACTAGTGATCACTTGAACTGACAACCTAAACATTGACACACACCATTGATCACTTGAACTGACAACTTAAACATTGACACACTTAGGTGATCATTTGAACTGAAACCTAAACATTGACACACACCAGTGATCACTTGAACTGACAACCTAAACATTGACTCAAACCGGTGATCACTTGAACTGACAACCTAAACATTGTCACACACCGTTGATCAATAGAACTGACAACCTAAACATTGACACACTTAGGTGATTATTTGAACTGACAACCTAAACATTGATACACACAGCGATCACTTAAACTGACAACCTAAACATTAACACACACCTGTGATCACCTGAACTGACAAACTAAACATTGACACACCCCGGTGATCACTTGAACTGACAAACTAAACACTGACACACACCGTTGATAACTTGAACTGACAACCTTAAACATTGACACATTTACGTGATCATTTGCACTGACATCCTAAACATTGACACACACCGGTGATCACTTGAATTGACAACCTAAACATTGACACACCCCGGTGATCACTTGAACTGACACCCTAAACATTGACACACATCGGTGATCACTTGAACTGACAACCTAAACATTGACACAAACCCGAGATCATTTGAACTGTCAACTTAAATATTGACAAACTCCGTTGATCACTTGAACTTACAACATAAACATTGACACACTTAGGTGATCCTTTGAAATGACAATCTAAACACTGACACAAACCGATGATCACTTGAACTGACAACCTAAACATTGACACACACCAGTGATCACTAGAACTGACAACCTAAACATTGACACACAACGGTGATCACTTGAACTGACAACATAAACATTGACACACACCTTTGATCAGTTGAACTGACAACCTAAACATCGACACACACCTGTGATCACTTGAACTTACAACCTAAATATTGACACACACCGGTGATCATTTGAACTGACAACCTAAACAATGACACACACCTTTGATCACTTGAACTGACAACCTTAACATTGACACACTTAGGTAATCACTTGTTTCTGACAACCAAAACATTGACACACGCCGGTGATCACTTGAATTGACAACCTAAACATTGGCACACACCGGTGATCACTAGAACTTACAACCTAAATATTGACACACTTAGGTGATCATTTGAACTGACAATCTAAACACAGACTCAAACCGATGATCAATTGAACTAACAACCTAAACATTGACACACACCGGTGATCACTTGAACTGACAACTAAACTGACACACAGCGCTGATCACTTGAATTGACAACCTAAACATTGACACACACTGGTGATCACTTGAACTGACACCCTAAACATTGATACATTTTGGTGATCATTTGAACTGACAACCTAAACATCGACACACACCGGTGATCACTTGAACTGACAACCTTAACATCGACACACTTAGGTGATCATTTGCACTGACATCATAAACATTGACACACATCGGTGATCACTTGAACTTACAACCTAAACATTGACACACTTAGGTGATCATTTGAACTGACAACCTAAACATTGGCACACACCAGTGATCACTAGAACTGACAACCTAAACATTGACACAAACGCGAGATCATTTGAACTGTCAACTTAAATATTGACACACTCCGTTGATCACTTGAACTTACAACATAAGGATTGACGCACTTAGGTGATCCTTTGAAATGACAATCTAAACACTGACACAAACCGACGATCACTTGAACTGATACCCTAAACATTGACACACTTAGGTGATCATTTGAATTGACAACCTAAACATTGGCACACACCAGTGATCACTAGAACTGACAACCTAAACATTGACACACAACGGTGATCACTTGAACTGACAACCTAAACATTGACACAGACCTTTGATCAGTTGAACTGACAACCTAAACATCGACACACACCTGTGATCACTTGAACTGACAACCTAAACATTGACACACTAAGGTGATTACTAGAACTGACAACCTAAACATTGATACACACCGTTGATCACTTGAACTGACAACCTAAACAATGACACACACCTTTGATCACTTGAACTGACAACCTTAACATTGACACACTTAGGTAATCACTTGTTTCTGACAACTTAAACATTGACACACACCGGTGATCACTTGAACTGACAACCTAAACATTGACACACTTAGGTGATCATTTGAAATGACAACCTTAACATTAACACATGCAGGGGATCACCTGAACTGACAACCTAAACAATGACCCACACCATCGATCACTTGAACTTACAACCTAAATATTGACACACTTAGGTGATCAATTGAACTAACAACCTAAACATTGACACACACCGGTGATCACTTGAACTGACAACCTAAACATTGACACACACCTGTGATCACTTGAACTGACAACCTAAACATTGACAGACTTAGGTGAGCACTTGAACTGACATCATAAACATTGACACACATCGGTGATCACTTGATCTTACAACCTAAACATTGACACACTTAGGTGATCATTTGAACTGACAACCTAAACATTGGCACACACCAGTGATCACTAGAATTGACAACCTAAACATTGACACACAACGGTGATCACTTCAACTGACAACCTAAACATTGACACACACCTGAAATCACTTGAACTGACAACCTAAGCATTGACACACTTAGGTGATCACTTGAACTGACAACCTAAACATTGACACACACCGGTGATTACTAGAACTGACAACCTAAACATTGATACACTCCGTTGATCACTTGAACTGACAGCCTAAACAATGACACACACCTTTGATCACTTGAACTGACAACCTTAACATTGACACACTTAGGTAATCACTTGTTTCTGACAACCTAAACATTGACACACACTGGTGATCACTTGAACTGACAACCTAAACATTGACACACACCGGTGATCATTTGAACTGACAACCTTAACATTGACACACGCCGGTGATCACTTGAACTGACAACCTAAACATTGACACACACCGGTGATCACTTGAACTTACAACCTAATTATTGACACACACCGGTGATAATTTGAACTGACAACCTAAACAATGACACACACCTTTGATCATTTGAACTGACAACCTTAACATTGACACACTTAGGTAATCACTTGTTTCTGACAACCTAAACATTGACACAAACCGGTGATCACTTGAACTGACAACCTAAACATTGACACACACCGGTGATAACTTGAACTGACAACCTAAACATTGACACACTTAGGTGATCATTTGAACAGACAACCTTAACATTGACACACGCCGGTGATCACTTGAACTGACAACGTAAACATTGACACACACCGGTGATCACTTGAACTTAGAACCTAAATATTGACACACTTAGGTGATCATTTGAACTGACAATCTAAACACAGACTCAAACCGATGATCAATTGAACTAACAACCTAAACATTGACACACACCGGTAATCACTTGAACTGACAACCTAAACATTGACAGACTTAGGTGATCACTTGAACTGACAACCTAAACATTGACAGACACCGGTGATCACTTGAACTGACAACCTAAACATTGACACACACCGGTGATAACTTGAACTGACAACCTAAACATTGACACAGTTGGGTGATCATTTGAACTGACAACCTAAACATTGGCACAAACCGGTGATCACTTGAACTGACAACCTTAACATTGACACACACACATCGGTGATCACTTGAACTGACGACCTAAACATTGACTTACACCGGTGATAACTTTAACTGATAACCGTAACATTGACACACGTAGGTGATCGTTTGAACTGACAATCTAAACACAGACACAAACCGAGGATCACTTGAACTGACAACTAAACTGACACACAGCGGGGATCACTTGAACTGATAACCGTAACATTGATACATTTAGGTGATCATTTTAACTGACAACCTAAACATAGATTCACACCAGCGATCACTTGAACTGACAACCTAAACATTGACACACACCATTGATCACTTGAACTGACTACTTAAACATTGACACACTTAGGTGATCATTTGAACTGAAACCTAAACATAGATTCACACTAGTGATCACTTGAACTGACAACCTAAACATTAACACACACCTGTGATCACCTGAACTGACAACCTAAACATTGACACACCCCGGTGATCACTTGAACTGACAAACTAAACACTGACACATACCGTTGATAACTTGAGCTGACAACCTTAAACATTGACACACTTAGGTGATCATTTGCACTGACATCCTAAACATTGACACACACCGGTGATCACTTGAATTGACAACCTAAACATTGACACACACCGGTGATCACTTGAACTGACACCCTAAACATTGATACATTTTGGTGATCATTTGAACTGACAACCTAAACATCGACACACACCGGTGATCACTTGAACTGACAACCTTAACATCGACACACTTAGGTGATCATTTGCACTGACATCATAAACATTGACACACATCGGTGATCACTTGAACTTACAACCTAAACATTGACACACTTAGGTGATCATTTGAACTGACAACTTAAACATTGGCACACACCAGTGATCACTAGAACTGACAACCTAAACATTGACACAAACCCGAGATCATTTGAACTGTCAACTTAAATATTGACACACTCCGTTGATCACTTGAACTTACAACATAAAGATTGACGCACTTAGGTGATCCTTTGAAATGACAATCTAAACACTGACACAAACCGACGATCACTTGAACTGATACCCTAAACATTGACACACTTAGGTGATCATTTGAATTGACAACCTAAACATTGGCACACACCAGTGATCACTGAAACTGACAACCTAAACATTGACACACAACGGTGATCA